>CAWUFW010013482.1:0-473191 GCA_963921515.1 Calotriton arnoldi
TTTAGGGTAGTGCAGTGGTGTTCGGGCAGTGTAGGGGGTCGTGCAGGGGCTGGTGTTTCAAGGTTTAGGGCAGTGCAGTGGTGTTCGGGCAGTGTAGGGGGTCGTGCTGGGGCTGGTGTTTCAGGGTTTTGGGCAGAGCAGTGGTGTTTGGGCAGTGTAGGGGGTCATGCTGGGGGTAGTGTTTCAGGGTTTAGGGCAGTGCAGTGGTGTTCGGGCAGTGTAGGGGGTCGTGCTGGGGGTGGTGTTTCAGGGTTTAGGTCAGTGGTGTTCGGGCAGTGTAGGGGGTCTTGCTGGGGGTGATGTTTCAGGGTTTAGGGCAGTGCAGTGGTGTTCGGGCAGTGTAGGGGGTCTTGCTGGGGGTAGTGTTTCAGGGTTTAGGGCAGTGCAGTGGTGTTCGGGCAGTGTAGGGGTCATGCTGGGGGTGGTGTTTCAGGGTTTAGAGCAGTGCAGTGGTGTTCGGGCAGTGTAGGGGGTCGTGAAGGGGGTGGTGTTTCAGGGTTTAGGGCAGTGCAGTGGTGTTCGGGCAGTGTAGGGGGTCGTGCTAGGGGTGGTGTTTCAGGGTTTAGGGCGTGCAGTGGTGTTCGGGCAGTGTAGGGGGTCATGCAGGGGCTGGTGTTTCAGGGTTTAGGGCAGTGCAGTGGTGTTCTGGCAGTGTAGGGGGTCTTGCTGGGGGTAGTGTTTTAGGGTTTAGGGTAGTGCAGTGGTGCTTGTGTAGTGTAGGGGTCGTGCTGGGGGTAGTGTTTTAGGGTTTAGGGTAGTGCAGTGGAGTTTGTGTAGTGTAGGGGGTCATGTTTTAGGGTAGTGCAGTGGTGTTTGGGTAGTGTAGGGGGTCGTGCTGGTGGTAGTGTTTTAGGATTTAGGTTAGTGCAGTGGTGTTTGGGTAGTGTAGGGGGTCGTGCTGGGGGTAGTGTTTTAGGGTTTAGGATAGTGCAGTGGTGCTTGTGTAGTGTAGGGGGTCGTGCTGGGGGTAGTGTTTTAGGGTTTAAGGTAGTGCAGTGGTGTTTTTGTAGTGTAGGGGGGTCATGTTTTAAGATGCAATGCTCAAATACCTGACCAGTCTGCACTACATAAAACTGCAAAAAACGAAAATTAAAAAGTGTTTTGCACACTTTTGTCATTGGGCTATATGTGGGCTACATCTGGGTAGTATTTGTGCTACATTTGGGCTCTTTTTTCACTGGTGGCCATCTTGGAAGACTTCTTTGTTATGAAGTTTCCTAATTTCTTCATTTACTGCAGTCTTCTCAGTAGGAAATGCTTTCAGTTTTTTACTTTGATTCCATCAAGAAGGCATTCAGATGTGTCTCACATCTGCCATAAATTCAGAATGTTAGCATTCTAGTTGCTCATTAGATCACTGGAGTAAAGCTACTGCTCACCAGGGAGTTAACTGGTAGTCTGCTGCTGGTATTGAAAGTGATTGTTTCAGTCTGCATGTCAGAATTTTCTAATGAAATAGAAGAGGATATGAGATCTCACTTAAAACATGCCCTAATTTTTCTTTCTGCAGCACTAACCATAATTTCTATTTCAAAAAGAACCCCTCATTTTGTTCCTTTTTAAATTAAATGTTTTAAGTGTTACCGGTTTATTCCAATCAAGATGGCTTCAGGTGTGCCATACTTTTGTCATAAGTAAGGCTGTTAGCGCTCTAGTTGTTCTTTAGAACACTCTGGGAAGCTGCAGTAGAACACAAAGGCATCAACTGGCAGGCTGCTCCTGTTGAAATATAACAGGAAGATATTTGAGATCACACTTGAAATATGTCCTAATTTTTCTTTCTACAGCACTAACCATAATTTCTATGACAAAATGAACCCCCTCATTTTGTTCCTTTTTAAATTAAATGTTTTAAGTGTTACCAGTTTATTCCAATCAAGATGGCTTCAGGTGTGCCATACTTTTGTCATAAGTAAGGCTGTTAGCACTCTAGTTGTTCTTTAGAACACTCTGGGAAGCTGCAGTAGAACACAAAGGCATCAACTGGCAGGCTGCTCCTGTTGAAATATAACAGGAAGATATTTGAGATCACACTTGAAACATGTCCTAATTTTTCTTTCTACAGCACTAACCATAATTTCTATGACAAAATGAACCCCATCATTTTGTTCCTTTTTAAATTAAATTGTTTAAGTGTTACCAGTTTATTCCAATCAAGATGGCTTCAGGTGTGCCATACTTTTGACATAAGTAAGGCTGTTAGCACTCTAGTTGTTCTTTAGAACACTCTGGGAAGCTGCAGTAGAACACAAAGGAATCAACTGACAGTCTCTGCCCTTGTTGGATGTACATGTTTTACTGAGAATGTCAGACTTCATTCTCACATGAGTGAGAAAGATAATGTGAATTTACAGAAAATATGCTCTCATTTTAGCTTCTGGAGCACCTTCCAAACCTCCATGGGACAAGCATGAGAAAATAGTGTTCTCTCAAACATGATTCATGATATCCCAGCAGAAGGTTTTTCACATGGTAAAATCACCTTAGAATACACCACAATTCCTAAAATTAGTATGGTACCATCAACAAATAAATTCTAATGTAACTAAAGCCTGTTATCACCCTTTATAGTTCTCCTTTTGGTGACCCTCAAAATCTTCTATTCACTACAATGCATTTCAATGAGGTACTATCATTTATATTGGTCCCAAGATGGCTGCCAGCAATTCCAGGATGAAGTGCTGACAGCCAATCAGATCTCACGATGACATGTGTGGTTAGGCTCCGCCCAGATATATATGTGACTTTACTTTTGATTTTCTCAGGAACTACTGAACGGATTTACACCATTTAAGCAAAAGGCACGACACTGAACCAAGGGCTACCTCTTTGCCAAATTTGGTGTAATTCCGTTCAGCAGTTCGGGCTGTAGCTGCGACTAAAGGTTCCTATGGAAAAATGAATGGGGAAAACGCGTTTTGGGACCCCCTTTTTCTCAGCCCCCGCTTGACGTATCACCCCGAGACTTTCAGGATAGGAGCGGACCGGAGCGCCCCAACAAGTTGGAAACTTTCGCGAAGATTCGTCAACCGGCGCCAACGTTATTTCAAATAGAATGTCGCGGATTTCCTATGGATAATAGGTTTTAACTATAACTATCTACTGGCGACCGCCAGTAGATAATATATATATATATATATATTATTCCAGTCCTGATATCAGCATTCAAAACAGGCGCTGACTCCGTGGGAAATATATCAAAGAAAATCACTTTATTCAACAATGATGACCTAGACGCGTTTCAGCGGCAAACCGCCTTGTTCACTACACCAGGTATCTCCAAGTTATGCTCTTATATACACGAGTGAGTCAAGCACATTGGTTTGGTTGTCACAGCAACCGTGGTCTGAAGAATGAGAGAGGTAGGAATCTCTTTGCCAGACTCGAACTCCAACACCACGCAAGGAAAGTCAGATCACTGGAAGCTGGATTCTCTGCGTGCAGGGATGACAGCGTCTTCTCAGTGCGTCAGGCCAGGAAACGGGCTCCTCTGAAGTCGAGGTCTCCTCTGGTTTACAGGGGCTAGGGAAGGTATATTTATACCGTTCTCGAACCTTCTTTCGTTCCCGCCCAGTCAGTGCCCGCGCCGTCCTCGTGCGCTCCGCGCGTGCTCACTACAGAATATACAGAAAATGTGTCACCACATCTCAGAATGACGTTTCAGCCACTCTACCCTCTCACTTCGTCTCGTTTGGTACTTTCTTTAGTTCTTCTCAGAACTCTTCCTTGTCTTGTTCAGGTTTGGGTGTCCAGTCTGGTTTTTCTCTTTAATCTCTTCAGACTTGTTGCACTTCACTTTCACCCATTGGTTTGCAGCTTTCTTCTGGGTTCTCGTGAGTGTTATCTTCTTCTTTGATGTCAGTCAATGCGATGTATAGCCACTCAGGTGACTTATATTTCAAATTAGGTTTCTTCGCTCTCTTCGTTTTCTGCAATTGTTTTCCACCTTGTTTTCCTTGTTCTTTTTGACTTGTTATCTCATTTACCTGTTCTGCATTATCTCTATTTAAGTTTATAATTTTGTATCTCAATCTTTTGATTTCGTGGGGCCAATTATCTCCTTTTCTCGGCCTTTTTGGTTCACTTTCCTTTTCCTCTCGTTCAGCTCTCCAAGTCCTCTTTCTTGGTCCTAGTCTCTGTTTTCTCTCTTCTTCACTTTCTTCCGATTCTGTTTCAGACCTTATTTCACTTCCTCTTATTTTGAACTTTATGATTTCACCTTCTTTATCTAAATCTGAACCTTCCTGTGTCTTTTCTGTTTGGACACTTGTTTCTATCCCTCCTCGAGTTTCTTCCGGATTCTCGTTGATCTCTCTGTCTGTTTTTAAATTTCCCTGTTCTTTTATTTGTTGGTCTGTCCCTATTGCTCCTCGGGGTTCTTCCGATTCTTCTTCTATCTCTCTATCTGAATCTATCCCTCCCTCGTCTAATTCGACAATCTTTGAAGGAAATCTACCATAGCTTGTGCTTGGCTGATCATTATCACTGTCTCTTGATTCAGTTTCTTCGTTTATGGTGTCAGTTTTCCATTTATTCTTTAGCTTTTCACCATAATCTGATTGGTCTGTTTCAGATGCTGAACTAGTATCTGATATTTCCAGATGTCGACTTACAGGTCGATCTTCAAGTTCTGGAACCTTCGTTATTTCAAGTTCTTCTTCTGTTGGCAAATCTGTACCTGGGTTTTCCAGATGTCGACTTTCAGGTCAAGCTTCTAGATCTGGAACCCTGTTTGTTTCGACTTCTGCATCGGATGCTGAACTGGTATCGGATATCTTCAGATGTCGACTTACAGGTCGATCTTCAGGATCTGGAACTCTGATATGACTGGCATGCACCCAGTTTTTCACTCCAGCACATTTGACAGCAGTTGTTGTCACCAGGATCACTTGTCGTGGTTTATCCCAGCGAGGAACCAAACAGTTTCTTCTTCTGTGGACTTTTATGCGGACCCAGTCTCCTGGACTCAAATCATGAGCTGGTTTTCTTTCGAGAGTGGTCGCATCCGGTCCAACCTGATGAAACACAGAATGCACCACATCAGCCAATCCTTTGCAATAATCCAACACGAGATCATCAGTTATAGTCAGCAGTTTGTTGACAGGTACATGTGCTTGTCTCATTGCTCGTCCCATGATTATTTCGTGGGGACTCAGACCTGTTTTTCTGTCGGGTATGCTTCTGATAGTCATTAGCACCAATGGTAGGGCATCAGGCCATTTGAGTCCTGTGGCTTGACACATTTTCCCTAACCTATTCTTTATTGTTCCATTCACTTGTTCTACTACTCCAGAAGCCTCTGGTCTGTATGCACAGTGCAATTTCTGTTGAATGTCAAGAGCTTCACATATCAGTTGAATTAACTCATTTTGAAAATGTGTTCCTCTATCTGTTTCGATCGTTACTGGAAAACCATACCTTGGAATGAATTCTCTTAGCAGGAGTTTGGCTACAGTAACTCCATCATTCCTTCTTGTCGGATAGGCTTCCACCCAACGGGAAAACAAACAAACGACCACAAGAACGTACCTCAGTCTATTGCTTGGGGGCATTTCAATAAAATCAAGTTGCATTCTGGTAAAAGGACCTCCCTCTCGCCCTATTGTTCCTAGACTCACTACTGTTTTCCTTCCTGGATTTATTTGTTGGCAAGTAAGACATCTTTGACAAAGACTTTCAGCTATGGCTCTAAATTTTGGGTTATACCAAGTTTGTCTGAAAATTCGGATCATGGCATCCCTTCCAATATGAGCTTGTCCATGGTACATCCGTGCCATGTTAGAAATCATGCTATCAGGCATAACTGGTCTTTCATCTCTATAAACCCAAACATCATCTTCCTCCCGCTTTCTGCATCCTGCTTTTATCCAACCATCTTTTTCTTCATCGTTTGCTTCTTCCTGTAATTGTCTTACCTCATCCCATGTTTCAACAATGTTAGTAAATAGCAAGGGACATGGAACATGCTCTCTTTCTCTTCTTCGATTCAACGAGGCTACATTTTTAGCACAATATTGAGCTATCTCGTCGGCATACCTGTTACCCACAGTAATGTATTCCGCCTCGTTTTTGTGTGCAGCACACTTCACCACTGCAATCTGTTTAGGCAGCTGTATCACCTCAAGCAATTTCTTCACAAACTCACCATTTCTAATTGGAGTTCCTGCAGACGTTAAGAAACCTCTCTGGGACCAGATCTGTCCAAAATCATGGACCACTCCGAAGCCATACTGGCTATCTGTGATCACTGTAATTCGGACATTCTTTCCCAATTTGCATGCTTGAATCAGAGCAATCAGCTCAGCCACTTGGGCGGAACGTATCCCTCTCAAACAAGATGCTTCCATTATTGCAGCCACTGTACACACAGCATACGCCGCACTCAAAACTCCTTCACTCGTCCTCAGGCATGAACCATCCACAAACATCACATAATCTGATTCTTTTAAGGGCTCGTCCTTAATGTCCGGCCTTGGTTTCGTACAAAATTCAAGCACATCCAAGCAATTATGATCAACTTCCTCTTTGTCTTCTACACTCCCTTCATCCGGCAATGATGTCGAAGGATTCACACGTGTGCATCTGTCAATGGTTACATTGTCTGCACTCAAAATTACTTTTTCATACCTAGTCAGCCGACTATGTGTCATGTATTAAGTTTTGGTTCTTGTCAAGAGAATTTCAACAGAATGTGGAACATATACTCTCAATGGATATCCCATCACTATGCCTTCACTTTGTTCCAGACTCACACAAGTAGCAGCTACTGCTTTCAAACAGCCAGGCAACGCCTTTGCCACTGGGTCTAAAACAGCTGACAAATATGCAATAGGTCTTTTCATTTTTTCATGTCTTTGCACCAAAACTGAAAGTGCACATCCATCTCTCTCACTACAATACAGCTCAAATTCTTTTTCATAGTCAGGCATTCCCAGTGCCGGTGCTTCACACAGTCTTGTTTTTAGTTCTTTGAAAGCTTTCATTTCTTCGTCATTCAATTCAAACGGATCTTTAACATCCTTTTTCGTCAATCGCTGTAAAGGTTTTGCAATTAATGAAAATCCACTTATCCACTGTCGACAATTCCCAACCATTCCAAGGAACATTCTCACCTCTCTTTGTGTCATTGGAGCTCTCATTCCTCGGATAATCTTTATTCTCTCTGTCGTTACCTTCCGCACTCCCTTTTCAATCTTGTGACCTAGGTATTGAACCTCCTGTTGACAAAACTGTAATTTAGACGGGGACACTTTATGTCCACCTTCAGCTAAATGGTTCAGTAAAGCGATTGTGTCGGTAACACATGCTTCTTTAGTCTTTGATGCCACTAATAGGTCATCAATGTACTGAACCATCACAGATTTTTCAGGCATTTTTAAATCTTCCAACGATTTCTTTAGGATCTGATTAAAGATTGAGGGGCTTTCTGTATACCCTTGAGGAATTCGGCACCATGCCAAAATACGCTCTCCGAACCGGGACGCAAATAATGGCTGGCTATCTGGGTGTAACGGAATAGAGAAAAATGCATGGCACAAATCAATGACTGTGTACCATTCTGCATCACTTGGAATCTGATACAGTATTACAGCAGGGTTTGGTACAATTGGACAACAAGGAATAACAATTTTATTGACCTTTCGTAAATCTTGCACTATCCTATATGTCCCATTTGGCTTTTTCAGTCCCATTATAGGTGAATTACATGGACTGCTCATTATTTCTTTCAAGATTCCCTGTTCAATCATTTTATTGATTACAGGCGTTATTCCTTCGATAATATCTGGCGTCAATTTATAATGCGGAGTATTTGGGTAATTTGTTCCTTCTCTTACAGTTATTTTTACAGGGTCTATTCCTCTCATTAACCCAATGTCTTCGCCTGTAAAATCCCATACCTCAGGTCTGACTGTCTCTTTTAACTCATTTGGGATTTTCTCTACATCAAACACAGGAAACATGTCATTCACTCCTGGTTCTAGTTCTGCCATTGTCATTTTATACAGTACATCTTCATCTGGTGTCTGGAATGCAATCCCATCCGGGGTACAATAAATGGTACAATTCATTTTACAAAGTAGATCGCGTCCTAGTAAGTTTACAGGATACAATCACACACCACAAATCGGTGCATTTCTCTGAATGGTCCAACTTTCACCTCTACTAATTTGGTAAGTGGCGCCTTAATCTGCTGGTTTGAAACACCTACAACTTGGATATGTTTACCTGAGAGAGGAAGGTTTGGTATTTCCACTGATCTAACAGTAGAACGGGTAGCTCCAGTGTCCACAAGGTATGTAACATTTGCACCATTCACTTCTCCATCCACAAATGGACCTGTCTGATCTACCTCTAGAGTTGCGCCAAGTACGCACTCTTCCTCCTCTCCTAGGCACCGTCATAAACTTTCATCCGATTCATTCCCATCCTGTCGTAACTGATGGAGCAGGGTAAATGTAAAAATTTTAACCTCCTAATATTTTCGTACAATATTAATAAACATGTTCGTTTGAGTAAATAACCAACAATGTATGTTAAGTGTTAATGGTAACACGCAATTCAGTGTGCAAATTAATTGACTTATAATTGTTCACGTTTCTAAAGAGCATAATATTTGCGTACTAAAATAATAATAAATGCATGATTTGTGCTTTTAAATAAAACGTGTGGTTGCAAAATAAAGCGATGGTAAGTAAGGGACAGCTTTATATGTTGCTTCTGCTAGGTAATACCTAATTGGGGTACGTAGAAAGACGGGAGGGAAACGAAAGGGTTTATATTTCTTTGTTTTAATAACATTTTGTTTATCTTTGAAAATAGTGCGCTTAGGCCTGCCGAACAGCAATATAAAATGGCCGCGAGTTACTAGAGTGCGCATGAGCGGATGCGACCATGTGATAGAGGAGAGAGGCTGTGGAAAAGGGATGATCACGTGCTGATGCCGAGAGGCTAAGATGAAAGTATGGTCAAGGCTGCTGTGACCCTTCTGAGCAGATGTGTGCCAAGATGATCAGCCAGAAGCGTGAGAAGCCTGGTTGAATCAATAGAAGGAACTGTATTATACAAAATGTAGCAGAAAAAGATACAATTTGGACTGATCGAAACGGATGAGCAAGTGCATGAACTGTGGGAAACGATGCTTGCATGGACATTCCACACAGAACTGGTTAAGACCAGGAAGTTTGATTAAAATGTATATGGACCTGAGTTTTTGACCAATGAGAATGAATCGCGCCATGTAAGAAGAAACATTTTATGCTGTAAGCTAGAATTAGGGTATAAGAAGACCTACTCTTGGTGGGAGGGGTTAGAATGCTGGAGAATAGAATGCTGCGGGATGCTGCGGGAGATGCTGAAGAAGTTAGACGCTGTAGATGGGAGAGTTTGCGGTTGCTGATGCTGACGAGCTGATGCTGCTGCTGTTATTTTACTTTTCCAGTTGAGTATAAAGATGCTGCTTTAGGAGAACTTTTATTTGATAGATTTTATTAGAATTATTAGGATTTCCCCAGAGAGACAGATAGGTTGATCTATAGAGTTCTTAGTATGATAACCCCGTTTTCCGTCTAATAAAAGTGTCATGCAATTTCAAACTATTCTTATATTGATGATAAATGCAATGATCTGAATAATAAGATTAATCTCAATTTCCTGCATTCAAAACTTATATAAACTTTATTATTCTTTAAACAAATGACTCAGGGATTTTCTTTAGTATAATGATTAATAATGAAATGGTAAAAGAGTTCATTGTGATTGAGCTGGTCTTAATCACCATCAACTGATTCCTACTAGTTGGTCCATCGACCAATGAGCGGAATACCTTATAAGCAAATGAGAAATACTATGTCATTATAAAAGAGGTATCCCGTCTCCTTCCAGCGAATCGTTTTTCTCCTAGGTACATTGACGGAGGAAATCCAGGGAACAAAATGAGTAAGTGAATGTATATGCGGTGTTATGGGCCCCACCGTCATATGGATATAGTGTGTGTGTGTTAGAGAAATAATTGCACCTGGATGACCAAAGCATAATAGGAGAAATTATTTTTATTGTTAGCGCTGGATTAGATTTCTTGGTAGCAGAGTTATGGTTTCTATAAATTAGTTTGGTGATTATTGATTTATGATTATAGATTATTGATAAGTTTATGTCTAACACTTTTAGTTGAGTCGCGTTATGTTATATGTAAGTTTTCACGCTTCCGGGAAGTAGGAAGTGGAACACGTGTGGCAAGAGAAGTCGCATGGAATTTTACACTGTCTGAGTTCATTTTTGGTAATAACACAGGTTGTGTTATACTAGGGACATTTTGCGTATAAAAGGTGTGTAAGTGAAATAGTGATCGGTTTTCTTGTGAAACTCTGGCCTTAATTCTCAGGAGCAGTATAGTCTCCACATGTGTTTTATCCCCAGAGAAACGGGTTTACTGATTGCTTGAAAGAAGGGTAAGGTAGAGGGAAGTGCTACTTTATCGGTGAAACTGAAAATTCTGTGGTAGGGTAGAGGTAAGCGCTGCCTACTGGAAAATACAGAATTCTTGTGTGAATGGTCAAAGCTATCTTTTCGGTTTAGCGAATCAGACAATGGAAATGTGGATAAAATGTTGTAACTAACAAGAAATTGTTGAAAAAGAAATTGCCGATAATTTTTGTAAAGGAGGGGTCAAGAGCAAAAGTGACGTAGACAAAAGCCGCGCTGGGATTGGACAGTGCGCTAGTCACATGAGAACAGGAGCAGGACTGACGTAGACAAAAGCCGCGCTGGGATTGGACAGTGCGCCGTAGACAGAAATCGCTGTGATTGGAGTGTTGGTGTGAGTCGCGCTAGTATTGGTTGAAATAACGCATAGGGAACAGTATTGAATTGCGGATTGTTTGGGGAGAAAAAAGGTTGTGAATCATGTCGTACTATGAGTATGGAAAAGAGAAAACGTCTTGGATGTCGAAAGTTAAGAACTTCTTTAAGAAGGACAAAAAGGTAGTGACTAGAGAGGGACAAATAATTCCTCCGCCGATATCACCAGCTTCACATATGATGCTGAAATATGGATATCATACATGCATATGGTTAGAAAATTGGACAAAATACACCAAGAACGATGGAGCATTGGCTTTTCCTGAGAATGGTTCATTTAATGTAGCTGTACTACGGAATTTGAGAGAAAAGATGGTAATGTTAGAACCCAGACCTAGAACAACACAGTTTGAAGCTTTAACGGAATGGGAAGATGAGCTGTATGAGCGAGAGAGATCCAGAGGATTAAAGAATCATGAGTTTATGCCTGGAAGGTTGTGGGGAATAAATCATGAGGACAGAGTAAAGCGTTGGAGATACGCTAACATGGCAGGAGGCTTGTTTCCAGCTTTTGCAGTTGAGGAAGAAGCAAAGAGAAAGTGTACTGAGAAAAAGAAGCATGTAGTGGTAGAAAAGTATGTGTATGGTGGTAGTGAAACAGATGACGAATTGCTGGAAGATATTCTAAACAGAAACCCACCTCCATACCAACAGACTTCTGTGGTGGTGACACCTAATGCACCGCCAATGGAAACTGGGAGAAATAAAAAACCCGAACGAAGAAATGAAATAAATAGGTCACAAGAAACATTTAAAATTTCACAAAATGAAGAGACAGAAAGCGACAATGCAATTGAATTAGCAAAAACGACAAAAGAATTGACTGAGAAAATAAGAGAATTGACAAAGAATATGGAAGCTGTAACTGTACCAGTAACGATAGGTCCAGTAATGCCAATTTTTGAGAATCAGAAAATAAATGAACATTCTTTGGTGATTCCCATGAATTCACATTTGCAAAGAAAAAGAGAAGGGATGGAACTGAATAATGAAGGTGCACACAATTCGGCTAATACGTGTAGACCAAGTCCACCTACAAATTTGACGATAAATGAGAGTGAGATCAGGAGAATGCCTATGGTGACAGAGTCCGCATCAGGAACACCAGAAAGAAGCAGTGATTGGATAGAATTAAATAGTACGCCTGTAGGTCCGACTCCAGAAGAGTTAAATGAATGGATGAAAGCACTAAAAGCAAAAGAACCAGAAGAAAAACCATTAGATGTAATTAGGTTAAAAATAGACAATGGAAGAGTTGATTTTGGGAACAATTGGAACAGAAAAACTAAAAAATTATCAGGATGACGAGATTATGTTTTTGTGCAAGAGTCTTACTTGGAGAGCTAGAAATTTACATGACAAATTGGAAGAGATTGCAGGTGAACTAGGAGTAGAATTTGTGAAAGTGAGGACGTTGCAGAAACCGTACAGAGTAGATTTTTGTGAGAAAGACATAGAGAATTTGAACACATCAGGAAGACTGACCCAAATAAAAGAGCTGATTGTTTTATTGAGAAAATGGGGTGATGTGGATAGATGGAGAAATAGATGGACAAAGAGGAATGAGAAAACAACAGATAAAGCATCTTTGGCTTTTGCAGTGACAGATAGGGAACCAGTTGCTAGGGAATACCCGATGAGAGAAACACCAGGTGGTAGTTATGTGCATGTTCCATGGACCAGACAGGATATACTGTCATTTACAAATGACTTCCCAAAATTGAGAGAGAAACCAGTAGAATGGTACAGACAAGTGGAGAGATTTGTTAAGGTGTCAAAAGTGCTGTGGATAGATCTAGATGGATTGTTTGATATAGTAGTGCCTGCTGATTTATGGACAGAATGTAAGATTACAATTGATTGGCCAACTGTAGAATATCCAAGGGATGCCAAAACAGGAGCGCCAGGTCCAGAAGTGATGAGGAAGTATGATCAAGTAGTTACCTTTTTGAAGAATAAAATTCCACCAAAAGAAACAGATTGGGTAAAAATAGACAGAACAACACAGGAAAGCAAAGAATCAGTGCACGCGTACTATGAGAGATTGTTGTTGGTTTTCAAACAGTATAGTGGTTATGAGACACTAAGTGAGAAGGACATGAGTCATTTTGTATATAGGTTTGTGTATGGATTAACACCAGAGATAAGTGAAAGGATTAAGCAGCACTTGATAGGATGGCAGAATAGCACAGTGGATGAAGTTTTGAGATATGCTAAGTATTGCAGTGATGAAATTGAGAGTAAACAGCGTAAATTGAAAGAAAAAGCCATGTGGGCACAAGTAAAAGTTGCAGAAAAGCAAGAAGCTCAATTGAATAATACTAGCAGTGAAACAGGACAGTTTAAATCCCGACCTAATATAGGTAAAGGAAAAGAACAAATGAGCATAGATGAGGCAAAGAAAAAGTGGCCATGCCACAACTGCGGAAAGCTAGGACATTGGAGAAACGAGTGTAAATTTCCTCCAAAACCTAATGTGGAAAATCAATCATTAAATTCACAGGTGCAGAGTGAGGTAGTTACTCAACAAGGTCAGGTGCCACAACCACCACTTCCCAAGAGTGCTAACCAATAGAAATACAGTGCAGAAACAGGATTCTACGGATGAGAACAGGTAAAACAGTTGTCACGTGCAGCTGAAATTTCACAGTATTGGTTACGACAGAATGAGGATGAGTCGGATGAAAGTTCATGACGGTGTCTAAGAGAGAGGGAAGAGTGCGTGCTTGGCGCAACTCTAGAGGTAGATCAGTCAGGTCCATTTGTGGATGGAGAAGTGAATGGTGCAAATGTAACATTCCTTGTTGACACTGGAGCTACCCGTTCTAATGTTAGGTCAGTGGAAATTCCAAATCTTCCTCTCTCAGGTGAACATATCCAAGTGGTTGGAGTTTCCAATCAGCAAATTGAAACGCCTCTTACTAGATTAGTAAAGGTAAGAATTGGTCCATTTAGTGAAATGCACCGATTTGTGGTGTGTGATTGTAGTCCCGTGAACCTTTTAGGACGCGATTTATTGTGCAAAATGAACTGCACAATTTATTGTACTCCAGACGGAATTGCATTTCAGACCCCAGATGAGGATGTGCTGTATAAAATGACAATGGTAAATTTAGAACCAGAAATAAATGGTTTGTTTCCTGTATTTGATGCGGAGAAAATCCCAAATGAGTTGAAAAAGACAGTGAAAGAAGAAGTGTGGGACTTGACAGGAGAAGATGTAGGATTATTGAAAGGAGTAGATCCCGTTAAAATTACAGTAAAAGAAGGAACGAGTTACCCAAATACGCCCCAGTATAAATTGACTCCAGAAATAATTGAAGGAATAACGTCAGTAATAAATAAAATGATTGAACAAGGGATTCTAAAAGAAATTATGAGCAGTCCATGTATTTCGCCAATAATGGGACTGAAAAAGCCAAACGGAACATATAGAATCGTACAGGATTTAAGAAAGGTAAACAAAATCGTTGTGCCTTGTTGCCCAATAGTACCGAACCCTGCTGTGATTCTATACCAGATTCCACGCGAAGCAGAATGGTACACAGTAATTGATGTGTCATGCATTTTTCTCTATTCCATTGCATCCAGATAGCCAGCCAATATTTGCGTTTAGGTTTGGAGAGCGTATTTTGGCATGGTGCCGAATTCCTCAAGGGTACACAGAAAGTCCCTCAATCTTTAATCAGATCCTAAAGAAATCATTGGAAGATTTAAGAATGCCAGAAAAGTCAGTAATGGTTCAGTATATTGATGACCTACTGGTGGCATCAAAAACGAAAGAAGCATGTGTCAATGATACAATTGCTTTGCTGAATCATTTAGCAAAAAGAGGACATTTTGGGGCCAATTCCGATCTCGGCCGGTAGGGCACCGAATCGGATTCGGATTTACCGGATCCGATTCGGAGCCCTGTTCCCGACCGATCGTACGCGCGGTCCGGCCGAGCGAGTGCGATGCAGGCACCCGCGACAACTCCCCGACTCGAACGCGGCTTCAACACGCTCCGACCGACTCGCATGGACACGACTTGCACCGCGCTATGGAGACGTTTCCCGGCCGGAGTGAGTACGATGCGCGCCGCGAGCAGTCGCGATCGACTCGCGCCGTCCAGCTTGAAAAAGCTGTCGGGCCGGACTTTGAGAGTCCGCGTCGGACCCCTGTACGCGCAGGCGCGCGAGTCGCACACAGAGGGACCCATGGGTCCCCCTGCCTGTGCGTGTACGGCGCGAATCGCCTCGCCGCGTACACGCTGTAGGGCGCGCTTGTCCGCCTCGCACCCATTGAGTCAATGGGAGCCCGCGTACGCGTTGTACGACAGGCTCCCATTGACTTCACTGCGAGTCCGACCGACTCGAGTCCGATGGCATGCGTGCGCATCGTACTCGATCGGTCGGACTGCGCGAGTCCGAGTCGGTCGGAAATGCTCTCCGAGTCCGGCTCGGTCGGAGAGATTTCCGGCCCGAATCGGAATCGGACCTAAAGTGTCCCCTTCAAAATTGCAGTTTTGTCAACAAGAAGTCCAGTATTTAGGGCATAAAATAGAGAAAGGAGTGCGAAAGGTAACGACAGAAAGAATAAAAATGATTCAAGGAATGAGAGCTCCAATGACACAAAGAGAGGTAAGAATATTTTTGGGAATGGTTGGATATTGTCGACAATGGATAAGCGGTTTTTCACTAATTGCTAAACCATTGCAGAAACTGACAAAGAAGGATGTTAAAGATCCTTTTGAAATGAATGATGAAGAAATGAAAGCATTCAGAGAGCTGAAAAAGAAATTGGGTGAGGCTCCAGCATTGGGAATGCCTGACTATGAGAAAGATTTTGAGCTGTATTGCAGTGAAAGAGATGGATGTGCATTTTCAGTTTTGGTGCAGAGACATGGAACTATGAAAAGACCAATTGCATATTTCTCAGCTGTTTTAGACCCCGTAGCGAAAGCGTTGCCTGGATGTTTGAAAGCGGTTGCTGCTACTTGTGTGAGTCTGGAACAAAGTGAAGGCATAGTGATGGGGTATCCATTGAGAGTGTATGTTCCCCATTCTGTGGAAATTCTTTTGACAAGAATGAAAACACAATACATGACACATAGTCAGCTGACTAGGTATGAAAAGGTAATTTTGAGTGCAGATAATGTGACCATTGACAGATGTATGAATGTGAATCCTTCAACATCATTGCCAGATGAAGAGAATGTGATTGAAATGGATGAAGTAGATCACGATTGTCTGAATGTGCTCGAATACTGTACAAAACCAAGAGCTGATATACGAGATGAGCCTTTGAAAGAATCAGATTATATTCTGTTTGTGGATGGCTCATGTTTGAGAACGAGTGATGGAGTTCTAAGTGCAGCATATGCAGTTTGCACAGTAGCAACTGTATTGGAAGCATCTTGTCTGAAAGGTGTACGGTCTGCCCAAGTTGCAGAATTAGTAGCTCTGATTCAAGCATGTAAGTTGGGAAGAAATGTACGGGTTACGATTATGAATGACAGCCAGTACGGCTTTGGGGTCGTGCCTGATTTTGGTCAGATTTGGTCACAAAGAGGTTTCTTGACGTCTGCAGGGACGCCCATCAGAAATGGAGATTTTGTGAAAAAGTTGCTTGAGGCGATACAGCTGCCTAAACAGATCGCTGTCGTGAAGTGCAATGCACATAAAAATGGGGAAGACTACATTACTGTTGGCAACAAATATGCTGACGAGATGGCACAGTACTGTGCAAAGAATGTGGTATCTTTGAATAAATGTCGCGAAAGAGAGCATATTTCTTGTCCTTTGCTTTTTACTAACTCTATTGAAACATGGGATGAGGTGAGACAGTTACAAGAGGCTGCAGAGGATGAAGAAAAAGATACTTGGCTAAAAGCAGGATGTAGAAAACATGAAGAAACTGATGTATGGGTTTACAGGGATGAGAGACCAGTTATGCCTGATAGCATGATTTCTGACATGGCACGGATGTACCATGGGCAAGCCCATATTGGGAGAGATTCAATGATCAGACTTTTTAGACAAACATGGTACAATCCAAAATTCAGAGCCATAGCTGAGAGTCTTTGTCAGAAATGTCTTATTTGTCAACAGTTAAATCCAGGAAGGAAGACAGTAGTGAGTCTAGGAAGAATAGGACGAGAAGGGGGTCCTTTCACTAGAATGCAAATGGATTTTATTGAAATGCCACCTTGCAGCAGATTAAGGTATGTTCTAGTGGTCGTCTGTTTGTTTTCCCGTTGGGTGGAGGCATATCCAACAAGAAGGAATGACAGTATCACAGTAGCAAAACTTTTGCTGCGAGAATTCATTCCAAGGTATGGTTTTCCAGTCACGATTGAAACAGATAGAGGAACACATTTCCAGAACGAGTTAGTTAAACTGATTTGTGAAGCACTTAGTATTAAACAGAAACTGCATTGTGCATACAGACCAGAGGCTTCTGGAATAGTAGAGCAAGTGAATGGAACAATCAAGAACAGGTTAGGAAAAATGTGTCAAGCTACAGGACTCAAATGGCCAGATGCTCTGCCATTAGTTCTGATGACAATCAGAAGTATTCCAGAAAGGAAGACTGGACTCAGTCCACATGAAATAATCATGGGACGAGCAATGAGACAAGCACAAGTACCTGTCAACAAGCTACTGACTATAACTGATGATCTAGTACTGGATTATTGCAAAGGATTGGCTGATGTGGTGCGTTCTGTGTTTCATGAGGTTGGACCGGATGCGACCACTCTTGAAAGAAAACCAGCTCACGACTTGAATCCAGGAGATTGGGTTTGAATAAAAGTCCACCGGAGAAGAAACTGTTTGGTTCCTCGCTGGGACGAACCACGACAAGTGATCCTAGTGACGACCACCGCAGTCAAGTGTGCAGGAGTGAAACACTGGGTACATGCCAGCCACACCATCAGAGTTCCAGAACCTAAAAATCGACATGTGAGTCGGCATCTGGAAATATCAGATAACAGTTCAGCATCAGAAAGAGAAGAAGAAACAAACAGGGTGCCAGAACCTGAAGATCGACCTGTAAGTCGACATCTGGAAGACCCAACTATAAGTGCAACGATAGAAGAAGAAGAGGAAATAGAAGAAATAGCTGAAGTTCCAGAATTTGAAGATCGACCTGTAAGTCGACATCTGGAAATATCTGACACCAGTTCAGAATCTGATACAGAACATTCAGAAGGTGAAGAAATTCTAAAAAGAAAGTGGAATTTTGAAAGCATAAGAGAAGAAACTGAGCCAGAAGATAGTGACAGTGAACAACCAAGTACAAGTTGTGGTAAAATTCCTTCAAAAATAATATTAATAGATGAAGAAGGGAGACTTTCAAACCAAAAGTTAGAAAAATCGGAAAAACCCCGAGGAGCAGTAGGGACAGATAGTCAAACACAAGAACAGGGAAATTTAGAAGCAGATAGAGAAACTGACACGAAATCGGAAGAACCCCGAGGAGGGACAGAAATAGGTGAACGAAGGAAGATAAGAAAAGAACCACAAATAGATGAAAGCGAAATTATAAGCTTTAAAATAAGAGGAAATAACGAAAGGATTGAAACAGAATCAGAAGAAAGTGGAGAAGAAAGAAATGAAAAACTAGAGACAAGAAAAAGAAATTGGAAAACAGAAAGAGAGGAAAAAGGAAGTGAAGCAAAAAGGCCAAGAAAAGGAGACAATTGGCCCAACGAAGTAAGAAAATTAAGATACAGAATCATAAAATTGGATGGGAAAAGTGCTGAACAAGTGAATGAAATAACAAGTCAAAAGAGCAAGGAAAACAAGGTGGAAAACACTTGCAGAAAACGAAAAGAATAAAGAAAGTAAATCAAAAGTATAGATCGCCTGAATGGTTGTATCGTGCTTTGACTAGTCACAAAGAAGAATTGAACACTCACGAAAACCCAGAACAAAGAAACCTGATGGGAGAAAGTGAAGTGCAACAAACCTGAAGCAACAAACCTGAAGAAATTTAGATAGTTTTACCGGATTTGACAAAACACTGAACTGACGAATTTACCGGATGTGACAAAGAAAGAATTCTGAAAAAGAATTAAAAGAAAGTACCAAGCAAAGACAAAATATTGGAAGTACAGAGTGGCAAGCAAGTCATTTCTGAGGTGTAGTGACACAATTTTCTAGAAAACAAATAAATAAGGTTATAAGACAAAATGGAGAATACTAGAGATAGAAAATGTAAATGTGAGTTTTTAAGTATATGGGGCAAGATGTGCTGTTTTTGTACAGGTTTATTAATAACAGTATGGGTAGTTTTAGCAATAACTATTCCAATTAGTTTAGCTGTAGTAGAAAAGTCTAATAACACTGAGAAAGAAAAATGAGCTAACACTCAAGAGCCAGTCATTTTAAAGAGTAGTGCAGAATTACATAAGGATAAATCAATAACAGATTTTTCTAAAAATGTTTTTACAAAATTATTGTATGAGTATGTAGAAACAATGGATGTAAGAGATTGCTATGTTTGTATGCAGTTGCCTGCATCTGTAGCAGAGGGTGTGACTTATCATCACCTCCCTTTGACGTATGGAATAACATGTAGTGTTTTAGCAAGTTTATTTTATAAAACAGGTAGATTAGAATATTATTACACTGATATAAATAAGATTTTTGCAAAGGTTTCTGTAGTTCCCGAGCTTAACAAAATAAAAGAGGGAAAGACGTTTGGTGAATATTTCTTAGAAGATAAGATTTTAACATTAGATAGTATAATTAGGTACAACCTTACCTGTGAGTTAAAGAAGGAAGAAAAGGTATTTTTAGAAATGGTTGAAGAGAGAAGAGTGAAATTTCAAAGAAAAGTGATAGAAGAGACAAAAACACCTCTTTGGGCGTTTGAGGAAGAACATCATGACAAGAAAAAGACAAATGCAGCTATGACTCTGGATTGGCCCCAACAGGGAAGGTTGTGCATTAGAAGAAATAAGACAAGATATGACAATTATTTTGTGGGTTCCAGCAATTGCCATGACAATTACCAAATTCTAGGTGGATGGGGATTCAAAGGGGGAAAAGATCCAATATTTCCAGGGATTTATTATGTTTGTGGGAATAGGGCTTATTATAGGTTACCGGACCATTGGCATGGGTCATGTTACTTAGGCCTGGTCTTTCCAAAGATTTTTCATGTGGATAGAAAAGAAAAAGGAACACACAAAATGATAAATACCTTTACACGTAGAAAAAGGGAAAGTTTTTCAGAAATAGTAGGTGATATTTTTGGTGCATTGATACCAGCAGTGGGAATATCTTTGAATGCATTTAGAATTCGGAAATTATCCACAGTTGTAGATCGTTTATCTACAGATACTGCTGGAGGGTTCTTAATGGTAAATACCGAGATGGTTGCCATGAGAGCTATGGTGATGCAAAATAGTCTTGCCCTTGACAGTCTTTTGGCAAAAGAGGGCGGAGTCTGTGGAATGTTGAAAGTCCAACATTGTTGCACTTACATTCCAGATAAGAGCGAAAATATACAGAAGTATATAACAAATATTACAAATTTGCACAAAGAACTTGTTCCACTGGAGGTTGAAAGTGTTTGGGGAAAACTTGGTAAAGGGTTTTCTTCTGTAACAAATTGGTTAACAAGAATGAGTGGATTAATAATAGGGAAAGTTATAATAATAGCAACCATGATAATAATAATAATATTAGTACTGAAGCTTGCAGTAACATGTATAAAGAGAAGAAGAAGGCAGAAAAAGATAGAAAAAGAAAACATGATAAACAAGGAAAGAGAGAGAGAAATAGGTGAAATAGAGTTAGAAGAAATAAAAGAGAACATGTACAAGAAAACGAAGAAACAAGTTGAAAGGGATACAGAAGTTTAAACTAATAAAAGCAAATGGATAAAAGATATATGCTGTCTGAGAAAATTGTATAACTTGGGTTTTTGTGGTGATATTAAAAATCACCAAAGGGGGAGTTGATGGAGCAGGGTAAATGTAAAAGTTTTAACCTCCTAATATTTTCGTACAATATTAATAAACATGTTCGTTTGAGTAAATAACCAACAATGTATGTTAAGTGTTAATGGTAACACGCAATTCAGTGTGCAAATTAATTGACTTATAATTGTTCACGTTTCTAACATAGCATAATATTTGCGTACTAAAATAATAATAAATGCATGATTTGTGCTTTTAAATAAAACGTGTGGTTGCAAAATAAAGCGATGGTAAGTAAGGGACAGCTTTATATGTTGCTTCTGCTAGGTAATACCTAATTGGGGTACGTAGAAAGACGGGAGGGAAACGAAAGGGTTTATATTTCTTTGTTTTAATAACATTTTGTTTATCTTTGAAAATAGTGCGCTTAGGCCTGCCGAGCAGCAATATAAAATGGCCGCGAGTTACTAGAGTGCGCATGAGCGGATGCAACCATGTGATAGAGGAGAGAGGCTGTGGAAAAGGGATGATCACGTGCTGATGCCGAGAGGCTAAGATGAAAGTATGGTCAAGGCTGCTGTGACCCTTCTGAGCAGATGTGTGCCAAGATGATCAGCAAGAAGCATGAGAAGCCTGGTTGAATCAATAGAAGGAACTGTATTATACAAAATGTAGCAGAAAAAGATACAATTTGGACTGATCGAAACGGATGAGCAAGTGCATGAACTGTGGGAAACGATGCTTGCATGGACATTCCACACGGAACTGGTTAAGACCAGGAAGTTTGATTAAAATGTATATGGACCTGAGTTTTTGACCAATGAGAATGAATCGTGCCATGTAAGAAGAAACATTTTATGCTGTAAGCTAGAATTAGGGTATAAGAAGACCTACTCTTGGTGGGAGGGGTTAGAATGCTGGAGAATAGAATGCTGCGGGATGCTGCGGGAGATGCTGAAGAAGTTAGACGCTGTAGATGGGAGAGTTTGCGGTTGCTGATGCTGACGAGCTGATGCTGCTGCTGTTATTTTACTTTTCCAGTTGAGTATAAAGATGCTGCTTTAGGAGAACTTTTATTTGATAGATTTTATTAGAATTATTAGGATTTCCCCAGAGAGACAGATAGGTTGATCTATAGAGTTCTTAGTATGATAACCCCGTTTTCCGTCTAATAAAAGTGTCATGCAATTTCAAACTATTCTTATATTGATGATAAATGCAATGATCTGAATAATAAGATTAATCTCAATTTCCTGCATTCAAAACTTATATAAACTTTATTATTCTTTAAACAAATGACTCAGTGATTTTCTTTAGCATAATGATTAATAATGAAATGGTAAAAGAGTTCATTGTGATTGAGCTGGTCTTAATCACCATCAACTGATTCCTACTAGTTGGTCCATCGACCAATGAGCGGAATACCTTATAAGCAAATGAGAAATACTATGTCATTATAAAAGAGGTATCCCGTCTCCTTCCAGCGAATCGTTTTTCTCCTAGGTACATTGATGGAGGAAATCCAGGGAACAAAATGAGTAAGTGAATGTATATGCGGTGTTATGGGCCCCACCGTCATATGGATATAGTCTGTGTGTGTGTTAGAGAAATAATTGCACCTGGATGACCAAAGCATAATAGGAGAAATTATTTTTATTGTTAGCGCTGGATCATAACCAATACTGCGATATCGCAGCTGCGTGCGGCAATTGTGTTACCTGCTCTCCTCCGTAGAATCCTGTCTCTGCACTGTATCTCTGAGGGTTTACACTCTTGGGAAGAGGTGGTTGTGGCACCTGACTCTGTTGAGTAACTACCTGCGGTTGCTGCAGCTGTTGGTAACTCACCTCACTCTGCACCTGTGGATTTAATGATTGATTTTCCGTATTTGCTTTTGGAGGAAATTTACACTCGTTTCTCCAATGCCCTAATTTTCCGCAATTGTGGCATGACCACTTCTTCTTTGCCTCTTCTATACTCATCTGACCTTTGCCTTTACCTATATTTGGTTTGGATTTAGTTTGTCCTGTCTCATTGATTTGATTATTCAACTGAGCTTGTTTTTCTGCAACCTTCACTTGTGCCCACATCGCCTTTTCTTTCAATTTCCGCTGTCTACACTCAATGTCATCGCTACAATATTTAGCATACCTCAACACTTCGTCCACTGTGCTGTTTTGCCAACATAACATGTGCTGCTTAATCATTTCGCTTATTTCTGGTTTCAATCCATAAACAAATCTATATACAAAATGACTCATGTCCTTCTCACTCAAAGTTTCATAACCACTATACTGTTTGAAAACCAAAAGTAGCCTCTCATAATAGGCATGTACAGACTCCTTACTCTCTTGCGTAGTTCTGTCAATCTTTACCCAATCAGTTTCTTTGGGTGGAATTTTGTTTTTCAAAAATGTAATAACCTGCTCATACTTCCTCATTACTTCTGGTCCTGGCGCTCCTGTTTTTGCGTCTCTAGGGTATTCTACTGTCGGCCAATCAATGGTAATCTTACATTCTGTCCATAAATCGGCTGGTACCACAATGTCAAACAATCCATCCAAATCTACCCACAACACCTTTGAAACTTTGACAAACCTTTCCACTTGTCTGTACCATTCTACAGGTTTTTTCCTCAATTTTGGAAAGTCATTTGTAAATGACAGTATATCTTGTCTGGACCATGGGACATGCACATAACCACCTCCTGGAGTTTCTCTCATTGGATACTCCCGTACGACTGATTCCTTGTCTGTCACCGCAAAAGCCAAAGACGCTTTGCCGGTTGTTCTCTCATTTCTTTTGCCCCACCTGCTCCTCCATCTGTCCACATCACCCTATTTTCTCAACAAAATGATCAGCTCTTTTATCTGGGTTAATCGTCCTGATGTGTTCAGATTTTCTATATCTTTCTCACAAAAATCTACCCTATACGGTTTCTGCAAACTCCTGACTTTTACAAATTCTACTCCTAGTTCATTCGCTGTCTCTTCCAATTTTTCATGTAAATTTCTAGCTCTCCAAGTAATGCTTTTACACAGGAACATTATCTCATCGTCCTGATATGTTTTCAATTTTTCTGTACCAATAGTCCCTAAAATCAACTCTTCCATATCTATCTTTAGCCTGATTACATCTAATGGTTGCGGTTCTGTCTCCTTCTTCTGCAAATTTCTCATCCATTCATTTAATTCTTCTGGAGTTGGACCTACAGGTGTACTGTTTATTTCTATCCAATTTTTATTCCTCTCTGGCGTTTCAGATGCAGACTCAGTTCCCATAGGAATCCTTTTTATCTCACTCTCATTTACTGTCAGGTTAGTAGGTGGACTCGGTCTATACGAGCTGACATCTCTTGCCACTCCATTTTCTGTATTTATCCCTTCTCTCATTCTTTGCATATTTGAGTTCATTGGGATGGTTAAGGAATGCTCATCTATTCTCTGGTTCTCAAAAACTGGTATTACTGGTCCTATTGTCACTGGCACAGTCACAGCTTCCATGTTCATTGTTAACTCTCTTATTTTCTCAGTCAATTCTCTTGTGGTTTTTGCTAATTCAGCTGCATTGCCACTGTCAGACTTTTCACTTTGTGGAGTTTCTAGCCGTTCATTTGACCTATTTATATCATATCTTCGTTCTGGACTTTTATTCCTCCCAGTTTCCTTTGGCGGTGCATTGGGTGTCACCACCGCAGAATTCTGTTGATATGGAGGTGGTTTTCTGTTTAAAATATCTTCCAGCAATTCCTCCTCTGTCTCGCTACCTCCGTACCCGTACCTCTCTGTAGCTGTATGTTTCTTTTTCTCTGTACACTTCCTTCCTGTACTCTCTTCAACTGTCAGGGCTGGGAACAAACCCTCTGTCATGTTAGCATATCTCCAACGCGTCATCCTGTCCTCATGATTCACTCCCCATAATCTTCCAGGAACTAAACTATAATTCTTTGCACCTCTGTATCTTTCTCATTCATACATCTCGTCTTCCCATTCACCTAACGCTTCAAACTGTGTCGGTCTAGGTCTTGGCTCAAGTTTCATCATTTTCTCTCTCAAATTTCGAAGTACAGCTATGCTAAATGAACCATTCTCCGGAAAAGCCAATATTCCATCATTCTGAGTGTATTTTGTCCAATTTTCTAACCAAATGCAAGTATGATAACCATATTTCAGCATCATATGAGAAGCTGGCGTTTTCGGCGGAGGAATTACCTGTCCCTCTCTAGTCACTACCTTTTTGTCTTTCTTAAAGAAGTTCTTAATTTTCGCCATCCATGAAGGTTTCTCTTTACAATACTCATAATAAGCCATATTTCACGACTCTTTCCCTTCGGCAAACTCACAACTCTGCTCTGTTCTCTATGTGCTATTCGGACCTATCCCAGCGCGTCTCACACTAACGCACCAATCTGAAGCCTCTACGTCACTGCTCTTTAGACCTATCCCAGCGCGTCTCACACTAACGCACCAATCAGGGCGTTTTCCGTGTTTCCAAAGCACTGGCCAATCCCAGCGCGGTCTTTTGTCAACGTCAGTTCTACTCCTGACCCCTCCTTTACAAAATTTATCGGCAGTTTGTTCTTGACTATATTTTATTAGTTACGACATTAAACACATTTCCATTGTCTGTTTCCGCTAAACA
This sequence comes from Calotriton arnoldi, assembly GCA_963921515.1. NCBI lineage: Eukaryota > Metazoa > Chordata > Amphibia > Caudata > Salamandridae > Calotriton > Calotriton arnoldi. Next base: position 25,412 of record CAWUFW010013482.1, read on the forward strand.
AAAGAGATAGTTTACTCTATCTTACAAGAATACAGTTTCGTTCGATAAGTGTAGCACTTCCCTCTACCTTACCCTTCTTTCAAGCAAGGGGTAAACCCGTTTCTCTGGGGATAAAACACTTGTGGAGACTATACTGCTCCTGAGAATTAAGGCCAGAGTTTCACAAGAAAACCGGTTGCTATTTCACTCACACACGTTTTATACAGAAAATGTCCCTATCATAACACAACCTGTGTTATCACCAATTTGAAAAATCAGACAATGCACTATTCCTTGTGACTTCTCTTGCCACACGTGTCCACTTCCTACTTCCCGGAAGCTTCAAAATTTCCGACTTACATATAACATAATACAATTCGACATGAAGTGTTAAACATGAAATAATCAATAATCAATAATCACCAAACTAATCTATAGTAACCATAACTCTGCTACCAAGAAATCTGATCCAGCGCGACTAATATACATTCTTCTCTTTTGGACATAACCTCCAGGTAAATGATCACACACAACAACTATACCTTATGACGGTGGGGCCCATAACAGCGCATAACCAAACACTCTCTCAATTGTTCCCTGGGTCACATCCACTACTACCAAAGAGAAGAATATGTTTTGCTGGAGGAATGGGATACCTTATTAAAATTGACAAGATATTTTCTTAAACATCATACATAATCAGTTTTAATCCTGTCGGTTCTAAGACATCAAGGTATTCCGCTCTTTGGTCGATGGACCAACTAGTAGAATAAGTTGATGGTGATTAAGACCAGCTCAATCACATTCAAACCTATTAAAACATTACACTTATTATTGAGCTAAAGAACCACAGACTCGTAGTTTTAATTATAATAGAGTTTATCTACTTTCTTTAAATGCATGAATAAGATTCAATTTTATTAATCGGTTTAATACATTTCAATATCATTATAAGAAATAAGCTTTTAGAAAGAATTTTAAGCATACCCCTTTTAGATGAAGAATAAAAGTTCACCAAAGCAGATAAATTGTAGATCACAGCATGAAATTCCCAAAACTGACAGTCTGTCCCGCTAAACAGGCCTCCTCGACGGACCTCCTATACAGGTTTCCTGCATCGATCTCGTTCCTTTCCCAGTCAAGTTTTAAGTTTATAAAAGAATAATTCTATTACGAAAAATGGCCTATAGCAATAGCAGCAGTCTCTGCTGCATCAACGTTCAGTGCTCAAAAATTATGCATGAATAGCGCTCCTCCTACTTAAGAGTAGGTCCTCTTATACCCTACTACTAGCTTACTAAACATAAAGTTGCAATCTTTGGGGGCGAGAATCACGCTAATTGGTCCATTGGAGGGGTGGCAAGCATCACCTCATTGCCCTCCTTGTCCAAACCGGTTCTGAAATTGTTTATGATTTTATCCTTTCACACGACCTTTGGGTAATAGCAATCCGATTGACAGTTCATTTAATGTTTCTTCTTTTTCGCAACTTATTTTAACAGTCCATTGTTAATTCTCCGATGCTCATCCACTGTTCTCACGGATTCATGCTGAGTCTTTCTTGGCATTCACCTCGTGTCAGGTCAGCCCAACCTTGACACTTCTCACTCTGGGTTCGACTCGTACCCACGTGATATGCTTCTGCAGCTTTCTTCCGTCTAGAAGCCATCTTTGCGTCTGCGCATTGAGCCCATCTGCCTCGGCAGCCATTTTTACAGCACGGCCTAACAGGCCCGAACGAACTATCATGAAAATAAACACAATCATTATTAAAATAAAGAAAATAAGCCTTTCTGTTTCCCACCCGTCATTCTAAGTACCCCAATTAGGTGTTATCTAGCAAAGCGACATTTAAAGCCATGTTTACTTACCATCCGCATTCTTTTGCCACAATACAATTTTACTACATAGCACAAATCATGCAATTTTACTCTAATTAGTACGCAAACTACTATATTAGTATTATTTCACTTTTACAATTGTAAATAGGTTAACTTTGCACATAAATTGCAGTTACCACTTATGTAAATGTTTACCAAAAGATGTAAAATGTTGATTAGTCGATCAAACAATTATTTACATTAATTTATTAGCATGAATATTAGGGGGTTCCAAAATGTTTTCATTTACCTCGCTCCATCACCTTTCAACGACCCTGTTCCACAGACAGTGCTAACAGCAGACGTGTCGCTCACTGGTTGAGGAGCTCATCTTCAACATCACACAATTCAAGGCTTGTAGAGTCAAAAGCAAATACATCTCCACATAAATCACCTAGAGCTGCTAGCAGTGTTTCTAGCGCTCAAAGCCTTTCAAATTCACCTTGTAGGCAAAACTGTTCTAGTCTGCACCGACAACATGACAGCCATGTACTATATACAAAAACAAGGGGGAGACACACTCTCTCCAACTGTCACGCCTAGCACAGGCCAGTGGAAGTGGGCCATACACCACAGAATTTATCTCCTAGCAGAACACCTTCCAGGAGTAAACAATCAAATTGCCGACCTTCTCAGCAAACAAAGGCAGCAAATCGACGAGTGGGAACTTGACCCTCAAGTTCTCCTCCCATACTTTCAAAGTTGGGGTTTCTCCCAAATTGATCTATTTGCCACACACCAAAACGCAAAATGCCCAAGCTTCGCCTCCAGGTATCCACACCCATTCTCCAAAGGCAATGCACTATGGATGAACTGGTCAAGGATATTTGCCTACGCTTTTCTGCCTCTCCCACTCATTCCACTATTAGTTCGGAAGCTCAGACAAACATCCCTCACACTGATCCTAGTAGCTCCCACATGGGCCCGTCAACCTTGGTTCACAACCCTGTTGTAGCTGTCAGTAGTTCCACATCAAAAGCTGCATCTCACACCCAGTCTTCTCACTCAGAGCCATGGAGAAATAAGACATCCAGATCCCAAAGAACTCAACCTAGCGATCTGGCTCCTAAAGTCAGAGTTTGGTTATCTGAATCTTCCACCAGACTGTATGAACATCATAAAAGAGGCCAGAAAGCCTACTACAAGGGCTTGTTATGCGAAACGATTTGTTATATATTCTAATAATAACAATATCAATCCTTTGAATGCTTCCATACAAAGTATCATCTGTTATTTATTACACTTGCAGCAGTCAGGATTAGCATACACATCCATCCGCTTTCATCTCGCTGCAATAGCCGCGTACCTACAAAATAGACAGCACATCTCTCTGTTTAGAGTACCAGTTATATAAGCCTTTATGGAAGGACTAAAAAGAGTAATACCACCAAGACTTCCACTTGCCCCAGTGTGGAATCTTAACATAGTCCTTAAACGATTAATGGGTCCACCTTTTGAACCAATGCATAAATGTGAACTACAGTTTCTTTCATGGAAAGTTGCTTTCCTCATTGCAATTACCTCACTGAGGAGAGTAGGTGAGCTACAGGCACTAACCATAGAAGAACCTTTTTTCCAGCTTCACAAAAACAAAGTGGTTCTTTGTACTAACCCTAAATTTCTACCTAAAGTAGTTTCTGCCTTTCATATCAATCAATCGGTTGAGTTACCTGTGTTTTTTCCTCAACCAGATTCAGTGGCAGAACGAGCTCTACACACCTTAAATGTTAGAAGAGCTTTGCTATATTACATAGAAAGAACAAAATCATTTAGCAAAACAAAACAACTTTTTGTTTCTTTTTCTCCACCACACTAAGGCAATCCTATATCCAAATCAGGTATTGCTAGATGGATTGTCAAATGTATTCAGACATGTTATGCGAAAGCAAAAAGAACTTTAACAATACTCCCTAGAGCGCATTCTACTCGCAAAATAGGGGCTACTATGGCTTTCTTAGGGAACATTCCCATAGCTGACATCTGTAAAGCTGCAAAATGGTCTACACCGCACACATTCACCAAGCACTATTGTGTAGATGTGTTAGCGAAGCAGCAAGCTAATGTAGGCCAGGCAGTACTTAGAACACACTTTTAGACAACTGCAACAGTTACAGGTTAGCCACCGCTTTGGGAGAATACTGCTGTTTAGTCTATGCAAAGCATGTGATCTACAGCTCACATGCCTCGAACAGAAAATGTTACTTACCCAGTAAGCATCTGTTCTTGGCATGTAGAGCTGTAGATTCACATGCGCCCACCCACCTCCCCGGGTACCTATACCTGTTGCACTTTCTTACTCATATACATACGCATGGACATCTTTTTCTACACTTACTAACTTCACTCTCACCCTCTGCAGGAAAACAATATAACAATGGAGTCGATGCCCATGCGCACTATCACCGAAAGGAGGAGTCACCTTATCTCGTGACTGGAAAGACTTCTTCGAAGAAAAACAACTTGCAAACATCCAGACCCAACACTAGATGGCAGGAGTATGCAAAGCATGTGAATCTACAGCTCTACATGCCAAGAACAGATGCTTATTGGGTAAGTAACATTTTCCTTTCAACCCTTCTGGAAGTTTTTCAATGAGTTGTTAGAAGTCGGCGGAACCATTAATGGGAGAAGACACGTTGGTTCCTCTGCTGAATTTGACGGAGAAAATCTTAGCTTTATTCGATTTTTTGCAAGAAAATCATAAAAGCATACATAATAAAAACCAGACATTAATTACATGATCCAAAACTTTACCAATACAAAGTTAAAAAGCAGGCTGTGCTGAGTTTCCATTCGGGTTGCTTCACAAACTTCATATAGTAATGGTTTTTCTACATTTAATTACACTTTTTAAAAGGATACGATTAACCTTGTAAAATATTCATTATCTAAAAATTGGAATAGTAAAATGCTGGGCGACATTGTCTCAGACCTAGCAACCCTAAGATGGGTAATATCCATCTCCTTCTTTGTGTTTCGTAAAATCTACAGAATAAAAATACATGTATTGTCGATTGCTGGGACAGGTCGTCACATGGGCAGTTATTCAATATTTTGGACCAACCGTTTGTTATAGGGTAACTTGTTAAACGATGGAAAATCCCAAGTCTAAAACGGGTCAGTACAAATCTGTCATAACCACTCAATATAATTTTTAAGTACGGCTGAATACCATAAGTGGTCAATATCATTTGGTGAGACTGTACCGTAGGTCTTGAAGTCTCTGCTGAAAATCTATTTGTTTCCACATTTTTTCATGCAGGTTCTTTTTAAATCCCTTCTGGTGACAGAGATTATGGACCCCGGGTCATCATAATATTCTGGGTGTCCAAGATCTTTCATAAAGTCTTCTATGAATTTTAGCCAGGGAATGTCAAGTGCCTGCTGTAACTTAAGACTATCTTTTATGTTTTCACAATTAAAAATGGTTTTTGAAGAAGTCCAGATCCTGTACCATAAAAGGACAGGTTGGACTTTTATTAGGTCCAAAATGTACGGTAACCCTAATTCTGAGTGACATTCATAATTAGATGTACTGCCCGGGACGGGCAATAACATTTTTAGAAAGGCATTCTCGACCAGCTGTTTGGGTTTAGGATCGCAATACGCCTGCACCATATATGGCCGTTGTGACACACTTTGCCTGAAATATATGCAACATCTCCACGGGTGGGCTTCTACCCAACTTCCTTGCGAAGTTAGCTAGGGCTGCCGTAGCTTTCATAAATAGTAACTTCGTGGCTTTGACTGCCTGGGTCCATTTCCCCTTCTGGTCAAAAAGGATATCTAAGTAGGAAAATGTTGTGCTAAATGCCACCTTTTTATTATCGATATATAAGGCCCTGCATTTTGTACTGCCTCACCCACACTTCATGATAAAAGTTTTTGACGAATTCACTCTAAGACCCACGTTTTCCATATACACGGTATAGTTTGTCAGTGCCCGTTGGAGCCCTAGTTGTGTTCGGGCCATCAGCACTGCATCGTCCGCGTGCGGGCGGGTATCGGACGATTATTTATCTGGGGCAGTTCCTGGCACTTATCCACCAAGGCTTGGTCCAACCCATTGGTGCAAAGTTTAAATAAAAAAACGGTGCCAGGACACATCCCTGTCTAACCCTCTTCTCCACTTTCAACGAGAGCCACTCAGGTGTGACCTTCACGAACAGACCTGGGAGAAAGATCTGTTCGTGGCCTCATTTAGAAACTTAGAAGTAGAAAAAAAAGGGAGAAACCCTAAATGCTCAAGAAAAGGGAACAGGGTGAGAAACCACAAAAACAACACAAATCCCTATTCTAAAGTTGATAAGTCATATTTTTTTAAAAAAGAAACACCAAGGTTTCACACAGTATTCTAAGTTAAATATCCACAATGGTGCAAATCGGATCAGTGCAATAAAATAAAATAAAATGTCAGTGAAAGATTAAAAACTAATAACCAATGTGTGGGACAGTCAAAAATTTATTAAATGCAGAATGCATACAATCGGAGTTAAAAACATAAAAAGTACAATCATGTAAATACAAAAAACAATTTATCACAAGAAAACTAAAAGTCGACGCAGCGTTTCGGTGAGATGATATTCAAACACCTTCTTCAGGACGGTTTTCTAAGAAGTAAAAAATAATTTATTAACATCATACTATATTCGCGTTTTAGACCCATGCCCATACTACATGATCATTTATACATCAAATATTTAAAAATTTTAAAACATTTAAAAACACTGACAAAGCACTGTGCACCAAAATTAACACATCATTCTCCAATCTCTGTAATACAATCGGAGACATAACACGAGTGGATCATTAAATTCCTGTTTATACTACATCTGAACCCACCGCAATAAATTTGATTAATTTTTAGATGTAGGAACCTACCTCAACAATGAGGTTAATAGCAACACAAATCTTCTTCGATACAATGTAGGAATGTTGATGTCCCACTTGTCATATGAGGTTAAAAATATACCTTAAGACAACAGATTTAAAATAAAAAAATAATAAATGAAATGGAATACTCAATGGTACATCCAGAAAATATATACCACTCCCAAAATGCACCAATCCTATACTCTGCATACCTTAAAATTAGTGGGTACTTTGTGTAAGTTAAGTTCGTTGGTGCCACCGATATGAATGTTTTGCATAATATGCAACAAATCTGAGGAAAATGCAAAGAAGTAATGCATCAGGTGCATGGAATTAATCAACACGGGCATTTAAAGTCTCTATTTTGGTTGTCTAGGCTTACCAGATATGAACTGTTGCGTCCATAGATTAAGCAGATGTGCCGTGATTGGAGGACCGATTTTTAAAACATTTGCACCATATACAATATCTGGCCAAATGAAGACTGGCCTAAAGAATAAGAGAAAGTAACCAATTTACCAAAATTGTCCACAATAATCATGTGGGTTACATTTTTCGAGCCCCGTTGTATTGCGAATTTAATACATTACCTCTTATGGTTGCTCTGAGGATGATGCAACTAATATTTATAAAAACCTGTAAAGTAAAGACAACGTATTAATACGTGTCAAACTCCTATGGTGACTAAACAAATTGGTATGCAGTGCGGGACCATTAATCTATATAGCCCATAGCCGCCTCAATCAGGTTCATAAAGTATCATGATTATATGTTTTTTTCATTAATTTATGTTATTACTATGAAAAAACCATCACTAACACCGTTAAAAATGGCGTATGCGCAATGATGCGCCCTATAGGGGTCACGAGACATTTTGCAAAAAAAGGGTTTACCGCTTGTCACTCCCTTTAAAACCCCCACTTGAAATGACTTGACACTTGGTCATTGTTTGTTTCTATACTAGTCACAGGGCTATCCATGCTCCAACCAACTCTTTTGGGATTTACAACTATTAAATCACCGAAAACTGTGCTTCCATTTAAGCATAGTAAAGTACAAGATCACAACCGGCATTATATCGTTAAACGATAATCAAATGCCGCTCTATATAAATGGTGGTACTAAACAAACATTTTATAGTTTACTAACTAATAATTAGAGGTGAGATAAACCCACACAATCACTGATATTCAGGAGTAAAATGAACCCCCGCTATTACTAAAGCTAATATGGCAGATATTAAAAGACTTCGCACTTACCCGATGGGGATGATTCGGCCTCCCTGCAACCAACGAACAAAACAGCTTCCGGGTCAGGATACACAGTTGTGTCGACCCACGGAGGCTTTTAAATACTGGTTAAAAAAGTCACATGGACTGACTGTGACAAGCACACCTGTTTTGACTCGCAGCCGTATATTTATTTTTCTAACGCCTAACAATATACCTTTTATTATTTTTTAAAGAACCTATATAATTTAAAAAAATACATTGTTTAAATTGAAGAATTGTCAATAAAGATATACCACGAAGGCAAACTTTTGTATCTATCCGATTCGGACGTAAATATGGCGGCCATTTTTGAAGAACAGAAACCGTCCTGAATCAGAAGAAAAACTGTCCTATTCTTAGTACCATAGGATATACCTATTTGGAGCCCTATGTACTTAAAGCCAAAGATACTGTGTTAATTTGAGGAAATGTCGATAAAAGTAATACCACGTAGATAAACTTTTTAAAAAACACCCGTGTATCTATCTGAAGAACACAAATGTGGCGGCCATTTTAAAGAGGGGAACAGTTCCGAAACCGAAGAAAGACTGTCCTATCCCCATCTGGCGATGTACTAAGCCAATATTATACTAATAGAAAGAACATATATCACTTTTGTAAAATTCATACTGAAACCATAGAGCAACTTTATAGAGGCATCATGGGGGGTCATATCTTCTCAAGATTGAGGTTCAAATAAGCCTCTCCCAGTCCTCTTTACTATTCAGACCCTTTCTAAAAGTATTAAAACGGGACATATAAAATTGTTCACGTTTTTTCCTTTTTAAGTTTAGATTTCCACCGCGTGTGTTAATCTGAATTATTTCTCTTCCACACCAATTTAAATCATCAATTTTGTGATTTTTGTCTAACCAATGCTCTACTAAAGGAGCAGTTCTTTTCTTTGTCCTTATGGCTGACTTATGCTCATTAATCCTGATCCTAACTTCTCTCAAGGTTTCACCAATATATCCCTGATGACAAGGACATACAATAAAGTAAATTAGGTTCTTCGTACGACAATTTATAAAGTTCTTAAATTTGTGAGTAACACCATTATGTGTAATTGTTGGTCCTTTTATAATATTGCCACAATTAATGCATCCACTACAGGCAAATGTACCATTTGGCATTGGGGCGTTTGATATATAGGGTTGTTTATTAACCTGAATATCTCTATATGTATGTACCAAACAATTCCTAATGGTGCGATTGCGTCTGAATGAGAACATAGGTTTGGGTAAAGTTTCTTTCTTTTGGTTTGTTATCAGATGCCAATTTCTGTTGACAATATTCTTAATCTTATTACTAACATTGCTATAATTGGGGACAAAAATCAGGGGTAAGTTATCCAATTTTGAATTACTGGATTTCTTATCAAAAAGGGAATCTCTATTAAAATACTTTGCTCTTTTGTATGCACGTTTGACTAATTTTCTTGGATAGCCTCTATCCATAAGCTTTTTAATAAGTCCATCTGAATGTTTATCATAATCTTTGACATTGGAACAATTACGTCTTATGCGTAGAAATTGGCCAAAAGGGATATTATCCTTTTGGCAAGCCGGATGATTGCTGTTATAATGTAACATGGTATTACGGTCAGTGGGTTTGGTAAATCATTCCACTTTCAATTGACCGTCCATGCACTTGATCTTAATATCCAAGAACTCACAGCTATATCTGTTCATAGATGACGTAAATTGTAGATTGATATCTCCAAGATTCAACCATTCTATGAATTCTTGTAATGTTTCTCTCGTTCCTGTCCATATGAAAAACACATCGTCAATGTATCGGGACCAATGCGAAATATTCTCATAAAAAGGAGCCAATACATTGAAGATGTGCTTCTCTTCAAATTGAGAAACATACAGACAGGCCAGACTGGGAGCACAAGTAGCTCCCATGCTGGTCCCTTTGATCTGTTTGTAGAAATGTCTACCAAATAGAAAAATGTTATTTTTGAGTATAATGTCTACACTTTCTACAATAAAAGTACTATGTGCAGACAAATCCCCCTCTCCAATTCCCAAAAGTTCTTTAATCATTTGTATGGTGTTATCTTGAGGTATGTTAGTATAAAGTGCTTCTATGTCTAATGTTACTAACCATTGGGTTTCCGGGTTGTAATCAAGATTTTCAATTTTAAAGATCATAGAAGTCGTATCTTTAATATAGGCCTTTTGTTGGGCAACTAAAGGTTGCAAAAAAACATCCACATATTTACTGAGAGGCTCAGTAAGGGAGTTTATACTAGAGACTATAGGTCTCATGGGGGGATTATCCATATTCTTGTGGACTTTAGGGAGCCCATATAGGGCCGGAATAACAGGATTGGTATTGTTGAGAAAATTAAATTCGTCACTACAGATAAGGCCATCTTCGCTCGCTAATCTTAATACGTTATTTACCTTTTTAATGGTCAGGGCATTCCACTCTTCCCTACTGGATTTTTGGTAATGATGGTTATTATTGAGAAGTATTTGTATTCTATTATCATAATCATCAGTATCCATAATTACAATGCCCCCGCCTTTATCTGCAGGTTTGATGGTGAGATCATGGCATTGTTCCAATGTCATAAGAGCTAAACGTTCTTGAGCGTTAAGATTATTAGTAATCGATATTTTCTTATTAAGTAAGTCATCTACACTTTTTTCTACCACACGTTCGAAGACTTCTATGTCTTTATTGACAAGATGTATTTGAGGTGTCCAAGTTGATTTTGGTTTTAGGCCTGACTTATTATCTATTGGTGGTCTATCCTTGCCTTCAAAGAAGGCACTAAGTCTAATCTTTCTAAAAAAACTTTGCACATCTCTCTCGAGATTGTATCTATCCACAGGGGAGGCAATAGCGTATCCTAACCCTTTTTCTAAAACATTTGCCTCATCCTGTGTTAGTGTTCTCTGTGAGAGATTAATTATGGGGGCCTTCTCTATTGCTCCCATTGCTTCTGGCTTCTTGTATTCATGTAGGGACGATGTTGGAACTGATTCTGTGACTGAAAGTTCGCTCTCCCTCTGCCTCTTCCCCTTAGCTGACCATAGTTTTTTTGACGTTGTTCTAAAAAAGCTAACGTATCTCTACTAGTATTAGGGGCAGAGTCTCTCTCTTTGTGACTACGATTGTCTTGGGGGATGTCATTGTCTGAGTCTGAGCTAGTGTATGAGGTATCAAAAAACCTCACACTTTTTTTAGGGAAATTTCTTGTTGGTTGTTGCCATGTCCTCCTATTCGGATTTTCTTCCCTAGGTCTATCATAGAAATCCTTGCGTAAGTAAGGATAGACATGTTCCAAGTTATACTTAGAAATGTCTTTCCTCAATTTGGTAGATTTTTTATTCACGAGATATTCTCTATATCCTGAGATATCTGACTGGATTTCTTCTAACTTCTTTTTAGCATCTTCCAAAGAAGTATTTTCTTTAAGTTTCACTTCCATTTCCTCAATTTCTGCTCTTTCAATAATTAGAACTTCATGGGCTGTTTCTATTATCAATAACATCCAATCACGGCTACATCTATTGGCTATGAATGTCCAGTTCTCTATGAATTTCTGTTTTTATAAAAATCCCAGGTTCATTATTAACCTGCAGCCCTTTAGGTATAATACCTTTTTGCAGTACTCTATAAGGAAATCTGCATGTAGTTCGGTTCTTATTATTTTCTTTTTAAGATTCCATAGTGTTCTCCATGCTTCCTCATCTTTATTATCAATGGTAATAGAGGAGATATTCTTGGAGGTACCATTGATGATCGTATTAAATTGATCTTCTGAGAACCCATAGGTTTTTAATACATCCATATTGTCCCAAAAGAGATCAATGGATACAAACAAAACTCCCCAGCTGACAAGCTGTGCGTAAATGTAGAAAAAAAAAGGGAGAAACCCTAAATGCTCAAGAAAAGGGAACAGGGTGAGAAACCACAAAAACAACACAAATCCCTATTCTAAAGTTGATAAGTCATATTTTTTTTAAAAAGAAACACCAAGGTTTCACACAGTATTCTAAGTTAAATATCCACAATGGTGCAAATCGGATCAGTGCAATAAAATAAAATAAAATGTCAGTGAAAGATTAAAAACTAATAACCAATGTGTGTGACAGTCAAAAATTTATTAAATGCAGAATGCATACAATCGGGTTAAAAACATAAAAAGTACAATCATGTAAATACAAAAAACAATTTATCACAAGAAAACTAAAAGTCGACGCAGCGTTTCGGTGAGATGATATTCAAACACCTTCTTCAGGACGGTTTTCTAAGAAGTAAAAAATAATTTATTAACATCATACTACTTCGCGTTTTAGACCCATGCCCATACTACATGATCATTTATACATCAAATATTTAAAAATTTAAAAACATTTAAAAACACTGACAAAGCACTGTGCACCAAAATTAACACATCATTCTCCAATCTCTGTAATACAATCAGAGACATAACACGAGTGGATCATTAAATTCCTGTTTATACTACATCTGAACCCACCGCAATAAATTTGATTAATTTTTAGATGTAGGAACCTACCTCAACAATGAGGTTAATAGCAACACAAATCTTCTTCGATACAATGTAGGAATGTTGATGTCCCACTTGTCATATGAGGTTAAAAATATACCTTAAGACAACAGAATTAAAATAAAAAAATAATAAATGAAATGGAATACTCAATGGTACATCCAGAAAATATATACCACTCCCAAAATGCACCAATCCTATACTCTGCATACCTTAAAATTAGTGGGTACTTGGTGTAAGTTAAGTTCGTTGGTGCCACCGATATGAATGTTTTGCATAATATGCAACAAATCTGAGGAAAATGCAAAGAAGTAATGCATCAGGTGCATGGAATTAATCAACACGGGTAATTAAAGTCTCTATTTTGGTTGTCTAGGCTTACCAGATATGAACTGTTGCGTCCATAGATTCAGCAGATGTGCCGTGATTGGAGGACCGAGTTTTAAAACATTTGCACCATATACAATATCTGGCCAAATGAAGACTATCTAAAGAATAAGAGAAAGTAACCAATTTACCAAAATTGTCCACAATAATCATGTGGGTTACATTTTTCGAGCCCCGTTGTATTGCAAATTTAATACATTACCTCTTATGGTTGCTCTGAGGATGATGCAACTAATATTTATAAAAACCTGTAAAGTAAAGACAACATATTAATACGTGTCAAACTCCTACAGTGACTAAACAAATTGGTATGCAGTGCGGGACCATTAATCTATATAGCCCCATAGCCGCCTCAATCAGGTTCATAAAGTATCATGATTATATATTTTTTTCATTAATTTATGTTATTACTATGAAAAAACCATCACTAACACCGTTAAAAATGGCGTATGCGCAATGATGCGCCCTATAGGGGTCACGAGACATTTTGCAAAAAAAGGGTTTACCGCTTGTCACTCCCTTTAAAACCCCCACTTGAAATGACTTGACACTTGGTCATTGTTTGTTTCTATACTAGTCACAGGGCTATCCATGCATGACATAGAAATGAAAATTAAAGAGTGTGTACGGTGTGCCGCTAGTGACAAACACATGGCAGTGAAGCCCCTCCTGATTTACCAGAATCTTGTTGTGACAGAGCATGGGAAAATATTTAGTGCTACATGCTAGTATTAATTGGCCATTTATCCCATTGGGTTGAGGCGAGGTTGACTCTTGAACCTAACCCTAGTGAAGTCATCAAGTGTTTACAAGGTGATTGTGGAATGCACGCAAAATATTAACAGGAACACAATGATGTAGCTCAGGCTATCAAGAAATTATTGTGGGCTTACAGGACTGCCCCTTATATGGCTACCAGAGTATTACCTTTTGAATTGATGAGAGAGAAGTGCTGGGTCTAAAGTAAGTCCATCCCGTATATTTTGTCACTTAGTAAGAAGGATGTGTAGAATGCCCTTTGGTGTGAAACTAAGAATGCAGCTGATGAGAAAACTAGGAGGAGAGGTGTGAATTGAGTGACTTTTTGCAAGTGGTGTGTTTAGAATGTAGCAGAATGAGGGGTTGCCTGGGCACTATGAGCCTTTTCAAGTGCAAGGGATCAGAAGTGCACATGGAGGCACTTTGCTAAGGTGCAAAATGTTAAACAATCACATGAAGTACAATCAATAGAGTGTCCTGCTAGGTTCAGTGGAGCAACTGAGAAACCTGCTCACAAATGTTTGGACTGATTTTCATTAGTTCTAGGTTTTGACCTGTTCATTTCAGAATGTGTTTGTACCCATACTATGATGTTCGTGAAGGGGTGGTGTGTGGTGATGAGGTTGCGTTCCGTGATGTTGCTGCATCATAGAACACTCAGGTAATGGAATTGTTGGAGGTGGGTGGGTTCTGCAACTCACATATGCTTACAGATTGGGAGGAGAGCTGCTGTCTCCTAAATAAACCTACTCATTTCCTCTGTTAATCTGTGAATTCCTTCTTTTCAGCCCCCCTTTGGGGGGCTACAGGGCAAGCAGTGCCTACTGGCCCCCAGTCGCAGGGGCTGGGGTCATTTCCCTTTGATGTCTGGCGGGTGTCCTACTATCGCTCTGCAGACTGGGATAAGGGTAATTTCTAAAGCACTTGACTCTCAGAGGTAGCGTTGGTGAGCAGACACAGGTTTCACGAGGATGGGGAGGGGGGGGGTGTTTCAAGCTCAGAAGTCAGTACCCAGCAAACACCAATCATCTAACCCAGTCAGGACCGGCTTTAGCGCTGGTAGAGCCCTGTGCGACTATGTTTGTTAGCACCGCCCCATCTGTGGGGGAGGGAGGTGGTGACCACCTCCGCCACGGATTCCCTCACTACCACCTTTTAACCGTGCCCCTCAAGTCTCCATAACCACTCTCTTTCAGATGCATTTAATAATATAGCGCCACTCATACCAGTGTAGGGTGTCAGAGCACTTTGCATCATACACACATTACACAGAGACAATCAATCATATGTGTGTAAATCAATGTATAGGGAATGTTACATAAGCCAGAGGACTTCAAGGTGTAGGGGTGACATGCCACCCATACTGGTAGGCAGTATAGTTTAAGAGTGCTTGGTCTGGAGAAGCACAAACTCCAAATTGAAAACAGAATGCTATAGTTTATTTTTTTATTTTAAAGAACAAGAATCGATTTCTGGCTAAATGAACCCTTTTTGCAACATTAATCTATGCTTAAATCTATACTTTACAGTGTGCATGCAGTTCTTTGATGACAGTTTATTATTCACAGTTTTATACTAGGATTTTAATTTATAAACGTCAAGTAACAACAGTCTATAGCTTAGAAAAGCAGTAACCCACTGACTATTTAAATTATATGCAGTTTGTGATCTGCATGGTACACGTTCTTTGCAGGAGGCATATTAACCCTCTGTGCTATTTTATGATCAGTTAAAACCTCTGATCTCTCTCCCAGGAAGAACATTAATCACTGGGGTTATCTTGACATTTTTATTGTTGCCTGAAAATTGCTGGAGGCAAAGAACGGGGCAGCAGGTGCTTTTAAAACCAAAATAAACTTGCAAACTCGGCGCCACCTGAAGTCGGCACTGCACCTCCCTAGAGCCAGCCCTGAACCCAGTGCTTATCATTTTAGTAAAGAAAATATTTGAATACACTCAAAAACAAGATAATACACACTGGTTTGGCCTACTGTACTTGGGATTTATGGTCCCCCTTCTCCCCCACCTCAACTCTGTATAAGGATAGGGTGGCAAGTTTCAGGCACAGGTGAAGTGCTACTCCTCTGGCGTTTAGAGTTTGTTCACTCAGTTTTATAGTTTCTAGTCCAAATGGCGGTCTCACCAATGCGAGTCCAATCAAATCAAGCTTTATTCGGCTAGTCAGGAATTGCCAAAAAAGGCATAGTAAATAATACATACGATAAAAAGGGCTGAATATATTTTTCATGCAATAAAGAAGCAAGTGCATTACAGCATTACACTTTGAATATGGGCTTTTCTTTGCAGGACAATCAAAGAACTATAAAAGCAATTCAAAAGAAAATTGGCAAGCAAAGGTCATAAAATCGTAGCTTTGTACAATTGGGATGGTGATTTTAAAAAACTGCCTACAGCACAGCAGGCAGATACATTCTGCAGAAATAGCAAGAAATATAAAGCTGGTCTGCATTGATAAAAAAACCTTGCAATTTCAACTGGCATTAAATATTGGTTAGTGAACTGCTTGTAGTGCCCACAGAAAAATACACAGTGCATCAGAGTCTGAACTGAAGATTCATCGCAAGTATGCGTTAAAATAGTAGAAGAGTCATATTGGCCCAAGGGAAAGATTAAAGTGACCTAATGCTGCTGAGCTGACATCTCGTGAGGGGGTTCTCTCCCAAATATCATTGACCCAGTGAAGCTAAGACCCATATGAGGGGAAAGAGTGAATAATAACAAAATCTCAGACCGAGGGTTTCAGCTGTTCGACACTCTCAGTAGCACTCTTCCTCCTCTCCCAGTAATGTTTTGTCACACATTTTCTGTTGGTCATTTTTCAGGTACAAGAAACAAATCTGGTCTTCCTAGCTCAACAGTCAACTGTTTAATATAGTTCAGCCAAGGTATCTTATTACTATAGTCACAACTCCAACAATCCTCAATGATCTCCCTTTTGAGGCTATCTTTTTCGTTATCCCAAACCAATACCCAGAGCCATAATGGTGCCAGCCTAATATCATCCGTGACATAATTAAGCCCCAACTTTTCATGGATAATAAAAAAGTGACTACAGGGGGTAGCCCTAAGAGTCTTCTACAAAACTAATTTCCCTCGAGTTGGAGACATCCAATTGAGCAATAGCCCTAAATACGTACTTCATAGGTCAGAACAGGGAGGCCCTTATGCTTGTATATGTCCAACAACGCAGGAACAGGCTTAGATCCAATTCTATTGGCAAATCAAAAAACAGCCCTCATTGCTTGCGCAAATCAATTTACCCTATTGCTCAGACAGGGTCCCCAGTTGTGCCAGGAATCAAAAGTAATGCCCAAATATGGAGCACTGTAAACCCCTTCTAAGCACCTCCCCTTGATGAAAATAGTTCTAATCCTAGATATAATGTGTTTTGAGAAAATTCTTCTACAAATTGAGACCACCCCTGAATGACACAAAATTATCAATCTGATTTCTCAGGCCAGCAGGAGTCCATGCAATTAAAACAGCATAATTGACATACGAAAAAGCTGCCACAGTACGATTCTTAATTTTTGGAAGGTCACAGCCATGAGACGTTAAATAGTTATGCAACTTGTTGACTGTTGGAAAATGGCCCTCTCTGAAGGGTCACTCCAAACTTTTTGCCTTCCTCCTCCTCTTTTTCTAACCTCGTTCTTGTTGGCTTTAGGACTCTGAGCACTTTACAACTGCTAAGCAGTGCTAAAGTGCATGTGCTGTCTCCTCTAAACATGGTAAAATTGTCTCATACCCAACTGGCATATTTAATTCACTTATAAGTCCCTAGTAAGTGCACTACAGGTGCCCAGTGCCTGTTAATTAAATGCTATTAGTAGGCCTGCAGCACTGATTGTGCCACCCACTTAAGGGGCTCCTTAACCATGTCTCACGCCTTCCACTGCAGAGCCTTTGTGGGTAGTTTTGAACTGCCATGTCGACCTGGCAGGTTAAACCTCTTGCCAGGCCCAAACCTTCTATTTTAATGCATATAAGTCACCCCTAAGGTAGGTCCTGGACAGCCCAAGGGCAGGGTGCAGTGTATTTAAAAAGTAGAACATGTACTTTATGGTTTTACATGTTCTGGTAGTGAAAAACTCGTAAATTAGTTTTTCACTACTGCAAGGCCTATCTCTCCCATGGGATAACATTGAAATTACCTTATTACATTGAAATTACCTTATTACATTTTATAAGTGTAATTTCCAATTAGGAAGAGATAAGACCTCCATGTCTGGTGTCTCTGGAGTCACAATTTAAAATCACAGGTTATGGTGAAGTCAGATTTTAAATAGAAATTCTGAAAATGCCACTTTTAGAAAGTTGTCATTTTCTTACTTTAGCCATTTGGTACCTGGGTTTAGTCTGGGTTGGGTGACAGCTGGGCTTTGTGTATCGACTCTAGACAGCCACACAGAAAGGGAGCCTGCTGCCTGCTGTTCCCCTGCCTGGATGCGGAGGACTGGACCTGCATAATTTGAATCCAGAGTGACTCCAAGGGTTTGTTGGCTTGCATCCTGATTTTAAGTCTCAGGGACATAAAAGACTTCCATCCATCGTGTTCCTACACCTGGACTCTGCAATCTGCAAGTCTGCCCTTCCAAGTGGTGCAACCCCCAGTCTTGGACCCTTGGAAGTGGGCCTAAGGTATATGCTCCAGTGGAATCGACGCATCCTCTGCTGTGTGAGTACAATCGACACATCACCGCTGTTGCAGGAACAGTACCCGGCACATCATATTTAGAACCAGCGCATCGCCTTCCGAGCCGCCGCATCGCAACCACCGCTTTGCTGCCACTGATTGGAGAAGATCAACGCATCACCTCTACTGCATGGAGAAACCTGACGCATCTCCTTCGGAACCAACGCATTGTCGCCGTTGCATGGAGAAAATCAACATCACTTGGCTGCACCCTGCATCTTTGTCGATGCAACTGGGATCAAGGTACTTTTGTTCAGCAGGCCTAAGTGGGTCATTGTATCCGGCCCACACTCCATCATGGTTGGCCTGAACTTTTGACTTTGCCCCGGTCCAGCGCGACCAGATATCCCTAGTAGGCAATTATTGCTTCTAAGTGCTATTTTACAGTTTATTTAGAAAAATCATATTTCAAGTCCTACTTATTGTATTTTTGTCATTTTGGTCTTGTTTTATTTATAACATTAAGCTCTATTTTTCTAACCTGGTGTGGAGTCTTTTTGTGGTGTTTTTACTGTGTTGCTGTTTGAAGTGTTGCACAAATACTTCATACATTGCCTCTTAAATTAGGCCTGACTGCTCTGTGCCAAGCTACTAGAGGGTGAGCGCAGGATAATTTAGGGTGTATTGCGCCTTACCCTGACTTGGATTGTGGTTCCTGTTTGGACAGTGTGCATACCTCTGCCAACCACAAACCCAATTTCTAACATTGATGTATAATAGAAATAAAATAGGAGCAAGGTCTCAACCCTGCCTTACAGCTGTATTCAGACCAAAAGAGCTAGTACACTGTCCCCCAAGACCATATCGAACGCGGTGAGGTCTTGGTAAAAGCCTCAAAGAAAATTCATCAATTTTTAATCCATTCTTATGTCCATTAAAACAGCCCATAACATTGATCGGTTGACCCGATCAAAGGCTGAGCTAAAATCCATAAACACAAGGAATAATTCCCCCTCCTTTGCTACAATATATTTCTGGATTAACAGCGCAAGATTAAGGCTCTGCTCAATGGTACCTAGGCCTTCTCTAAACCCATACTGGACAGGGGACTAATGCCATGTGCTTCTGACCAGCTCATAATTCTCTTTCGAACTATGTGTCGCACTACTTTTACAGAAGAATCCAACAAGGAAATTGGATGGTAATACCCAGGATTTTGCCTGCTGCCCTTCTTAAAAACGGGCACAAAGATTGCAGAGTGCCATGAACTAGGTAACTTTGAGTAACCAGCAGACTTGAGGGCATTAATAAACATAGGGGCCCAGAACTCCGACTTAGCTTTATAAAGGTCGCTAGAGACTCCATTCGGACCCATAGCCTTGTTGCCAGGACTTTTCATGCTTGCATAGGGTCTTCTGAATAAAGCCTATTGATGGATTTAAGATGCAACACCAACTTGTTGGCAGGAATAATAGTACCTAATCATCCTTCTGTTTTACAAGAGGGTTGCTAGAATTAACTATTTTCTAGAAGACTTTTATATCCCTCATTGAGCATGCGATAATTTATTCCAGTTGTCCGTTTTAACTTCCTGCTTCCTTGCTTTAAACAATTGTTATTAATCTGCCCGCAATAAGGAAATAACTGCCCTATCCCGGCGGGTTTTCTTAAGAGCAGCCCTTAAGCGCTTATTTAGAGCTCTACAAATACTATTAAACCAACTCAGTTCCGAGTTAGCTACAGAAACAGAAGGGATCAGAAGACGATTTTTTTTTTTAAATAGTTTTTTTATTAGAAACGAATTTCCAATCATCACAGATATAAATTGCAGACAGTTTGATCTTATAACATCAGATACCGAGTATTGAACACAGATACATATTCAATCAATCATGTCAATTGTGAAGTGATTTTCTTTAGTCATTTCCATTTCTACAGTCGGAGATACACATAAGTTTCCACGATACGCATTCCACCCACTCCACTTTCTGTCCCATTTTTTGGGGCATCCTCTGAATTTGAACACTTTTTTTTCCGCAATCATGCACTTGTCCAGTTCAGCCACCCAAGCATTTATTGAAGGTCGCCCCGCTACCCCCCACTTCATTGCAATTGCTCTCTTAACCAATACATAACCCAAAGTGACCAGTTGTTCCACTTCTGTGAGGTCGGTCGGTTCCCAAATATTGAGGAGTCCCAATGGTGGAGTGAGGCTAAACGTCTTGCCTAGTGCGTCTTGCAGGTGTGTAGTTGCCCCCTCCCACATGTGACGTAGGAATGGACAATCCCATATAGTGTGGTAGAAAGTTGCCTCTTGGTGACACCCCCTCAAACAGGACGCATCCTGCCTCGTCCCAATTCTAGCCAGTGTAACCCCGGTGAGGTAAGTTCTATGTAGGACTTTTAATTGGATCAGCCGGAAGCGAAGTGAGATGGCTGCCTCTCTCTGTGACATCAGCGCTGTTTGCCAATCTTCATCGTCGATGTCACCTATGTCGGCTTTCCACCGGCTGCGGAGAGCTTGGAAAGGGTCAGGTAAGTTATTACACAGCTTACGATACGTTAGAGAAATAGCTTTGTCAGGGAGTGATTCAGAAAGTAATTGATCTTCTAGTGGAGACGATTCCGGGAGGCTGCCCATATCTGGGAGAGCGGTCGTTAGGGCATGACGAATCTGGAGATATCGAAACGCCTCCCCCTGGGCCATTTCGTATTTCTCCTGTAGTTCCGAGAACAATAGGGTTTTACCCTTTTTCACGAGATGACCTATATTGGAGAGTCCGATCGCATCCCATTTGTCAAACCCTGGTTGATAGCACAGGAGTCCCAACTTCTGGGTGTACCACAGCGGAGTGGACTGAGTCAGTACGTCAGTCCAGCCCAAGCGTTTGGTCGCCTGGTGCCAGAGTTGTACCGTGCATGCTGTGGGGCCCAAAAATCTCCCTTTCCGGACCTTCGTATACAGGGCACCTAAGTATCCTTCCCGCCCCATTTGGTACCTGTCCAGCATGTAGGCAGGGTCCAGCGGAGAGCGGTACAACCAGTGGTTTACTACTACAAGCTGCGATGCCCAATAATAGAGTCGCATGTCTGGGAGGGCGTTCCCTCCATCGTACCACCCTTTAGATAATTTATGTAATGCGCTACGTGGCGCCCCTCCGTTCCAGAGCAGTGACCTCAACTCACTGTCAATGTTTTTGAAATACGTATCAGAAATGGGGTATGGGCAGTTCTGAAGGACATATAAAAACCGCGGGAGGGCCAGCATCTTAAATAAGACCGCTCGGCCCAGTAGAGAGAGCAGTAGGGATCTTCAGTGATTAACGTCTTTTCTGAGTCTGTCCTGTGGGGCAGCTAGGTTCTTGTCATAAAAGAGGCGAGGGTCGGGGGTGACAAAGATCCCCAGGTAGCGAAAGCCTTCAAGGGCCACTTCAAGTTCGCAACCCGGGGGTAGTCGGGGAATTGGGCCATGAAGAACGAATAATACTGATTTCGTCCAATTGATGGCATAGCCTGAGTACTTGCCGAAGTTAATGAAAATATTTAGGAGCCTGTGTAAGGACGCACGGGGGGACGCCAAATACACCAGGATATCGTCGCATACAACAATATTCTGTCCTCGTGGCCCTCGTCCCATTTCAATTCTCTAAGGGGCACATCTCCTCGCACCCAGGAAGCTAATGGTTCCAGGATCAGAGAAAAGATAAGGGGGGATAGCGGGCAGCCCTGTCGGGTGCCCCTGCCAAGTGTAAACGTTCGAGATACACGGTTGTTAACCCTGACTTGGCCACGCAGGTCCGTGTACAGCAGTTTGATCCAACCCAGAAATGTCGGGCCGAACCCCAGGCGCGCCAGCACCTGAAAAAGGTAGGGCCATTCTATGGAGTCAAACGCCATAGAGGCATCCAGAGAGAGCACCACCGCATCCTCTTCTATGTATCGCTGTCGACCTAGAACACTGTGGAGACGGCGGATATTTAATGCTGTGTTCCGCCCTGGCATGAAGCCAGATTGGTCGGCATGAACTAGAGATGAAATTATTGGGATGAGACGGTTAGCTAGGAGTTTGGCCAGGACTTTGGCTCCGACATTGATCAAAGAGATCGGTCGATAGGAACCGCAGCTGTCTGCCGGTTTACCAGGTTTCCGGATGACCACTATAGAAGCAAGTCGCTGATCGTCAGGTAGGATTCCTGTATTAAAGCTTTCAGTGAACATACTTTTAAGGTGGGGGGCGTTCTGCGTGGCCACAGTCTTAAGGAATTCAATAGGAACGCCATTGGGCCCCATTGATTTCCCCGATTGGATACTGTTTATGGCCCGGCAGATTTCGTCTTCCGTAAGGTCCTCCTCTAGCCTGTCCCTATCGACTTCAGATAAGGTAGGTAGTTTCATGACGGCCATCAGTTGATGCGAGTCCTCTGCCGTATATGTAGTTGAGGAGGTATAGACCTCTTCGAAATGATCTGCGAAGGCCTCTGCAATGCTTTGTGGATCTGTAATTTGCCCCGCAACAGGCAGGGTTAGCTTGGGTACCCAGCGCTCTCCCTGTTCCCGTCTCTCCAACCAGGCTAGCACCTTTCCCGCCCTGTCTCCCATCTCATAGACCTTATGCTGTGTTTGTAACAATTTGGCCCGCGTTTTCTCCCCGGCCAGAGACCTGTATTCCAACTGTTTAATGGCTAATTGGTGGGTGGTGGCTTCACAAGGTGAACGTGCATTTTATTCCTCCAGTTGTTGGAGCTCTGTCTCTAGATCGAGCAGTTGTTGGTTCTGTTTTCAGATATAGCCCACTTTCAATGCTAGTGCCTGCCCCTTCACCACCGTTTTGTACGCCTCCCATATGATCTGTGCCGACGCAACTGAGCCAACATTTTCGGTGAAGTATTGGGCTGTCTGGGTAGTCAGGTTCTTTCTAATGTCTGGAATCTTAAGCAACCATGGATTAATAGATATGGCACTACGGTGTCGATATTGAAAGTAGGTGAGCTCCACCCACACCAGAGAATAATCGGAGATGCCCCTTGGCAAAGCTCGTGGATGTCTAAAGTGCCCAATGTCTGCCAGGTTTGTGAGAAAATAGTCTATGCAGGTGTTGGACTTGGCCCTTTTTAGCAGGTTCACCCCTAAACTTTTTGCCTGGTCTGTAACCTAGTGTTGGTGGTTTTAGGACTCTGGGCACTTTCGCACTGTGGTCCAGTGTAAAGTGCGTGCGCGCTGTGTGCGTGTGTGGTGAGATTGGCCTGCCCTCCCATAGGAATGCATGGGGGATATGTGTGTCCATGGTAATTCCTGGTATGAGGGGAGTGCAGGGTCGAGTTTAGTA
This sequence comes from Calotriton arnoldi, assembly GCA_963921515.1. Taxonomy (NCBI): domain Eukaryota; kingdom Metazoa; phylum Chordata; class Amphibia; order Caudata; family Salamandridae; genus Calotriton; species Calotriton arnoldi. The sequence continues at coordinate 49,074 of CAWUFW010013482.1, forward strand.
TGTGCGCACTTGTGAGAATAAATGCTGCGCAATGCTGTGCGCAGATTTATGGTGACTGGTGGAGAAATGCCACTTTTAGAAGTTGGCATTTCTGTGTACTGTGTGTCTGCCTGCCTGATGTGAATTGCATGTCTGGCTTGTGATTGACAGGAGCTGAGAGGTGTGGGTGGCTCCAGGAGCAGGGTGAGTCAGCGCAGGGCTGAATGGAGAGCTCTCCATGTAGATGGGTGGGAGGAGTTGCACCTGGGACCTGAATAGGGCTGTGCCTTCCCTCTACAATGCTGGCTCCACCTCCTGTGGTGCGTCTGATGTCCCTAGCCCCCACCTGACAAAGGAGAGAGGAGCTGAGCAAAACAAAGTGCTCCAAAGCTCCCCTAAACCAGTTCTGACTGGTATCCCCAAGCCCTGTGCTGTGACACAAAGGGATTTTGTGTATAAAAGAAGGGGCTGTGACCCCATAATGTTGTTCAGTTCTGATCCAGAATCCTGCCGGGGCGTGCTGCTGCTGGGGCCCAGGGGGGGCTGCCATGAGGGCTTGCCTCCCTGGGCCCTGCATTGCCCCTTCATCCCTGAAGACCGCTTTGCTGGGATCTTTTGCTTCATTTCCTTATCCCCCAGGACCTTCAGAACTTTTGGTGCCTCTAGCGCACTGTGAGCGCTTTATTCTTTCGCCAGGAAGAGGAGCGTGTATGCTCCGCAGCGCTCAGCTGCCGTCTGTAATAGAGGGAATCCCCGTTGTAGGGATTCCCCCGTGGTGCCGGAATTGCGGGTGCCCACCCCGCTTATACTTTCATTTAAATGGCGGGAGCCCACCCCGCTTTGCAGTGTAAATCGAGAGGGAGCCTACCCCTCATTGTCCGCTTTATGTTTATTTATTGAGCGGGTGCCCACCCTGCGTCTGTATTTAATTATAACGGGAGCCTACCCCGTACTGCCGCAGCCGAGAAGGAAACGTTGCCGGGCCGCTGCCAGCGCGACCCGGGAGCCAGGCGGCTGTGCCTGGTTGTGGGCAGGGCCAGAGATGACGCCAGAGCCTTGCAGGCTCCACTTCCGCTTCCCCCCTGCCTTGGGGAAGCCATCCGGAATACGGCCGAGTGAAAGCCGGCGGCCGGGCGGGCCTCCCGTGGTCGAGGGAAGCCCTGCGTGCAGGAGATGCGGCTGCTGGTCGGCGGGGCTCTCATAGTGAAGAGAGAGCCCTGCGTGGTGCAGTCCAGAGCCGGAGGAGTCCCCCGGAGAGCCGGTGAGTGGAGCTGGCTGGGGGGAGGCCAGATGCAGGCACAAGGTGCCGATTTGCTGAGCGGGCCCGCAGTTGCGGGCCGCTCCAACGGTGGGGTATCTTTTGTTTTTAGAGCCCGTGCCGCCCCAACGTGAGGGCCCAGGGGTGCCCGGGTCCTTTGGTTTGGCAATTTTCCCAGCTGCCCCACCTGACAGTGGGCAGCTGCACCGATAGGGGACAAGTTGGGTTTGGAGAGCCCCCTTTACTTTGCTCACAGCTGCGCCGCGCCAGCGCGGGCAGCTGCTACTTTTGGGCGCAATTGTTGGGCGCGATCGAGAGTCCCCAGGGCACCGTAGTGCCAAGGCATTTTCCCCCAGCTGCCCCACCTGACAGTGGGCAGCTGCCACGTTTGGCATCTTTTGTCTAGAGGGCACAGTGAGTGCCAGTGCCACATTTTGATTCCCAGCTGCCCAGCAAGTAGTGGGCAGCTGCACCGTTTAGGCTATTCTTTCTTGGGGACATGTCTTTTTAAGTTAGGAGTGAGATGCACTCCTTTGCCCCATACTTTCACAGCTGCGCAGCACTTAGTGCCAGCTGCAACGTTTAGGTTTGCGCAATTGCGCACCCTTGACTTCTGCTGCATTGGCAGCGCGCCCTGACTCTTGGGACATAGGGCATTTGAGCCCCTTTAGAGATGGCCAGTTGGCCAGGGGGACTGTTAGGGTTGTAGGGCGCCAGGCCCTAATGTGATTTATGCCTCTGCTATGGTTCTTTTTACTAGGAGGTTATGTGCTAATGCGAGTTATGTGGTGCTAGGAAATGTGATGCATTTACCATGATTTACGCACCCTGTTTTATGCTTCTAATGAACTTTCATGATTATGAGGTTTTGCATAATGTGTTTATGCTTGTGATTTTATTATTACCTAATGCGTTTAGGTTGTGAGTTATTCTCTACTGTGAGTTATGCCCCTAATGTGAGTTATACTTAGGAGGTTAGGGTCTAAGATATTAGACTGATGAGGTTGGCGCAGAAGGTATTTTGCGCCTAATGTGATACTGTGCATAATGTGGTTTATGTTACAGGCTGATGCTGAGTACAGTGGTTACCAGTGATTACTGGTTGTACGTTTATGATGTGTGCTACATTTATTATAAGTGCTACAGTTACTAAGTTCGCTTTGTGCTGGTTCTGACAGTGGTCCAGTTGGCCCTGTCCGATGTAAATAATCCCTTGTAAATATGACCCCGTGCCAGGTGGCACGATGTATATTATGTGAGTACTATTCTAATGTGTTTTATGATAATACAAAGGCTATTTTTGATATAACCTTGTGTGGAGTTCCTTTTGTAGTGTGCCTGGTATGTTGTTGCTGTGTGCGTGCGCAAACGCTTTACACATTGCCTCCGGGATAAGCCTGACTGCTCGTGCCAAGCTACCAAGGGGGTGAGCAGGGGTTATCTTTGGCGTGTAACTCCCTCGCCCTGACTAGAGTGGTGGTCTCTGCCTGGCTTTGGCGCAAGCCTTAGCCAACCAGAGATCCCATTTCTAACAGCGGGACATACTCTTATGTGCATTGGAATAGAACATGTAGTGTGTTATGTCTGGTTGTAGGAAGCGCCACACATCTACCATGCCCATGGCTTGAGTGAAGTCCATCATTTGCGTTGTGTGACTGGTAGGAGGGCGTCGAGGGTGTCTGTCTTTTTGATCATCCATTGTCATGTTAAAATCCCCTCCCAGGATCAGGGTTCCCACCGGGAGATCTACAACAATTTTCCCCAGGTCTACAAGCGCCTCTTTACCCAGATTCGGGGGAAGATATGCTGATATCACATTAAGTGGCTTCCCCTCCCAGCTGGCCTCTAAGACTGCGAACCTCCCCTGGGGGTCTGCCCACGTGCGGGTCTGAGTGAGTGCAAGGCTTTTCCTAACGAGGATACCGGTACCTCTGGAGCCGGAAGTGAATCCCGCATGAACCAGGAGTTTGTATCCCCACAGTGTAAGGGCCTGACATTTCATTCCCACTAGGTGCGTCTCCTGCAGGAGAACCAGATCCGGAGTGTGCCTCTTAAGATATTGGAGTACTATACCTCACTTGATTTTGTCCCCCAGTCCATTGACATTCCAGGTAAGAACGGACAGCGAAGTTTCTATTGTGTCACCAGCCAACCGATAGGCATGGGAGATGTATAGGGGCGCAGAGGCTCCGTGGGAGGGGCGACAGTCATGTCGTGTATCATGTGCACTGAGTGTGAGTATCGAGGAATACCATTTAGCAAAGACTGATCAGGAAGCAACCTGATTGTATATCGCAGGTGTGGAGTGGAAGTGACCCTAAATATATCCGACTGTCCACTGATTGTGATTGGAAAATAAAGACCAAACCAAAACCATACTGCAAAACTCCCACCCCTCCCCCCCCCCCCCGCTCCCCTGACGGTGGATTTGAAACAACCCACTCCCCAACAAGGCAGAGTGCCTATTGCCACACCCCCCATGTAAAGGTGCTAGGGTTGCAGCCGTCTCTCCCCCGCTGCGTTGCAAGGATATTAACATAGTATATCGTCTTTAGTAAGTGAATCCCGGCCCCAACTCACATTGCCACCACCCGTGGGCCATTGTAGTACCAACTTCTCAATCACATACCCATGCTTTGAATAGCTTATAGGAAAGCCCAGTGCTGGGAGGAGGCTCCCAGTTGCTTATGTATTTTCCTGCCCCACCTTAAGGTCACACATGCATGGCTAGTGTGTCCATATCAGATCTGAAAGAATCTTCCGTCTAGCTGCGTGACATTTAGTCCGACTCCTTCTCCCGTCTGGTCATGTCACCACGTTGTCCAGCACGAAGTTCAGTTCTGTTGGTCCGAGGACCTCCGTTGCGGTCTCTATTGGGTTTCTCCACTCGGCGTCAACCCTCCAACCAGTCCCATACTTCTTCGGGAGAGGAGAAGAACCAAGCTTTACCTTCAGATTCCACTCTGAGTTTTGCAGGAAAGAACATGGCATATTTCACCTCCTTGTCTCTCAATGCCTGTTTGACCGCCAAGAAACTGCGACGTTGAGCCTGGACTTTGGCGGTGAAGTCTGGGAAAAATGTGATTGCACTATCTTCCAGCTTGAGCGGTGGGGCAGCACGCGCGGTTTGGAGTATAATGTCTTGGTCCCTAAAGTTGAAGACACGTGCTATGATAGGCCTCGGGGGGGCCCCGGGTTTGGGCTTCCCTCCAGGGACACGGTGGGCGCGCTCAATGGAAAAATAGTTTGAGAGTCTCTTTGGCTGTAGCTTTTTCAGGATCAAATCCTCGATGAACAGGTCGACAGCAGGTCCTTCCGTGCGCTCTGGGACGCCAAGGATTCGTATGTTATTTCTGCGCGCCCTACCTTCGTATTCGTCCAGTTGTTTTTCCATTTTGGTCTGTTGGTCCAGCAGTTGAGTGACTTGCTGTTTCAGCACGGTGGTGTCCCTGTTCATGTCTGCTGTGACCCCTTCCACCTCTTGCACACGGGAGTCCATTTTCCTAAGGTCGGCTCTGATGAGGGAGACTTCAACGTTCACTGTGTCGATGCGAGTCTCCAGGGAGGTCTTCACACTTGTTATAGCTGCCATAATATCTTGGAGCGTTACTTCCTGCTGTTGCGACGGGTTCTGCTGCGTTTCGGATGCCTCCTGTGACAGGGTCCCTTTCTCCTCTCCAGAGCTTGACCAAGCAAATTTGGCCAGTTTGGCCTGTGCTTGTGTTTTGGCGCCTTTCCCGGTCGCCATGTTGTTGGATATCTGGGCCCCGCTGCCACTGAGGTTCGTGGGATCGGCCCCAGTACTCACCGCTGCCTGCCCAGGGGGGAACATGGTATCTCCTGGCGGCCTATCGGGTTTCCTGGCTTACCGACCTGTCGGCAGCAGTATGGGGGATGGGGAGCCCACCATGGGGCGAAGCGCACAGTGGCTCACCACGAGTACTTAGCGCAGCATCCACGCTCTCCGCTACAGTCAGCAAGGCCCTGGGTCTCGTCAGCACGCCTGGGCACACTAGCCAGAGTTGAGGGCAGCAAGCACGTAGGTTACGATTGGGGTCTACAGGTCTCCTTTCTCGGTTACAATGCCTTCCCGTGCCGTACGGTACACTGTGCGATTACTGCCGCTTAAGTCAGTGTCCCGGGATGGGGTGCTGTTTGTCTGGTCTGACTGGACCCTATACAGGGTGTGCCCCCTGCCGTGCGGTGCAGGTCTGGTCAATGGGGGCTACGCCGTTAATTATGGGCCCAGACGTCCCCATGCAAGTCCTCCTGCGATGCCGGCATAGTCAATCTGCAGTTCACCTGCTATATCCGTCCCCCCCGCGGGACCACAAGACGATGTCGACTGTCTGCCCACTCACCGCCGACGCCTCCCAGGTTCGGCCGCCAATGCCGGTAGTTGCCGGATATACTTCTGAGGACCTCTGCGACCTAGGTCTCGAGTACGCCAGCCGCCGTCGCACCTCCTCCCCGCTCGTCTCTCGGGGCCAGGTGGGGAGAGACAGTTCACTAGCCCACGCTTACCGCCACCGCACCACTGCCTCAGCCATCAGCGTGTTACCTGTGGGATATCAGCCTGATGGGCCCGCAAGCCGGGGCCTCGATTTCCTCCCCTCCCGGCTTGGCGCGGTCACCTCCAGCAGCGCGGGGGCCGTCCGACAGCAGCAGACCACAGGGGCGCCGGGCGGCCAGAACCGCAGCGACCCGTGGTCCGGTCGCTATCCACTTGCTCCCTCGCTGGCAATGGTTGGCCCCGATGAGGATGGCGTGCCGCTGACGCCCGTCGCTACCACATTTTCAAGCAGTGGAGCGAGGGCTCGCTGCCATGTTGTTTCGGGCCTCCGGCCGCCCTAGATGTCTCTCTCCGATCTCAGCTCCGCCTCCTCAGCAAGCATTCCCGGTCGTTGCCCCGGGATGTCAGGGCTGGGATCTCCCAAAAGCGGGGAAAAATAGCAACGAATACATGCGGATATTGGCAGGATGTGCAGCGAGGGCTCCGGAGCCGCTTTAGCTTGCGGCCATTCCGCTCGGCTGCTAGCCACGCCCCCAGAAGACAATTTTTGATGATTCCCCCGATTATTAAATGCATCCACAAAATCCCCATGTCTCACAGGTTCAATCAGCAATTTATCCATGAACAAGGTTAAATTAGAACTAACCAGCCAGATAAAAAGATAGTTAATATCCAGAGCCCGCCATTTAGGGCAGAGATCTTTATCATGTGTTTATCGGTGTGCAGAGAGGCTCGCTGCCACCGCAGTCTCGCCTTGATGAATGTTTGACTAAAGGGAGGCGCTCCCACTCGCACACCAATACAAGCCAGAGTACTTTTGAAACTCGGTAATACTGCAGTGTGATTACAAGCTCTCAGACCGGAATGGGTCAGACCTCAATCTACCAGCTAAGTAAGGTAGGAGAGTTGGAATATATGGGATCTATGGTCCTGAAGAAAGCTGGATGACCCCTTTCGGGCTACTTTAAATGACTGAAACATGTTGACAAGCATGCAGATAGGAGAGGTGTAGGGCTAATAAATCACCACGGCACTACCATCCGATTTTGCATATATTTTAATCCTCACCAAGAAATCCAGAAATAAAATACAGAGAGGATATTCCTGAGCCAGTTTTAAACCTGATTTCTGCACATTTTGTTGATCCCAGATGTTATTTGTTTGCATTGTCTTCCCCCACCCTTATGCTCCATCTCAGGCGTTGGTCTGCGCAGGGATGTCACAACAAGCCCAATGATGAAGCAAACCACAATTTGTGGGTGAGGGCATTTTTAACAAACAGCGTGGGCGCCACATTCACCTTTTGCAGTGAACGTCTCTAACCTCCTACACCCTTATTGTGTTGTCAGATCTTTATCAAATGCCCTGACACCTTATGGGCCTGTGACGAGAGATGTGGGTATATGTTTCGGATTACGATCACTAGCACAGTTCTCCACCGTACCCTCTGACCAGGGCCGGACTGGCCATAGCGGGCACCGGGCGTTTCCCCGGTAGGCCGCTAGGGTGGGGGCCGGTTTTGGGCCCCTGAGAGGCCGTTTTTGTTACCGGGGGTCGGCAATATCGGCCCCCTGTAACAAAATCGGCCGAAACCGGCCCTCGCAAACTGCTCGGCTGCACCCCCCCTCACCCCAGGGGGGGCTGGCTGAGCAGTTTGCCAGGGCCGGTTTCTGTTCCCAGTCCGGCCCTGCCTCTGACTCAATAATAGGGAGCAGGGAATGAGAAATAAAGATAAAATCCATCGCACTGCCTCTGCCCCGACTAAAGAAAGTAGGGATTTGGCTACTGTCAACCCCTATGACTTCAGTGTAATTAACTAACTCATAATCGAGTAGCTTACTATATAGGATTTCCACTGTAGCATCTATACTCCGCTGGTAATTGATCTCATCCTTAAAAGAGAAAAGGTTGTGCCAAGTAAGACTCATACCAATTTTAGAGTTAAAATCTCCTCCTAAGATAATTCTAAAACAATTATTTACTAGGGAGCATCTCTGACTAAGAGTGCCAATGACTTCAAACATTGTAAAAATGTATTTAAAATATTGTTAAAAGTATAGCGATGCACAACCCAGGTAACCTGGATACCACAATGTGTGAACTCAATCAGAAATACCTTGGGAAATAAAGTGGAGTGCAGAAGTAGAGCCATCCCTCCCTTTGATCTGCCAGCTAGGGAGGGAACAGCTGGCAGACAGAAACTAAGAAAGCCCTCCCACACAATGTTGTTTAAAGCCCAAGTTTTTTGGAGCATAATTACATCAAACCTTTGGATGTAGTCTGTCCAATCAGCCGCAGCCCGTGCAGGTAAGAGCGATGGGGCCGGGTGGGGGATTTCGACAGACGACGACGAGGTAAAATTAATTATTTATTTAATTTTTCCTCGTTGTCGTCCATCAAAATCCCCCCCACCCCCAACCCAGCCCCACTGCTCTTACCTGCACGGGCCGCGACTTTGTCCAATTCCTATAAAAAACTTTGGCGGCATAACCTGCAATATTCCAGCTTACTAAATTAATGACAGATGACGCAAAAGCTAATTCCCCCCATTGGTTGTCGCTCTGCTAGGCCTGTCCTTGGCCCCTCCTTGCACAGAACCATCAGAGAGACAGACTAAGTGAATTGTCAATCCATTTTGGATAAGTCTCATTAAGGTACAAAGCGACTGCATACTTTTAGAGACTCAAAATGCTATCCCCCTCTCTCCGAGCAGAGAGTCACCAATCAAGGACTAAGGACTGGGGGTGGAGGCTGATAGAAGAAACCAATTGGTAAAATACCATTATTCAACAATTGATGCAGACTAAATCCATCCTGTTGTAGAATGTTATGTGCCAGATCAGGATACCTGCAGTTGATGATCACACAATCCCCATGGAAACTATTTTTAGCAGGACCAATCAACCCCACTCTCCTCACCAACATGATATCCTTCCAATCCCTACTGTTAAAATGAGTGTACTTAGTAAGTCAGTGGCACACTTTGTTGTTTAATTGAGCAGTAGACTCAGACACATAAGGACTCAATGGTGGGATGTTGCTGAGTATGACTACATATGGGCAAGCATCAGGTGGCAATCAATAGTAACGGCAGGTTCATTCCTCACTGGCAGAGACTTAAATAAATTTTCACCCCATCCCACCATGGGGACATTCCCTGTCTGATTACTGGTGGTGCTGTTGGTCTCCTCGCCTGCTCAAGTCAAAGAATCTGCTTGTGCAGCATTTAGCTGGGACAGAGGCGCTGCAACCGCAACAGCCTCAGCGACTCCCTACCACATAGGATGATAGTGGATGTGTAGGACACCTCTCTGCACATATGGAGCCACCCACGATGAAGATTATTTGCCCACCTCTTTCTCTAGCGTGCCCCTATGCTCGATTAATGAACTGATGCACATCTTAATTATGGATCTTAGTTTGACAAAGAACACATCCGGGTCCAAGACCCGGCTGGATGCGCCAACAGCGCTAGATGAATTACTCTGTGATGGTGGGATTGCGTTCAGAAGTTGAAGATCAGTAAACTGCGACTGTGATTCCTTGTGCCTCCCTTTCCTGTTCCTCTTGGCTGGTGGCCTGCTATTTGTAATTGGAATACTGTCCTGTGGAATATTCGAGTTAAATACATGAGGCCGATGAAAAAATATTGGTGCAGGAGTTCACAGCTGATGAAGAAGGTCCTACCAGCGGCTGATTGACATTAAGGTTTTGAAGATCCCTTGGGGTGGTAAAGAGAGCTAAACTGATGATGGTTCAGTGAAGTTCAATGACAATCGTCTCTCAGCCAGGTATATTTCTTTGGTAATTACCCCTATAGCTTGGGCAAGAAAGGAGTCCAGCGTCTTACTGTGAGAATCTGAAGGCTCATTGAGGCATGCAGCTTTCTTTTTACCCATATTCAAGCCAGAATGGTCATAATTTCACTATGAGATTGAGTCACCACCCCAGTCAAGAAGTCCTGGGCTTATAGGGTAAGTATAAGTCCCACACAGGGAAAGGCCTTATGCACTCAGTAGCAGCCAGGGCTAGTGCCCAAATCTCTGTCATGCACTCCACTTAACAGACGATTGCAGAACAAGCCAAACAATTTAAAATACCAGGACCTGGAGGGGTTGGCCAGCCTTGTTTGTCCACTGATGGGCACAGATAGGCCCGCTCTTGGCCCGGGTACGTCCCACCCTGCAGGGGTTAGACACATTAATGAAGTGCCCAAGAGAGAGCTTCCCTGCCTCCTCCACCTGCGGGGTTGTGGTTAATGGAGTCCTCCTCACCCAGCGATAACAGCACACACAAGACTGACAACTACTGGTACTTTTCGTCCACTTTGAAAATATTTCTCCTCAGCTCTCCATGCTTGGCAGAGGGTTTTCCCTGAATTATCCCAAACACATCGGACACTGAGAAAGCATTTGAGCAGGGCTCATCATGGTCTGAGACCCAGCTAGCTGCATTCCCCGAAGCTACCCACCAATGTGAGCAGTGCTTTAAAATGGCAGGTACTCACCGGTACTGAGTACCAGCATGAGATGTGCCATTTTCGCCGCTTAGCCTGCCTGCCTGCCTGCCACTGGGGTCTGACGTGTCTTTCACCTGACTCCTTTTCCCCCTGCCGAGCTGGGACATTGAGCCCATGATGGGCGGGGAGAAGGTGGGGAGATGGCCTGAGCGGCCTCCCTGGAGCCCAGTCAAGATTGGAGGAAGCCTCTACCCTGGTGGAGACTCTGTATACGTTCGGGACCCTAGCAGTGCTCACTCTCTCTGCTACTGCGAGCTCTCTGACTGAGGGGCCTTCTGACCCCAATCCGATTCTCCCTGATGCAAAGGGGATAGAAAAAGGTACGTTAGACTCGGCACTTTCAGCGATGCCAATGTGGCTGCTCAGTGATCACAATATATTATTGTTGGTCAGATTTTTTTTACATTTGTTTCTAGGTGTTAAAATGACCACGCTGGAGTTGAGATGAAAGAGCAAAAAGATGACTTTAAGTTTTGTTTTTTCTCTTGCCGCATAGATTGAATGTCAGACGATACCATCTGACAAATTGCTGCTTATTCTTTTAACATTGAGATTGATGTTTACTTTTCTTTCCCTGACTGCAGGGTGAGAGCATTTTAGAAAGTTTGCAAACATACAAACCTGTAAATGAACTCTACAAATTTTTCAAAATTGGAAATAAGAAAGGAGAAATGAAGTATCTCTTGTGTTATTCTGAAGTGTCATGAAAGAATATAATGGGATACTGGGTGATGAGCAAAAGATAAATATTGTCTAGAGCCAGGGGCCTAGCTTCCATTAGTGCAGCAGCTGCAGTGGCACAGAGGCCTGGGAGCTCATTGAAACCAGATTATTGCTGTATTTCACAGATCAAACAGGGGCAAGTGATCCATTTCCTTCCTTGCACTCAGGCCCATGACAAACTGACTACGCCACTGGCTGGTACCGAATTCCACTCATTATCCTTAGTGCGCTGCATATTTTTTGTCAGTAATACATCGTCTGTGCAAATTCAGTGGTCATGACAATGGAAAATGTGCTGTCTTTGAATGACAGTGCGCTGCCACACTATGCACCACCAGTTACATACCACACTGATTCCCGGTAAATGTTTGCCAGTAGCCCTGCCCCTGGCCCCACCCCTGGCCCCACCTCCTGCCCTTTTTTCCCCATTTAAAGCACTGAATGCGAGGCTTTCAGTCCTATGCCAGTTGTGATCAGGCCCTCAGCATGCATCCGGCCTCTCCTCCCTCTTCCAAGACAACCACGTGCATGCTGTAAGTCCAGCAGCACTCTGGCTCCAGTCATGGATGTAGAAGCTGTGGGGCCGCTACCTGGGCACTGGCTGTCAGCAGGCTCTGGTGTCGCTGACGGTCCTCTTTGGTTGCCGGCCCTCTTCTGGGCATAGGGTGAGTTGGGCAGGGTAAAAGGTCATGGGGCTACCATCGACCATGATGGCATGAAGGCAGCATTTTCTACAGCGACACATTAGCTTGCTCCACTTGGGGACACCATTTTCACAATCGCAGAGGCGCAGTCCACTCAGGCACACTTTAGGAGAGGGCCACGGCACTGACCATGTTTAGGGCCACAGTGGTGCAGTCCACTCAGGCACACTTTAGGAGAGGGCCACGGCACTGACCATGCTTAGGGCCACAGTGGCGCAGTCCACTCAGGCACACTTTAGGAGAGGGCCACAGCACTGACCATGTTTAGGGCCACAGTGGCGCAGTCCACTCAGGCACACTTTAGGAGAGGTCCACGGCAAAAGACCATGTTTAGGGCCACAGTGGCGCAGTCCACTCAGGCACACTTTAGGAGAGGGCCACGGCACTGACCATGTTTAGGGCCACAGTGGCGCAGTCCACTCAGGCACACTTTAGGAGAGGTCCACGGCACTGACCATGTTTAGGGCCACAGTGGCGCAGTCCACTCAGGCACACTTTAGGAGAGGTCCACAGCACTGACCATGTTTAGGGCCACAGTGGCGCAGTCCACTCAGGCACACTTCGGCAGTTCCCCTGTCCTACCTCTTTGGTATCACAGTGGCGCAGATGCTTTAGGTACACTTCAAGATAGTGCCATAGCAGCGATAACTGAAGGCAGAAGAGTTGGCACTCCGGAGCATGCTGATAACACTCTTGAGCCTCTTCTGGGTGAAAGACCTCCAGCTCTGTGGTCACCTGCTTCTTTCTAACCCTGGTAGTCATCACCTACTGCAGGGTTAGCTCAGATCTTCATTTTCAAGTCTGCTTCCAGGCACTTCAGGACTGGGAGACAGCTTTTCCTTCCTAGTCTGAGTACATGTCTCCTCACCTCTGGGAAGCTAGCTGGCAGGCAGACACCAACTATGGTTGCACAGCAGTTATCTGGGTATGCTGCTGAGCACCTCCATCCTTGGTCAAGGAGAACTTGGAACTGGAATAATAGAGGGTCAGCAGCTTCCACTTTTATGCAGATAAAGCAGACAGGGAATTTGCATCTTCTGTCTGCACTTTCAGAGCTGGATTGTGTCTTTTCCAGGCTGTCTTCTGCACTTTGCCTCTGTGTAGAGTGTTGCTCCTCACAGCAGGGTAGTCTCCAGGTTGGAGAATCCACATCAGAGACAGAAAGACATGTTAACATCCTGCACCTGCTCATCAATAACAATACCTTCTGCTAAGCTTTTTACAGGGACAGTAGTCCCCTGTCTAACCAATGAGAGCATGCTTTGTGCACCCTCTAGGTCCAGGACAGGTCCAGGATGACGTCCATGTCAAAGGACAGGCCTAGGACTTCATACACATGATGCCGGATTAGTGTGAGGCTAGGGCCAAAATAAAAAACAAAACAGGATACCAAATACTCACATTTGGCCACTCTGGGCAGGGGAACACAATTGTTCACTATGCAGGGGACATTCATGTCCCAGCAATTGCCATTTCACAAACCTCGCCACTAGCATTTCATATTGTTTACTGAACCTCATAGTTCTCTAATGCTCCAAAGTCCAGCGCTTTCCCTAAGGCATGTCTATTTTTTTTTATTTATTTTGTTTTATAGAGCGCGAACTTGACCCGTTAGGGTATCAGAGCACTTTACATGGATAATAGCAGTGTACAATAGGCATGGAACACAAAGTACAAAAGATAAAGAGGGGGCGGGGGTGCAGGATACATAAGGGGTAGAGGACATGTATGTACAGATTACATTTATGATTACTCAAAATAAGGCCCCAGGATTCTTGGTGAGGTAGCTCGATACTCAGATGGGCGGCGCTGGTCGGTAGTTGGTCAGGGTCTCTGTGTTGTTTGGAGGCAACATTTAGGAGAGGAATTTACCCATAAGGAAAGTTTTGGCCTCCTTTTTGAAACGTGCAAGAGAAGGGATTCTTCTGATGGCAGGCGGGAGAGAGTTCCATATTCTTGGAGCAGCCCCAGAGAAAGCCCGATTGAAAGTTGTTTTTTTTCGGAAACATGCAGGTTGGAGTAAGAGGTCTTTGGCGGACCAGGAGTTTCTGATTCTGCCGGATACCACAAGTTTCTGTGCAAGATAAGCCGGGGAATTTGAGTATAAAGCCTTATGTGTGATGCAGGCCAGTTTAAGTTGTATTCTAGCCTCCAGGGGAAGCCAGTTCAAAGCTTTCAAGTGTGGAGAGATATGGTCGAATTTTCTTGAACTTGTAAGAAGTCTGGCGGCGGCATTGAGGCAAGCTTTTAAAGGTGCCAGGGAGATCCTGGGTAGACCCGAGAGGGTGGAACAGCCATACTCCAGTCTGGAGATTACTAGTGCTTGGACTGCACTTTTTAGGTCGGCAGCGTCGAGGAAGGGTTTCAGTTTCCTAAGGTAGCTCAAGTGGAATCTGGCTGAATTGGCCATCGATTTGATGTGGTCCCGCATGTTCAAATTGCGGTCCAGGGTTATTCCCAGCGGTTTTGCTGAGTCCACCATGGTCGGTGGGCAATCTAAGGCTGTGATAGCCTTGATCCATATCTGCATCTCAGGATTGGTTTTTGGAGGGGAGATTAGGAGAAATTCTGTTTTCTTTGCGTTGAGTTTGAGTTGATTGGAGGTGAGCCAATGGACGGTTGATTTCAGGGCCTCATTCAGGGAGAGAATCTCCTCGAGAGATGAGGATTTGATGTAGAGCTGGGTGTCGTCAGCGTACATATGGTAGGAGATATTCGCTGAGCGAAGTACTTCGGCTAGTGGTTCAAGGTAAAGGTTAAAGAGGGTAGGGGACAGGGTTGATCCTTGAGGGACTCCGATCGTGACCGGAGAGGGAGCAGATAGGTTGCCGTTGATTAGGAATCGCTGCGATCGGTTTTGGAGGAAGGATCTAAACCAGTCTAGAACAGAGCCATCCAAACCCATCCTGAGTTTGAGGCGTTCAAGAAGTTTTTCATGGTTGACCGTGTCGAAGGCCGAGGATAGATCTAGGAGGATTAGAAGGCAAGTTTTCCCTTGGTCAAGGGCTTGGAGGGCATCGTCCACGATGTGGAGCATGGTCGTTTCAGTACTGTGCCCAGGTCTGAATCCAGATTGGAAGTCATCGAGAAGGTGGAAGTTGTTGATGTGTTGGCTTAGCTGCTGTTGCACACACTTCTCCAACACTTTTGCTAAGAGGGGGATGTTGGAAATAGGTCTGAAGTTGTCGGGGGAGGCTGGATCCAGCGATGGCTTTTTCAAAATGGGGAGGACTTGGCCGGCTTTCAGAGAGTCAAGAATGGATCCCTGCCGGAGAGAGGCGTTGATTATTGCAGTCCAGCTAGGAATAATGGACTGGGCGACGGCCGCTAGGCAGTTGGAGGGGAGCGGGTCGTTGTAATGGTTATTCTGGTTTATAGAGGATAGGATTTTGGAGACTGAGTCTTCGTCATAGAGTTTGAAGTCGGTCCAGAGTGCTTGATTTTTGGGTGAGATCTGGGGGGGCATCACAGGAGGAGGAAGCAGGTCAGGGAGGGATAGAGAGAAAGTGGCGGCACTAAGTTCATTTCCTAAGGTTGCGACTTTGTCGGTGAAATAAGAGGAGAATTCCTCCGATGATATTAGGGACTTGGGGGTTTCTTTCGAAGTTTTGGCCAGTTTATTGGATTGGTGTTTGACCAGTTCGAAGAGCTTGCGGGGTCTATTCTTGGCGTTCTCAAGTTCAGATCTGAAAAATTCTTTTTAGAGTTGAGGATGTTCCTATTGTAGGCATTTCTGGCCTGACGGAGAAGTTTTAGATGTGCGGCAGAGGGGTGCTGTCTCCAGATTCTTTCGGATTGCCGGAGGGATCTCCTCTCGTTATTGAGGGATCCAGTGAACCAGGGGTTCCTGTCTTTGATTTGGGTTCTTTTTAGCTTTAGTGGGGCTAGGTCATCCATAATGTTCGAAATAGTTGCAGAGTAGTGATTATTGAGGTCACTGACCGTAGTGATATGCGAGGGGGAGGTCAGATTTGCAGCGAGCCTCCAGTTCATTGTGGTCCAGGTTCTTAGTGTCTCTAACCCAGCGTTTAGGCAACACTGGTTGCGATGCCCTTGTCTTGTGGGTGCCCGGTAGTAGGAATGCGATGGCGTGGTGGTCAGACCAGTCACAAGGGTCTATAGAGATAAGCTTGACTGTTGGTTCCTTAGAGATGATCCAGTCAAGGGTGGCCCCTTTTGAGTGTGTTGGGAGTGAGCAGGCTTGGATCAGGGCTTGATCGGTCAGGAGGTCTTTGATGGTGTTTACATGGGGGTCCTTGGGGTCATTCCAGTGCAGGTTGAAATCACCCAGGAAAATATCTTTATCGATGGAGGAAATCTTAGTTGTGATGAGTTCCATGAGGTGGTCCGTGAAGGAGTTGTTCCTGCCTGGGGGGTGATAGATGATGTGTAGGTTGCACAGTAAGGTGGAGTTGCTGCAAATAGAGAGTGTGAGGTATTCGCAAAAATCGGAGGAATCTGCCAGGAGTTCCGTGACACTGAGGTTAGAGCGGTAGATGCAGGCGATGCCTCCTCCTTTCCTGGTGGATTGCCTGTCCAGCCTGGCAATGTTGTAGTTGGGGGGGACTAAGAGGTCCAGGCATGGAGATGAAGAGTCGTTAAGCCATGATTCTGTTAGGATTGCTAAGTCGAAATTTTTGTTTAGGATGAGATCAGCAATATCGGCGGCGTGTTTAGACGCTGATCGGCAATTGATTAAGAGGCCAGACAGAGAGGAATCGGAGGGAGTGTTGGGAGTGGGGGTGGATAGGTGTACAGGCGCTAGGTTGCTTTTGACCACACTTCTGTTGCGGAGGGTAGCCGATCTGTTAGGGTTGATAGTGACCGTGCAGATGGCATGTTCGGCACTCATGTCTAGAGGGCAAAGGGTAATTGGGGCAGAGTTGTAGTCGCGGAGGATGGCAAGGATTTCCTCTTCAGTGAGGTCTGTCGTTTTAACAATATGTGTGGTAAAGGAATGCGTGGTAAAGATGCATTAGTTGTAAAGACTGCGGAGTAATGGCATGCGTGGTAAAGGCATGCGTTATTCTGTCATCAACCTACCATTAGATACTGGCATGGAAGCAAAACAAATATAACTCTCCAGGTGGATCTGATAAAGCCTTGGGTAGAGTTGGTGCTCCTAATCCCACTGGTGCCTCACCACCAGAAAAACTTCACTTCAACTAACTGTGCTTCTGATACGTCCCTCAAATTTAAGTACCTCTTTGTGGGATTGTTTAGAGCAGGGGTCTCCAACCTTTTCTGTAATAAGAGCAGTGCTTAATTTGAGCCGGTGGTTTCCGGTGCTCAGCACCGGCACTTCATCATCAAAACCGGGGCTTTTCATGAGCACCAGTTAAGGGCACCTTCGTTTATGGGGAGATTAAGTGATTTGCCCAGAATCACAGGATGTTTTGCCAATGCTGAGACTCGAACCAGGTTCCCCAGCTCCGAAGTCGGCAGCTCTGGCCATTATGCCAAATCCCCTCCCGCTTTCATGGTTAGTAGTTGGTTCTATTTTAGGCGGCGCTAACAGGAGAAATGGGCTGGTGCAAGCTGCCCCTGACAAGTGCCCCAGCACTTATTTTCTTTACAAATTAACCACTAAATAAGAGCTACTTATTTTCAATGAAACTCTTTGAGGGCTATTAATATTATTAAAGTTGTAATACTGACACGATTACATAAGTGGCCACCATACACAAGATTACTACCAGCGTTCACCTCAGTCCTTCAGGCATGGTTGCTTGCAGTAATGTAAAAAAGCTTTGGCAATTTGGAATGCCTCTATGTGGGTAATACATACCAGCCGTAGCTGCAATGTCTCCGGCACCAAGGTAATAATAACATCTGTAAAAAGTCTCCCTATTGCTACATGATTTATCACTCAAATATCATCTTTAAATATATTTTGGAAATTCAGTCATTTTTCTCCAAATATCAGCTTATAGTTCTGAAAGCAAGCACATTTTCATTTTAAATATACGCTCTCAGTCTTGGTGTAGATGTTTTATATTCGAGTAATCAAGCAAAAGCTTCAAATTTAGCAGGCTGACCTGCGCACAGAATAGCTAGTTAAAGATAGCTGGAGAGCTACCAGTAGCTCACGAGCTACTCGTTGGAGAAGCCTAGTTTAGAGGGTGCTGGTCTGCAAGCTTTTCTCCCCGCAGCAACGATTTTTAGAACTTAAAACCCTTGGATGGTGCAAATAAAATTCCACAACTGTACCACGCTATGCTATTTTAAGTAGGTATTTCTTAAATGCATTATCTTGTGAGAACATATTAGGTGTTAGATATGTGACAGTTTATTTTTTAATGCGCTCATTTCATTGAAGGGCAACACTTGTGTAATGTTGTCATGTGAGTCATCTGATTTACTTATGGTCATGGATGTGGGTCAAATATTGGTGATGCGTTGGCACACCGCCATGTTTTGCACCTCATGCATTTTGAACTTTATTTATGATAGTAAATATATTATAATAATAAAAAAATATTTTTGCACTTTTCCACATACTATTGTGCCCATTCTGGTCATAGGGCAGGAAGTATAGGTGTTAAATAGCGTATCTCCGCGTCTTTTCTTGGGTACAACTGTGCTCTGAACTGTGAAGGGACTGTAACCTCCCAGTCCTGGTTAATGGCCCCTGTTGTCCGGTTAACCAGACCTGAAACTTTACAATCTATCCAGTGACTACCTGCACCCCATCACGAGATCTTGGTTGGGAGTGGGACTGTGCTCCCATTGGGGTGGGTTTTGGGTGCCAGGCATTTTTGGAGTTCTTTTCTTTAGAACTCAGCAGCAGGATCTAAAATCTGCTGAGATTTTAGCCTCGATCTCAGAGGCAAAGAGTTTGATAAAGAAGATCAGATATTTCATAGCAAATCTGTCATATTCTATTCTCTTATCTCTGGTGCCTGTGTTCAATTAACTGCTCTTTGTTTACCAGCAAAACCCGACCCATCGGATAATATTGTCCGTAGAGCCAAATTTCTATATATTTAGAGCTTCGTGTGCAAAACGATATCAAAATAAAACATTTGGGGATGTTTGTCAGCCCTTGAAATTGGTCTTTCCTTTGGATTTTCAATGTGTATCATAACTAACTCTCCCTTTCACTTACCTGTTCTGTGGTGATAGAGCACTAGCTGGGCATTCGATTTATTGGGTCTTTGCTGCTTTACGTGGTGTGCGAGTGTCTCTAAACCCTCGTCGCCACCTGAAGTAAGCTTTGCCTGCTCAACTTTGCTACCCCGGGGAGTCACATTGTTTATATAAATGGAGTACTACAGTTTCAGTGCCCCTGAGGCACCTGTGCTAAAACAGAACCCACACAGGGCACTGCTCAATAGCTACTGACTACCCCACGAGCCAAGGAAGCGTTTTTGTAACTTTGTGAAGCACTTTGGATAAAATAGTCCTGTAAATACACTGATATAAAATAAAGTGAATATTCTGTTACAGTAATGAAGTCAATGTTCTGCTGTCAGGGGAGGGCTCAATCACACATTCCCCCCATGCGTAAATCTTTCGCAGGTGGTACTGTGACCAGAATACACGTTGCCATGGCAGTTTGGACATACAGACACTGAGATGGAGGGAGACAGATGCGTTTTCTGTAGAAGAGGACATTTTCCAGAAGTTCTCTGCCCACGAGATGTGCATGCAAATTTGCTGTGCAGTCGAGCATGCACACATACAAGAGTTACCAGAAGTGTGCCCTGAAATAGGCAATGCAAAATTGGCGGTGCTGTTGTGAATACACACTTTCCTTGGGGATTTGTGAGCAGCGTCATCCCTCCACCCACCACCTCCTGCATATTTTGCAGATTTCAACCAAAAAAAAAAGTGTTTCCAGCTCAAATGGGTCAACAGTTACTAAGAAACCACCACACGTGGTGCTGTGCAGAAGCACTCGTCTGTGCATAGGTTATCTGTCTGGTCACTTTTCAGATGATGGCTGCTGTATTCAAATGTAAAGTTATTGTACTAACGAGGTAAAGCGTTTGCCTAGACAGTATTAATGTTTTAACATTCCCCAATAGCAAAAAACTACCACAGACTGTGTCATATTGTTCTGCATAATTAGCATTTTCTTCTTACATATTTAGTCTTCCATGCTGCATAATTTGGCCTCCTTCGCTGCATAATTCCAGTGGCCCTGCTTATGTCACACACATATATCACAGACGCAGGAGTCAAATCAAATTAAAAATAGCTTTATTCGATTTAAAATATAAATCATAAAAGCACAATTCATCAGTTAAAAACACATAGAATTACACACAAATGACCATACGGAAGAAATACATTTAAAAATTATTACTAACATATTAAAAGCCAGGACTCAAGTTCCACATTGTTTTCCTTGCATTAATAACACATTTCAAGTAAGTAACCACTGAGGACGTAAACATCTCATTTTCTAGGGATTGTAAAACCAAAAATGCTGGACGACATTGTCTTAAACCCAAATTTTTAAAAATCGGCACTATCAATCTTTTTCTTGGAAGAGAATAGAACTTACAGAAAAACAAGATATGCATCCTGGATTGTTTTGATGCATCATCGCATGGGCATGGAATCAAATTTTTAGACCAATCGTTTAAAGCCGGGAAATTTATGAGTCTAAAGAAAGACCCTAAGCGAAAACGAGTCAACAGCATCCTATCATAGCTCCCGGCAACATGTAAAAGATAGGGCTGAATACCATGACAAACCATCAGCATCTGATTATCCAGTACCGTTGGTTTAAGAATTTCTTGGGAAAAGTCTTATTGATTGTAAGTGAATTAAACAGTCTACTTTCAATGTTTTCCTTGAAATTAAAACAATACTATCCGGCCTGGCAAAATATTCAGGGTGTCCAATGTCACTCATAAAATTTTTTATGTAATTTAATCAGGGGATTGAAAATACCCTATGGAGCTTTAGGCAGTCATTAATGATGTCTCGATTAAAAGCAGTATGTATTGCCGCCCATATCTTATGCCATAACAGAATTGGTTCGATTTTAATCAGATCCGAAAGATATGGAATCCCCAGTTCAGAATGGCAAATAAACGTTGCAGTACTATTGGGGACCGCCAATAAATATCTTACGACTGCATTCTCAATTACTTGTAACTGCTGTACATCCGTGTGCCCCCAAATGCCCGCTGAGTACATGGCTATACTAAAACATTTAGCTTTATAGATTTGTATTAGTTCCGGGACTGGTCTTCTACCTAGTCTTCTCGCGAAGTTGACCAGCGCACCGGTTGATCTTGAAAACAGCAATTTCCTGGCCGACACCGCTGAAGACCAGGTCCCTCTATTATCAAAATGAATGCCCAGATACGGGAATTTATTTGTAAATTCCACCTTGGTATTATTAATAAAAATATTGCGACTTTTAGCGCTGTTCTTTCCGCATTTCATTATGTAGGTTTTAGTGATGTTTACTTCCAAGCCCCTAGATTGCATGAATGTGGCAAAGCTGGTTACTACTCTTTGCAGCCCTAGTTGAGTACGGGCCATTAAAACCGCATCATCTGCGTATAATAATGCGGGAACAGGGAGCTTATTAATAGAAGGTAGGTCCTGGCATTGGTCAATTAAAACTTGGCCGAGGCCATTTATATATAAAGTAAAAAGAAAGGGAGCGAGCACACAACCTTGTCTCACAACCTTTCTAATCGGGAATTTAGCTGTGCATTCACCCCGCTTTCCGAAACAAACCCTTGCACCTGCTCCTCTATACAGCTGCCTCAGAAAAAGTTTATAAGGGGTAGCTCCACGCCCATATCTGCAAGTATGCCCCAAAGTCTCTCATGCCTCACGCAGTCAAACGCAGAGCTAAGGTCCACGAACGCTAAAAATAGCCTTCCTTGTTTGGCCTGGGTGTATTTACTAATCACAAGGCTTAAATTTAACCCCTGTTCGATTGTCCCTAGGCCTTGACGGAACCCATACTGTAGGTTAGAAATGACTCCTATATCTTCAGCCCAAGTCTGTAATCTGTTTAAGATAACACGCCCTGTCACTTTCAAAAAGGGAATCCAGAAGGGAAATCGGACGGTAACATGTGGGTTTATTACGGTCCCCCTTTTTAAATATCGGGACCAAGATTGAATCAGACCAGGATGAGATAAATCCCTGGTGGCAACAAGCATTTAAAACAAGAGTTAACAGGGGGCCCCACAGCGGGAGGTTAGATTTATATACGTCTACCGGCACGCCATCCGGGCCGGGCGCTTTTCCTCCCGCGCTAGCATTTATAGCACTTGTAACTTCATCTAGAGAAAACTGTAGATTCAAAGGAAACATATTGAAGGAATCATATTGAAGGAATCAATCTCTAAGGGAAGTTCAAATTCTACTGAGTTTTGGGCCAGATTGTCATCGTTATAAAATTTAGTAAAATGGTCCACCCATGTGTCCTCACTAATCACTATTTCCATTGCCGGAATATCTCTCGGGGCTAGAAAGGGCGCATTAACAGCCTTCCAAAAACTGATATTGTCCCTACGTAATGACGCTTCGTGCAAGGCACTCCACGAGTCGGCTCTTAGTATTTCCTTGCGTTCCTTTAACGCGAGCCTATATGCGCATCTAGCTAGATTAATTTCCAACTGATTTCTATCTTGTCTATGTAGGACTTTTTTTAGATTTATATGGGCTTTGGTACAAACAGAGTCGAACCACCCCTGCTTCTTAGGTTGTCTAAACTTAGAGTTCACAGTTAAACATTTCTTAATCTCCGCCGAGATCAGACAGAAAGAATTCAGGACCTCCACATAAGAAGAAGAATCGTTAAGGCAAACTGCAAAGGCCTGATTACATTTAGTTATTAATAATTTATTGAACTCTAGCGGGTCAACTTTGGCCCAGCTCAGAGAATAACCATTAATTCTGTTAAGAGCAATATCAAATGCACATTGATCGGGTATCCTCCCCTCGCTTGACCCAGATCGTGGTAGAAGGAACGAAATACTCATTGGGAAGTGGTCACTCGATGCATTAGAATGGATTTCAAAGTTTATCACCCTACTTGAGTGGCGTTGTGTGAGCAAAATGAAATCAATGATTGAGCCACAACCTCGGCCGTTATACGTACACCTGAATGGAACTGTTGGGCAACATAGCTCATTTGCAAACCCCAGATCGAATTGAAACAACAGTGAATTTAATAAATCCCCAGATGTTGTGTGTGCTAAACCACAGGTACCTCGCATCGCGTGTTGACACAGGGTGTGATTAAAATCCCCACCCCAAATGATGCAGATGTCGTTACAGGTCTTATCTTGTAAATTAATAAGGTCATTCTGTAGTTTGTTCAGCACACCCCCGAACAGCTCAGTAGGTATATTATTATAAAAATTTAACAAAGCAACACAGTGCTTCTTATCCATACTAAATAACACAATATGATAGTAAGTAGCTGAGGTCTTAAATATTACATTTTTTCAAGTTTACACAATTAGATACATAAGTGTACAGGCCACCCTTGTGCCTCCCAAGGGCTGAATTGACTGCTGGTGAGTGGAATGTTTTGTAACCATTGATGTGCAGAGGATTCTCTAACCAAGTTTCCTGTAAGCACAATATGGGAAAATCTTCAATGAATTTCAACAAAAGAGGATTGTAGTGTAGCTCCTATTTCCCTAATAGGCTCTGCGCATTGGAATAATATATCCTATAGGTTTGGCATAGGACTACGGTCAGTATGTCTCTATCGAGTATATTAAACTTAATTACTTGTGCCAGCTAGCTCAGAGGCCACTAGAAACTCCTTGGATAACAAGAAGGGAGTAGTTTCTGGCAGCCGCAAAACATGACCACTTTGTTTCCCTTTAGAATCAGAACGTGTCCCAGAGTCGTGGAAACAATAGATAACTATTTCACTCAGCTCAATCGTGCATGCTTAGTTTTCTCCAAGTTACACAGAAAGAAATAGACGGGCGTTTCAATAAAAGATTTATTGAACAGTCTTGTTTCTGGTGTAAGTAAAATGTGCTGTTACGATCACAAGACAGTATGCGAGATAAATAATGTACAGTGTGAGCAGTAGAAATAAATAATACTGCGATAGCATTATCTTTTAGTACATATGCCTTTACATAAATAACACAGACTAAAAATGCGAGTACTCATACGATGCGTTTCTAATCTAGTTCTACCCCAATGTACCTAACCCAACCTAGGTGTAGGGAGAGGTAGGAAGTAGGTGAAGTATTCCTTACTATGGTATACTAAGAGTATGTTAAACCCAGTATGCCTAGTATGCCAAGAGTCCCTCTAGGTTCTTTGTCAGCTCCATACCTGAAGAATGAGAGAGGTAGGAATCTCTTTGCCAGACTCGAACTCCAACACCCCGCAAGGGAAGTCAGATCACTGGAAGCTGGACTTTCTGCGTGCAGGGATGACAGCGTCTTCTCAGTGCGTCAGGCCTGGAAACGGGCTCCTCTGAAGTCGAGGTCTCCTCTAGTTTACAAGGGCTAGGGAAGGTATATTTATACCTGAGAGTACCTAAGAATGTTAGTATTGACGTGAGTTGGACATCGAAAGACGTCATGAATGAACCCCTAAGGAATAATGGTTCATGCATAATATATGAGTCCTTGAAGAAATCAATAGTCCTGGGCTAGGGAAACTCCCGCAGCCTAAGGGTCTGTTCTTCATGAACTCGTTGTGACGTTAGGGTGGACGGATGTCAAAGACCATGCCTGTATTTGGAGTGCACGGTTTAATCCCTAAATAAGGGCCGGGATTTCATGCCTATATAAGTGCAGGGCGAATTGTGCCTATATAAGGACATGATACTGGAAAGCCCGTTTATGGACACCCTAAGAGGAATACAACACCCACTCCACTCCACTTTCGTGTGTACGATAATACTAAAATGCTAAACATTTAAAATGCTAAACATTAAATGGAGTACCGCATATTTAAAAATATTTCTTAAAAGCATTAAAAAACATAGTAAAAATGCAAAAGGTACTGTACATTTGAAGCAAATGCTTTTCATTTCAGGCATAAAGTTCGAAAATAAATGCAATTGGAATGAAATAAGCAGTAATATTTACATGTGACAGAAAATGATCGATAAGTTGTTCAAAAATCAGTCATTTCATGTCATAAAAGTTAATGAACTGTTTTAGACACACAAGATGACTAAGTGTCCGTGGAAGTACCGTGAAGTCTGTACTATAAAGCTAGTTCTACTTTAAGCAGATTGAAGTGCCATTTTCGTTCGAAAAATGGGAAAAAGTTCAATTTTGGTAGAGTTCCAAGTTTTTTTGAAAATGAAGGCCAAATTGTTACTGCATCTCTGGAACACTGTATGCTGAATCAGAGTCAGTTCATGGGTCTGGTGTAAACATGAGATCATCTATTTCTATAGACAAAACATCATCCACTGTAGTTGGCGTCAGTTGGAACACCTCGTGTAGTAGATTAATTGCACAGAGATGAGAAGCATCGCTTCCAGCATAGGTTGCCGCAGCAATGTTCGCGTCCGTTGTTACCTGTGTGCCTGTAGATATTTCTCGTACCTCAGCAGCAGCCGGAAGCGTCTGTGAGATCTCAATGAATGCTGACATCAGGATCGGTAGCCTCTGGGGACAACACAGAGCTTGGGCCGTTATCGGGACCAGCAGAGTATCGACATCCGTTGGCGTAGCTGATGGAAATGTTAGACAGGTGTCCAACACGCATTCTTCACCGCATAGCAGGCATCGTAGAACAGGTAAGATGCAATCTTGCCAGATTGGTCTGAATGACAGGAACCAAGTTGTATTCAGGTCCCGTAGACGAGTCATGCCCAAAACCTGTACTATTCGCTCACGGCACTTTCGTTCAAGGAGAGCTTTCTCCATTTCGCTCGGAATGATGTCTGCGAATAGGCTTGTCATAGCGTAATAGCAGGAAGAGAAATAGAATTCCGGCAACAAGTGCTAGAATTAATGGTATGCCACCAAACACCGAATGTGCAAAGTTCGGGATGATTCCGAGTATTGCCTGGAAAGGTGCTAACAGACCGGAGCAGATGCTCTTAAATACATGTACAATTCCGGTTGTATCAGACATATTGAAGATACGACCTATCATTTCTACGAAATGTATAGGGCAGTTTGTACGTATTAAAGTCTGTATCTCAGCCGAAGTCCTTGCTACTTGTAGATCATAGGTTTCTTTGGCCGAGGTCAAAGGCACTGTTTGCTGTAAAAGCATGGCTTTCATTCTGCTCAAAGTATCAAATCTTATAAAAGAGACGTTCAGCGAAGGCCATAGAGGCGACTCCCTGACTGTGTCTATTGGGGCAAACAATACTTGCATACAGCAAGTGACCCTGGAGTTGACCGTTACTAGATATGGGATGCCTGGCAGCATTCCGCAGCAACTCTGAACATTCAACATGAGGTAACTCCCATTAGAAAGTTGTCCAAACGTTGGATTAATCACAGCAGCTGGTGTACCCTGCTGATGGCAAGACAAATTTGCCACAGAACCATTACAAGCCCCGTGTAAAGAAATGTCCTGACATATAAGCGAACCGCTCAGTGCACGTTTACAGTGTGTACCGCTCAAAAACACTTCACGATCCCCACTCCAACATCTATATGTATACGGTAAATCCCAAGATGTCTTAATGTATTCCTTACCCAACCTTTCATATTTGCCTGCTTGCATTTGTCTGAGGCAATACTGAAACTGAAAAGTTGTCACAGGTAATGTTATTTTGCCATGAATAAGCCATTCTGTAGCTGGTTTTTCTGCCACTGTGAATGGTAATTTTTCCAGTTTTTCAATGCTCAGCACTGTATACCTTGCTCCTCTTTGTGCCATTTCGATCTGTTTATCAGTGAGATTGTATTCTGCAAACAGAGCCGTTGTGTTGATAAAACGCCAAGGCACATAGCCCGCTCGCAAAGATTGCAGCATCCAGCTTAATAACACAATAGAACGTAATTGAGACTGGCCTTGTTGTAACATCGCCAAATCTTGTTCTAGTATGTCGATAGCAGAGGATACAATGCCATCCAATGAATATATTCTGGAGGACAAAGTTGTTAACCCATTGTCGACCACAGAGAGTGTTTTCTCTAAATTAATACGATCAAGTTCACGTATTCGTTCTGCGGCCTCCATCTGTGATACTTTCCATACTTCATTATAGACAGCATAAATGCCGGCATATATGAAACGTTTTTGACGCGCTTTTCTTGGTCCAAGCAAGAATTCCCTAAGGTCTGCGTCCTTTTTAAGTAAGGTTAAGTGTTGTTTCACATCCTGTAGTGTAGACTTATGCAGCCAATCGAGGCATAATTTTCCTACACTGTATGTTGTTACTACCCCCGGATGTTGTCTTTGGACATATCTTGGGTCTGGCCTATTAATAGTAAAGCCCTGAGTTTTATTCAGGAATCTTTCCTGACAGTTATTTGTGTCTGTGGGCCAGATCAACCATTTTTTCCAATCAGGATTAGATCTGTTGAGTTGTAGTATATTGTCGACTGTCACCACTGCCTGTGTATCGTTATCACTTGCAGGTGTTGGTACAGAAGGTGTGTTCATCTCCTTGATCTTGGCTAATCCAAGACAAGATGTTTGTTGGATGGTTTCATTCAAAAACATTATTTGTTCAGGGATGATACAGGCTCTAAATAACTCTTCTATCCCCTGCACTTGCCAATCTTTAGTACCCCAGACAGTTTTTGTGTCTATTGTGTCTTTCCAAAAGTCGAAACCCTGTCTAGACAGTTGGGCATTAAATAATTCAGAATAAATCTGTTTTGTATTTGTTAACATAATTTTCAGTCCTGTCTTGTTTACATTTTTATAGTAAAACATTTCTGGATCAGATGTATTGTAACCTGAAAAATATGGAAACTTGTTTGCAAATGTTTTGGAACTACCTTTAGGTGGTGTAGGACAATGTTCCCATTGGTTAAACATAAACACATTTCTTGGATATGCAGATTTATGCAAATAATGATGACCATAGTGGTTATAACAATACAGTTGTTCATAGTCTGATGAACCCTCTAAATATTCATTTTTAGAAAATGCAGCAGATTTTTCTAGGTCAAACATTATGTCGTTAACAGTCTCAAAGTCCCAATCATCAGAATAGGTACTGGACGAAATTAGATCACTTAGTGAGATTTTAAACAAATGTGGAATGTTCAATTGTTCCGACGGGCCAAAGATGTCAAAATCTGTTTTGTCCCACACTATACCATCCTGTATAGGAACAGCTGTGATGTTCACTGATGACAAGTCTCTTGCTTCACGATGGGAGGATTTATGAGGTTTCAAAAGTACGTTCACGCCTTTTCTTTCAGTAGTCACATGGATGTATCTGCCACTTATAAGCACGCTCACAGTTGAAACCAAAGCTAGCCAGAGCAGGAAGACAAAAGTCCAGATATAATCCAGAGTTCAATCCATAGAGAAACCAAATAAGTCTTTTTCAGAAAGTGAAGAAAGTCTTGTACTTGCTTCTTGAATTTGAATGATGCTGGCGTCGTTTCAGGTTCACTCGGATCTTCTGAGAACGTATCAAAGTTAATGAAATAGCCAGAAGCAGTTCTATCAATTGTTGGAATTGCATCAGGATTTGTAGAAATCACTGGAACCAGTTCATCACTTGCCACATTGGTGTAGACAGGTGTATTTGGACGACCTGTTACTTGGTGTTCAAGAGGGATGAGTTCCATAGCGTTGTTGCTTAGTCCTCCATCTGTTACAGCTGAATTCTCGATTGTTATCAGTCTTTCAGTCTGAACCTCTTGGATAGTAGCGAGAGGAGTGCGTCTGCTACTAGGTCGGAGTCCACGAGGCCTACTATTTAGTATTGGCCACATACTGTGGTTTGATCAGGTCGATGGACACAAATCTTTTCTCCTTTCTTCCAGCAAGGGGCGGCAGAAGTACTGTTCTTGTTCCTCGAACTGCTAGGACAGGTACTGGTTGTCTGTAAGAAGGTCCAAATTCCTTCTTGTCCGCAATTTTTTCTCTGACTAGATCCCCAACTTTTGGAATCCAGACAGGCCTTGCTGGGACCGCCGATTTTTCCCCAGTGGTGGTTGGCTGTAGGAATACGTTGCTTTGTTTCATTCTTAACTCATTTAGTTCCTGTAAAACAGCCAAACGATCTTTGATATCAAACGGTTTATTTTCCACCACTGTGCCTACATGTTCAAGGTCTGGTACCCACATTCTTGTCCCAAATAGGACCTCATATGGAGTGACCCCCCCTAGAGAACTTCTTGGCAGATTATTCAATGAGCGTTGGACCCCATTAAGGTGTTTGACCCACCCATCACCCGAACCTAATACCCTAGCTGTTATAGACTGATTTATGTCCCGGTTTTTCCTTTCCACAACCGAATTTCCCTCAGGATGGAATGGAGAGGAGTACCGCAATGCAACGCCCAGACTGGCCATGGCTTCTTTGTAAGCCCGAGAGCTAAACGCAGGACCCTGGTCAGAATGTAGCGTGCCTATTACGTATGTGCCGATAAAGACTCGCAAATCTCTTATAACAGTTCGAGCGTCAGCCGAGCGCTGAGGCCATAACCATAGGAACCTAAATTCAGTATTTGTGGGAATGCCTTTGTCCAGTAGGACGCAGGCGCGTAGATAGTCTAATGCTGTCTAACAATGGTGTCTGTACTGGGTTGCCGCATTCGCAGCATGGTGTCTGGTGGCTCTCTCGCTGTAATTTACAGTCTAAGCAGTTGTTGATGAATATGTGAATTTCTGTATTCATTCCAGGCCACCAGTACATCTCTTTTAACGCCAAAATTGTTTTAGAGATCCCTTGATGTGACAGACCCTCCCCCAAATGTGTTTCATAAATCAAGGCTGCTCTACGTTCCATGTTTGGAATTACCCTATCCCCCACTCCAGGGATTCGAGCAAAGGGAACGTTGTTCGCATCAATTACATAAGAGTACTTGAGTGGAAACTTTTTTGGTAACGCTGCATTGCTGTCTTTGCCTGAAGCATTGAGAGCCAACATTATCTCACCGTCTATTTTTGTTTTTGAACGAGTGATCGCAGCTACGGAAGCCGTCTGCACAGCCCCCTTTGCGGCTTCATCAGCCAATGAATTCCCTGCAACGTGAACGCCATCACGTTGATGACTCAGTGTGTGGATCACGTGAGCCTTTGGTAGTTCGTTTTTCAACTGAACTACTTGTTCCCAAAGCATTTTGTGCTTTATTGTGCCACCTTTCGCATCTTTGAAACCATTTTCAAGCCAGTTTTGTATATATTCATTATACGACTGAACACAGTAAAAGGAATCGCACACTATCAGTGTGGGGAATTCTCGATCTGTACTTTCAAGTGCCAGTTTGAATGCTTGTAGTTCAGCTCGCTGAGCTGTACAATCCCCTAGAGATTGTGTTTTAGTGACCATAGGTCTGAAGATGCCATTTCGCATGCGACCTTTAACGATTGCACACGCTGCACTGTAAGCTTGCTTACTCCCTGTTGCGGGCTGTGCGGATCCGTCAGTGTAAATTATGAATTCGTACTGATCGAGAGGCAGAATTTCAGTAGGCAGAGGACATTCTTGTTCATATTGCAGGAATGCTTGTGTTTTTAAATCTGGATCAAAAACATATTCAACATCTGTTGCAGCAAGAGAATTAACCCATTGTATCCATCTTGGATGTAATGCTTTAGCATTTGGAATGCTTGCTTTTGTGACCGCTTCTAAAGCTGGTACCGGGTTACGACAATAATGCGTTTCCCTTGGGCTAAGGCTCTTTCTTTTGCTACAGCGGTTTGAACTGCTGTCAGAATTTTTTCAGTTGAACTGAAGCGCATTTCCGCTTGTGTGTACAAATGAGATTTGTATGCGATTGGTATTTTCTCACCCTCATTGAAGGTTAAGTAGGTGAATCCGCATTGACCCGAAATTATTTGGATCACCAGGTTGCGTTGACTTACGCGTGTTTGTAAGTGATTTGTTGCTAACATGTTAGCCTGTAGAGAACGCAAGATTTCTGTGTGTTCCCGTGTCCAGTTTCTGATCGAAAAATCAGGTTTGATTAATGCGTAGAGAGGTTTAACCCTTTCTGCTTAATTTAGAATGTATGTTCTTCCAAAATTTAGGAAACCCAGGATGGATTGTAAGTTTTTTTGCGTTTTTGGAGGTTGGAGCAGCGCACACTTTTCTAAAAAGTTAGCTGCCAAGCTCTTGCCTTCACTTGAAAGCTCATATCCTAGAAATAGGACATTGAGATGGGCAATTCGGGACTTTTTAAAGTTGAACTTGTAGCCCTCAGAGGCGAAACCCAGTATAATGGTGCTCACCCTGTTCAAGTGTTTTTCCAGGTCATCGTCTGTCAGATATATGTCATCGACATAGGACAATGCCTCATTGTCATAAATTTGTAGTAACTCCGTTACCCTCGCTGAGAATAAACCTGGGCTATTCTTGAACCCTTGTGGGAGTCGACAAAAGTGACCCTGGGTCTCCATTATGGAGAATGCTGTTAAGTACCTGCTTTCAGGTGCTATGTTTTGACAAAAGAAACCATTTGAGATGTCTAATGTTGTTTTATATTTTTTACGCACAATGTTATTCATTAATGCTGTGCTATGTGCATTTTGCACTGCAAAAGTTTTAGAACAAGTGTTTAGGTGTCTGTAGTCCAAAACTAGACGATATGTATTGTCTGGTTTGGAGACAGGAAACAAAGGATTGTTCATTGAGGAGGTGCATGTTTCAATCACCCCTTGGTATTCAAGTTGATCTAAGATCTCCCTCACCTGTTTTTTAGCTTCTTGCTTTATTGGGTACTGCCGTTGTGCAGTTGGTTCATGTTTCAGATGTATTTTATGGTGAGGTGAGTACTCATCCCATCCTACATGATTTTTATATAACGCTGGGGCCTGGGCCACTGCCCATTTCCTGGCATATGTATATTTTAGATGAATTGGAATATGATTAGAGAAGGCAGGCATAATAATGTCCTCGCCATGTGGGCACTCCCTGACAAATTGTGGTGGCCAGTCTTTTTCTGCTAGAAGTATGTCATAGCCCCTTGATAGTCTTTCCCAAAAAAGTGCTTTCACCTGTCTAGGTTTGTCTCCCTCCATCCGGAGTGTTATTTCATATAACTTTTGTGGAGTACTAACCCTGGTGTCTACAGTCTCTACTTTAATGTACTCATTCAAGTCCACTATCTCCAGAAGTTCCTTCAGGTTCTGGCGAACTATTGTGACTTCTGCTGCACTGTCCAGCATTGTCTGAGCCCATTCTCCGTTCTTGAGTTGTGTTCTCAGTATTCTCGGCATGTCTGATCTTTAGACCTGCTACTTTCTTTTTGGAGAATTGAGGTTTTGCTTTAGTTTTTGGAGCGTGTTTGTCGTCTTTCGATTTCACGCGTTCTTCTCTATGTTCCGATCGTCCTCTTCTTTCCGAAGTCTGTGATGAGATCTGAAAGGGACGAGAGGAACGTGTATCAGTATCTTGATACCTGTCAGGCTTTCTCAAATTATCCCTATTCCTGAGGTTATACCTCCTTTCAGAGGGCTCCTTTTGAGGAGACCTACCTCAGGATTGAGAACTTTTCTCGTTTGATTTTTGTTTAGTAGACTCCCACTTCTTTTTAGAAGATGTAGGAGTTTGTTTAATTGAGTCCTTCTCAGGACTTTCAGATAGCTTCGGCTTCACTGGTCTTCCACCCAAACTATCTCTGCCTAATTCTGCATAAGATTGTTCAATTATTCTGGGTAGCTCAGTTTGATGTTCTGTAACATCAAATTCCCTTAATTTTTCGTGGATTGCAACTGCTGCTGCCTCCCCTTTAATATTAGATGATATTATTGTTGAGACCAGGTCGAAATTTTTCAGTAATTTCATACCTAAATTTAGAGCAGGCTCTGCCCCGTATTCGTTTTGAATTTGTTTCAGGACATCAGGTATTACCGCAATAGACGGAATGCCATGTGTTTTAGTATAGATGGCAGCAAAGACTGAGCCCCAAGTGGTGCAGTCTTCCAGTTGTGGTGTGATCCCCATTGGTAAACTGATTGTTAGGATTCTGTGTTTTTCAAACGGGCTAGTATTTGGAAATACTGCTTCGATTTGAGTAATTTTTTGAGCTATCCAGAATGGAATTTGCTCACGTTTTGTGGGCATTTTACCCATGACTGCGTATAGAGTCTGTGGTGTAATTTTTAGTGTATTCCCCTGTTGAGGAGTTTGATTTGGAATTGTTAATGGTTGCTGGACTGTGAAAGTCCGCATGACATATTGGACCAATTGTCTGTAAATTTTTATTAACTCTGTGATTTGAGTAAGTAGTTCCTCGTTTGACTTTTCTTCAATGTCAGGATGAGGTGTGTAGCCGGCTAGAATCGGCCATGTTGCTCCTGGTCTACCTAGTGGACCGAGCCTGGTAATGTTTTTGTGATGTTTTAGGGCGCCTTTAAACCAGAGCTGATGCTCCTGGTATGTTAATGGAATTTCAATATCCTCGAAAGGAATGTATTCCTCTGGTGGATCATCTTCTTTGTAGAAGTGAAACATGTGTGTTACTGAATTGGATTCAGGAAATATTACCCATGAATAGAATACCTCTGTCTGAAAGGATTCATGTGCCTCTATCACGAAAACTGCTCTACCGCCTCTTGGTGGTAGGCCATGTTTTATAAGTTTTAGAGTGATGGCTCTTCTTAAGTTTGGAGCGATGTTTATGACACCCTCCTCGGTTTCATTTAAACCTGTAATGTTAAAAACTGCTGCTTGGGCTGGATCAGCCGCAGCTCCACCGTTTCCGGCTTCAGTGTCGGAGCCAGGCTTTTTTGTTTTTTGAAAAATGTAGAACAAGTTTCAAGGAAACAAAGATTAGGTGCACAATATTTTGGAACACTGTATCCTTCAACATTGAGCTAACCAAACAGCTAATATATAGGGTACTTCCCTATGTAGCCGTGGTGGATACTTAACCCTGCCCACTCCAGACGTCTTTTGGAGTATATGGGTAGGTGTTTCTTGAGAGAAAAAGCACGGCTGAGTTACTCAGTATCTAACGTTGAATTACCGCCTTACCAAACCGTTGGGCGCCATGTAGTGTAGCTCCTATTTCCCTAATAGGCTCTGCGCATTGGAATAATATATCCTATAGGTTTGACATAGGGCTAAGGTCAGTATGTCCCTATCGAGTATATTAAACTTAATTACTTGTGCCAGCTAGCTCAGAGGCCACTAGAAACTCCTTGGATAACAAGAAGGGAGTAGTTTCTGGCAGCCGCAAAACATGACCACTTTGTTTCCCTTTAGAATCAGAACGTGTCCCAGAGTCGTGGAAACAATAGATAACTATTTCACTCAGCTCAATCGTGCATGCTTAGTTTTCTCCAAGTTACACAGAAAGAAATAGACGGGCGTTTCAATAAAAGATTTATTGAACAGTCTTGTTTCTGGTGTAAGTAAAATGTGCTGTTACGATCACAATACAGTATGTGAGATAAATAATGTACAGTGTGAGCAGTAGAAATAAATAATACTGCGATAGCATTATCTTTTAGTGCATATGCCTTTACATAAATAACACAGACTAAAAATGCGAGTACTCATACGATGCGTTTCTAATCTAGTTCTACCCCAATGTACCTAACCTAACCTAGGTGTAGGGAGAGGTAGGAAGTAGGTGAAGTATTCCTTACTATGGTATACTAAGAGTATGTTAAACCCAGTATGCCTAGTATGCCTAGTATGCCAAGAGTCCCTCTAGGTTCTTTGTCAGCTCCATACCTGAAGAATGAGAGAGGTAGGAATCTCTTTGCCAGACTCGAACTCCAACACCCCGCAAGGGAAGTCAGATCACTGGAAGCTGGACTTTCTGCGTGCAGGGATGACAGCGTCTTCTCAGTGCGTCAGGCCGGGAAACGGGCTCCTCTGAAGTCGAGGTCTCCTCTAGTTTACAAGGGCTAAGGAAGGTATATTTATACCTGAGAGTACCTAAGAATGTTAGTATTGACGTGAGTCGGACAGCGAAAGACGTCATGAATGAACCCCTAAGGAATAATGGTTCATGCATAATATATGAGTCCTTGAAGAAATCAATAGTCCTGGGCTAGGGAAACTCCCGCAGCCTAAGGGTCTGTTCTTCATGAACTCGTTGTGACGTTAGGGTGGACGGATGTCAAAGACCATGCCTGTATTTGGAGTGCACGGTTTAATGCCTAAATAAGGGCTGGGATTTTATGCCTATATAAGGGCAGGGCGAATTGTGCCTATATAAGGACATGATACTGGAAAGCCCGTTTATGGACACCCTAAGAGGAATACAACAGGATCACCAGTTTTCGCACGCAATCCAGCAACATTCCAAAAAAGAATATTACAAGTAGGTGGCCTATGTACTAAATCAACCCCTTGTGTATCACTCGTAATATGACTAGCATTTTCCGTTTGGGTAGCAGGCTGAGACAATAAATCTGGGGAATTGGCAGAAAGTTTAGTGTGCGTGGAAACC
This sequence comes from Calotriton arnoldi, assembly GCA_963921515.1. NCBI lineage: Eukaryota > Metazoa > Chordata > Amphibia > Caudata > Salamandridae > Calotriton > Calotriton arnoldi. The sequence continues at coordinate 84,244 of CAWUFW010013482.1, forward strand.
TCAAGTCCTACCGACAAGGTGACTGGCTCATTATTGGGGTGACAGATTTATCAAAATGTGTAGGCAAGACACGGTTCCCTGTTTGAGCATATGGAGCCTCATGCACAATCGGTCAATCGATATCCTCAAGAGTAGGTAAAATATCAAAACGGTTAGTAACCGGGACGTTATAAGGAGATGGGGGGAAAGCCTGGAAACCCCTACTCAGGATATGCGATTGGGTAACACAATGGGGCTGATAAAAAAACCCAATGGTAAGATGTTAATACCAGTGTGCGTTATATTTAAGTTTCCAACTCTGGACAGGATTGCCTGTATTAAATGTGAGGCGCTAAATGTCAGAACTACACAGTCACCTGCCAATGATTTAGGATCTCTGCCAACCCAAGAGATTCTTCTGGCCATTTTAAAGTTGGCGAATAACGCTTCAGTTAAGCCAGTTTTTGAGCCCAACCAGAATATGGATTTATTTCTCAGGGCCTCCCATGTTTCATTCGTCTGGGTTGTAAGCACTGGAACATTGGCCAAAACGATAGTATAGGGAGTAACTGCGGGGGGAAGGTCAAGTGTACTTACGTCCATGATTTGTTTTATTTGCGATATAGGGACTAGCTGCTCCTTACCCCTACTATCAAATGGGGCAGGAACCCTTACATTAGAATCAGCGGCACATGTTACTGGTGCCCTGTTAAATAATAAAGGATTAGGACACATTGCCTGGGGATCAGTAATTGTAGGATGATTAGAGGCAATCAATCCTTGTGGGACAGCACGTGGCAATTGCCCATCGGACTGTAATAACCGAACTCCTGAAGGGCAGATATCGGAATTAATTTTTGGGAGGGAATTTGACCTTACTTCTCTGTTTTTTAAAATGTTCTCAATAGCCCCTATTCTGTCCATCAGTTTAGTCAATGAGTCCGTTACTTTTTTGTGCAATTTATCGATTTTATTTACAATTTTACAAAGCTCAGCTGACTGGCCCTCAATTAATGTATTAATGTCAGGAGAGGACTATCTCCTTCAACCAACGACTACCAGAGTGACTCCAAGGGTCAGTTGGCTGACCGCATGTTCTGAGCTACAAGGACACAACAAGTTTCAGAGGCTTTAACTGCCCAGCTGACCTGCTGCAACTGGCCCTGCACGGGCCTGCAACTGGGCCTGCCTGAGCCCTGTTGGCCTTTAATGTTTCTGATCCCCAAGAGGTGCCTCCACCAGGACCTGGACCCTTGGTTGGCATCAGCTGAGCTCCTCCTGTGAAATCCTGAAGTTTTGAACTCTGTGCCCCAAACTTGAGAAGGTAACATTTTCAGCGGAACTAACCTAGTCCCTGTATCTGACCCACACTCCTCCATCACAGTCGGCCTAAACTTGTGATTTTGTCCCGGTCTAGTGTGACCACATACCAGCACTTATCACTTTCTGCTTCTTGGTGCTATTTTTACTTAAACATTTAAAATTGCATATCTCCGGTTCTACTGGTTGGATTTTTGTAATCAACTTCTATAAAACAGACTAAGTCCGCCACTTCGTCCAGTGGCTCCCTGATGACAACGCCTCCTCTCTGGACATCACCAGCTGCTTGCCCCGCTGAACTTTACTTTCTTAGACCTTTTTTCTTCTAAGGTAACCGGACACTGGGCCCAACCCACTTTGTGTATCTGAACTGCGCTCCATCGTGGTTGGCCATAACTTTCGACTTTGCTCCGAGATATCTGCGGTTAGCGCTTTGATCTTTAAGGCTCTAGTTTTCACTTTAAACTTTAAAAAAATCATAACTCCAGTTTTACTGCTTGGATATTTGTTATTTTGGTGTCAAATAGTTTATTAAAATGTACTCTATTTTTCCAAACGGCATAAATACTTTACACACTGCCTCTGAGTTAAGCCTAACTGCTTTTGTGCCTAGCTATCGGAGTGTTAAGCACAGGTTAATTTAGTGACTTTTGTGGTTCACCCTGACACGAACTGTGGTTGTTGCTTGAGAATGGTTCATACCCTTAACCAGCAAAAACCCAATTTCTTACACCTCCACTGTTAGCATATAAGTTAGTTTACTTCAGAAGGTTCTGAGAAATTTAAGGGTGCACTCTGCAAGCCCCTGTGTCACCCTGAAACGTAGATGATTGAACTACCTGGATTGAATCTACCACATAAACATTACAGTCATATTGGATTGGTTTTTCATTTTACAAACTGTTTTAAGTACGAAGTCGTCCTCATCCATAATTTCTTTTAAGTCTCGGTAGCATCTGACCCAGCTGTTTATAATTCAGCACTCTATATTAAATTTAGTGTCATTCCTTTCTCTATGCAGCAAGGAACCATGTACCCTTCTCACTTAAAAAGTGCTCTGTTATCCAGAAAGAATATCTAGTATACAATAAAATGTCCACAGCGGATAACATTTTTGGTGTGAGCTACCTTGACTGAACCGTTTGAAACTGCTTCTCTTTTTGTAAGATAAAACAATTATTGATGACTAACAGAAGTGAATGCTCCAAGTGCTATAATGTTTTATCTGTGGCTCAAAAGGACCTGGATCAAATCAAGAAAAATGGATAAAGGATTCTTTGGAATAAATGAAGCGAGGAGATGTGCAATGAATCCTGGAATTTAACACACAAACTTATCAAACCAACAAATTTGAAGAAACTTAAAAAAAAAAAAATACCACTCCTTGCCACACCAGGGAGGAAGAAGAGCCCTTCTTGCATGTTAACCTGCCCAAAACAAGGATGTAGGAGGTCTTTAAAGGTAGATTGGATGTCAGACCCGGGTTCTACTAGCCCTGAGGAAGGTAACTCCAAACTGTTGCAGGTGGAAGTTGAGGTGAGTCCTTGTTCTATTATTTTTGACGTGTTATGGGATGCTGATGATTTCGTCTTGGAAGAAGACGGCACCCAAAGAAGGACTGCCCTTGAAAGAGCTGATAGTCTGATTGCATAGGCCAAATGTGTGGCTAATTTGTATTGTATTGTATTGTAATTGCATTTGTATAGCGCTTACTACCCCTGATGAGGCGTCGAAGCGCTTTTTCGGCGAGTGGCACGCTACTCCGGGACCCATAGAGGATTAGTGTTGAATTAGTATAGTGAAACATGCAAGTAAATTTTAAGTGGTGGATATGTTAGTCAGTTATTTGGATTCGGAAGGATAGCAGAAGGATAGAAGAGGAAAGAAGGTTTGTATTTATATAGCGCTTCTAACCCCAGATGGGGGTGTTGAATCGCTTTTTTTTGGCGAGTAGTACGCTAATCCGGAAACCCATAAAGGATTAGTGGTGAATTAGTATGGTGAAATATGAAAGTAATTTGAGTGGTGGATATTAGTCAGTTATTTGGAGTGAGAAGGATAGCGGAGGGATAGAAGGGAAAGAAAGGTTTGCATTCATATAGCGCCTGTTACCCCTGATGGGGTGTTGAAGCGCTTTTCTGGCGAGTAGCAGGCTACTCCGGAACCCATAAAGGATTAGTGTTGAAAATTAGTATAGTGAAATATGAAGTAATTTGAGTGGTGGATATGTTAGTCAGTTATTTGGATTGAGAAGGATTAGGGAGGGGTAAAAAAGGAAAAAAGGTTTGCATTTATATAGCGCTTGTAACCCTGATGAGGTGTTGAAACGCTTTGTTGGCGAGTAGCACGCTACTCTGGAACCCATAAAGGATTAGTGGTGAATTAGTATAGTGGAATATGGAATTAGAGAAGTGAACATGCTAGTCTGTTATTTTGATTGAAAAGGATAGTGGAGGGATAGAAGAGTGAAGGATTTCTTTTTTTAGGTCATAGCAGTAGGAGGAGGCTTTTGGATGAGTAAAAGGGTTTTTGGAGGGGAAGAGTCAGAGGGAAGAGTTTAGAAAGGTTTGTTTTGGGGGATCGGTACAGTAAAGGAGGTGTCAGAAGATGCAAGGAGGGGCAGAGTAGGAGAGAGTCAAGAAAGGGTTATTTTGGGGAACATAGTAGTGGTATGGCGTTTGGGATAAATGAGAGAGTGGGTGTAGAGGATATAATGATAGATGTATAGGGTGAGATAGGGTAGTGAATTGGAAAGAGTAGTAGAAAGAGGTTTGAGATGAGTCAAAGTTGGGCTAGAAGATATATTGAGATAAGTATAGGCTGAGAAATAGGGTAGTGCATTGGAAATGCTAAATTAGAAGAAAGTGATAAATATATAGATCCATAAGTACATTGAAAGTATATAGATGCATAAAGGAGGTAAGTATATGCAGATTAAAGATATTGATAGAGGTAGCGGATGAGAAATAGGGTAGCGCCTTGGATATGCTTTTTCAGGAGAAAAGTAACAGACACACAGATCCAAGTACATGGAGGTACATAGATGCCCAATGGAAGCAAGTACATGTAGACCAAAGAAGATTTTTTTTTTTTCTTCTTTTGTTTTTGGTTTTATAACATAATTATTGTACATGTTTATACAAAGCAATACACGAAGATAGGCACATATCTATAGTGAAAATCAATGCTTATGTACAGAGGGACAAATACATAGGGTGGGTATTAATGAATGGGAAAATGGGCAGCATTCCTGGCCCTGGTCCCGACCAGTTTCGAACAGGCTCAAACAGGCACTCACCCTTGTCCTCTCCACCCTTAGGGCGTCTCAGCCCGGACGTCTCAGCTAAGCCTTGGCCGTTTATAGCCCTAGTAGTCAGGTGACCCCTTCAGCCAATGGGAACCGTAGCCCTAACAATATCCAATCACAGCACTAGCCCTAAAATCTAGAACCAATAGGAGACGAGGACCTTACAGCCAATCTTAGCCCTAGTCCAAGCACCCAATCAGTTTCAAAAACCCTTGATCTCTACGTCCAATAGAGGCCCTAGCCCTACTCTTAGTCCCACACCTAGTCCAGCAACCAATCACACCAGAAGCCCTAATCGCTACTTCCAATTAAAGGCCTAACCCTAGCCCTAGTCCCACCCTAGTCCCAACAACCAATAACACAGGAAGCCCTAGTCCCTACTTCCAATAGAAATACTAACCCTAGCCCTAGTCCCAACCCTACATTGATTGAATCACAGACCCAGAAACCAATCAGAACCCTCAAATACCCAACCAATGAGGACACTAACCCTAATCCAATAGAAACATCAGATACAACCACCAATCAGTGTACACATGTACCAAACAATATCAGACTATATAAGGTCCCAGCTACCTCAGACAAGGTTTGCTGGCCAGGGAGTTGGAAGCTGCTTCTCTATTCAGAAATCTCCTAGGAGACAGACCGGCTCAATCCACACTTTGGACTTCTGCAGGTAAGGCCCCAACAAACTTGTCCTCTAACAACACTATTTGTATAAAACTTTACTCCCTCTCCTGGCTAAAAAACGAAGTGCACAGTCCCTATTAAACACAGTTTAAACAGCTTACAGCACATTACTGCTGTCTCAGGAGGGAAGGGGGGCTGGTTTCACTGACTTGTTAACACAAGATGGTCGCTGGGGTGCACTGCTTAACATACAGATCTTAGCACAGAGCAAAGGAGACATTTGGAGGGAAAAACTGATAGTCACAGGGAATGAGAGGGAAAAACTACAGAGTTTGGACTGCAAATCCCACAATTCAACAGATTAAATGGAAGCAGTCACAGGCAGGGAAAAACACAAGTTTAAACTCAAAAACATGGGATAAATTATGCAATCACTGGCAGGTTAAAACTACAATTTTAAACTGTAACAACCACAGGCAAAGACAGTTAAAGAAATTTAAAAAGAAAAAATAAGATGATGCAATCACAGGTAGGGAAAATCGTTTTTTAAACTTTTTTAGGAAAGAGACAGCACTGGTCTGCCTCCTTACCACTTCCTGGACTCTGCTCACTGCAATCTGGGACACAGGTAGGCTGCAACTCACAAGATGGAGGAGAATGATTTGGGGTGCACCCAGCAAAGCCTTAAGGGGCCTGGGGTGGTGTGAGGGGAGGGCTCAGAGTTGCCTGGGAGCTGAATAGCCAATCCCCAGTCCTAGGTCTGCTGGCCTGGGGGTGGGGACTGGGACTGGGGAGCTGCTCTATTCACAGATCTCCTAGGAGACAGACCGGCTCAATCCACACTTTGGTAAGGCCCCAACAAACTTGTCCTCTAACAACACTATTTGTATAAAACTTTACTCCCTCTCCTGGCCAAAAACGAAGTGCACAGTCCCTATTAAACACAGTTTAAACAGCTTACAGCACGTTACTGCTGTCTCAGGAGGGAAGGGGGGGCTGGTTTCACTGACTTGTTAACACAAGATGGTCGCTGGGGTTGCACTGCTTAACATAGTAACATGGTGAGCTGATGGACTCCGAGCAGAATTGATCCACCAATACCATCTGTGACCTATCACTGAGAAAAGATGTTAAGAGCTTCAGTGCTAACTCTTTAATCCCCAATTCCTGCAGCAGATCCACAACCAGAGTTGGATAGATGTGTCAAAGGCTGTGGGCAAATATAAAAGGATCAGTGCCACAGCCTGCCATGCTTCAACCATGGTTTGGATGTCATTCACTGCAGACACCAATGCAGTTTCTGTCCAATGGCTACTCCTGTACACAAACTGAGGCATCGAGCAGCTCATGCTGTTCCACGTAAGCCATCAGCTGCGAATTCAGGTGATGATATAGAATTTTGGCTGGGGTAGGCAGCAAGGAAATAGGCCATTAGTTTAACTCAGCAAGGTCCAGTTTAGATTTTTTGAGTAATGGCTTAACAAGCTTTTTTCCAGATGTGGGTCCTGTCATGGAGAAGCAAGAAAGCAAACAAGAAAGTGCTACATTGCTAAATGGAAGAGATATTCTTTATGGTGTCTTAGAAAAAGGGCTTATTATCGAAACACACTAGGGACGCAATGGTGTTAAAAAATCTAACACACCTACTCGACTTCAAGTTACCATATGCATCTTTGAAAGTACAATTTAATACTCTTGGGTAAGCACTGAATAGTACAAACTGCGGTTTGTACAATGACTACTCTGTTATGGTGTGTTCTGGTAAAGGGGGATTGATCTAGAATGTTCCCTGTGAGGCACGAGAGCAGGCGAGGATGCATACTGGCTCAACCTTGTTCAGCCTGCGCTTGTGTGGTCGAAGGCCAAGATTGCCAGCTGTAGCTGATCAGGTGCCTCAGCTCAACAGCACTGGGATCCCATTCCCACTATTTGAAGAAAGTTGTGGTGCTACAAGCACAAGTTTACCTCCTTCTGAATGCCTGTGGGGGAGTATTTTAAATCGAAGGGCCTGAGTGTTAATCAATTTAATTCAAAGTTGATGGTGGTGGCTGAGGGGTGCCGGGTGGCTGAGGCTCAGAAGAGATCCTACTTTGGAATTTGTCAGAGTATTGAAGATGGGGTTGTGTCTACCCCTCTTTATTTTGGTTTTTTTTTGTCCTCATTCGCCATCAGATAAATTCAGAGCTTGTTCGAATTACTCCTATGGCCCCCCTCTCAACTGGCGCCAACTGGAGAGCTCTATATCTAGATGGATATGCTTTACACAGGGCCTCTCTACAGATTGGTCCTGTATCTCTCGGGGCACCTCACAGAAACCAGAGAGATTTAGTAAGTTTAGTGTAAAGGCTTAATCATTGGACTGATTTGAACTACTTTCATTTTATTGATCCAAGCTGTCCAGCCATTCTTCGCATGGGCCCCAAAAATCTTTTCTGTTGTTTTTATCTTTATTCAATCTAGCTCTATTCATCTTCATTGTGTATTTAATAGAGATCACCCAATCCAAGAAAGTTTGAGAAATATCTTTAACCCATTTTTTGCAGATTTCCCTTCGTGCAATTAAGATCAGGTATAAACATAATCTATTTTCCCCTTTTGACATAAACTCGTAATGTGGAAACAATCCAAAGAAAACTAAATTTATGCTTACCTGAGTGCTTATACCAAAAATGCCTTCCATACCACTATTTACCTCCGCCCAAAAATGACATAGCTTTGGGCAAGTTAAAAACATATGGATGTCGTCCGCATTGATCTGGAGACACTTTGGACACTTTGGCACTGGACCATTCGTAAATTTTGAGAGCTTAAGAGGAGTCCAATACACCCTGTGAATACAAAAGATATGGTTTCTTTTTAAATTTGCAGGTTGCACTGTCGTATGTAGAATGTCGTGAGATACTTGCCATAAATCTTCGAGGTTGCAGCCAGGCAAGTTCTCTCCCCACAGCTTCGTTGGTAATTTAAATTCACCCTCTTCCAGGTCAAGAAGTAATCAGTATAGAGTCGCCACCTCTTTTTTCTTTGCAGTTTACTTTGATAGTGTCGTTTCCAGTTCGTTAGATATGCCCACATCGATCCCAACAGTTTGATGCCAACTTTTTATTTGCCAATATTTAAATTTAGATAGTCCTTTATCGACCAATGAGTTCAACTCCTCCCAAGATAACAAAGCTCTGTTCGGCGCTAGCTGTCCCCATCGCTGAATTCCTGCTTTGACTAAGGGGGTTGATAGAACGTCTTTAGTCCATCCTGGTGAGCCTGGTGCGTTCTAAATGGGAGCGAGAGCACTAAAATAGCTAATTCTTAAAGTTTTCTTGATCTTGGCCCAAGTACTTACTAAACTGTATAGTATTTTTAAGCGGACTTTTAAAAAAAATCTTGGATCTCCAAATTTATATAAGAAGCCCTGGCTTCCACTCTCCACATCCAGAAGCATCTCCTTAAACAGTACACCGATATCGGAACCATCTGGTATGTCCATAAGCATTTTTCCTGCCCTCAAAGAAAATACCCTTGCATATAAAACTAAATCCGGGAGGCATAGCCCTCCTTTATCTTTTTCCCTTTGTAGCTTCTTCCACGATATTCGAGTTCCTTTCTAGGCCCAAATAATGGTATTTAGTTTTGACTGAATAGTTTTCAAGGTTTTCTCATTAAATGCTAACGGGATATTTTGTAGTAGAAAGATTATTTTTGGCAACAGCATCATTTTTATTAAGTTCACTCTACCAATCAGGGTCAGAGGTAGGTAGGCCCAACCTGTTATGGAATTTTGTATTTCTTTCCCAACTTTATGAAGATTCATTTCTGTAATTTTACCAATATCTTGAGTGATCAATATTCCTAGATATCTTATTGGTTTTTTTGTTGGATAGACACAGTCTCCCAAATTCCAGACCATGCATTCAGTTTTAGCTACATTTATTTCATATCCGGAAATCTGTCCAAACTTCTGTGCTTCTTGATATATTAACGGGATTGTAATATTTAAATTAGTCGTGTATATCATGAGATTATCGGCATATAATGCCACCTTTTTCTCCCATTCTCTGAATTTAAACGAGGGTATTTTAGGGTGTGTTCTAAACTTTTCAGCCAGCGGCTCGAAATACAAGTTAAAAAGCATTGGAGATAGCGGGCAGCCCTGGCGAGTGCCTCTCTGGATTTTAACTGAGTCAGAAAGATTGCCGTTTACAAAAATTCTGACTGTAGGGACCTTATAAATCAAAGAAATTGACCTGCAATTTTTTTTCCCTAAATTGCTTTCTTTTAATATGTATTTTAAATAGGTCCAATTTATTCTATCAAAAGCCTTCGTGGCATCTATGGTTATTACAGCCAGGGGGATTTTGTGTAGAGTCGCTACATCTATTGTTCCAACCAAGTTATAGGTAAGGTCTCTTATTCCCCTGCCTCTAACAAACCCCTTCTAATCTCGATGTATTAAATTCTCTGCCACCCCATTCAATCTCTCGGCCAATATTTTTGTGAAAATCTTGTAATCTATATTGAGCAGAGAGATTGGCCGGTATGAATCGCATGAACATGGTGATTTAGAGGGTTTGAGAATTAACGCTACCGTTGCTTCGTTCCATGAAGGTGGTATATCTCCGCCTTCTTCAAAAATGTGTGAGAATAGTGACGTCATGACAGGAATAAGAACTTCTTTAAAAACCTTGTATAGTTTCGCAGGCAGTCCATCTGGGCCTGCGGCTTTCCCAGATTTACCCGATATTTTAGCCTTTCTGATCTCAACCCTCGAAATCGGCATATCCATATTCCGAGATTTATCATCAGTAATTCTGTTTAAAGGCGTCTGGCCCAACCAATTCCTTATTTCTATTTCTTGGACAACTAAATCTTCACGGTAGACTTTCTCAAAATGTGACTGGAAGGCTTTTTCAATATCATTCGGGGTCTTAAGTACAACTCCCAGAACATCTGAGTTTATCTCATTAATGGTGCTTCTAGCCAGATCTTGTTTAGTCTTCCATGCCAGAAGCTTCCCGCAGCTCTCCCCATACTCGAAGTGAGCTATTTTACTGGCTTGCCATTTCTTTTTCAGCCTTAACTCTAGGACAGCCGCTAGGTCTGATTTGAGAGATTCTAATTTTGGAGAGATGTTTACATTCAGTGGATTACTTTGCTGTGTATTAAGGTCATACTCTATTTCCTGTATTTCTCTTTCTATTCCCTCTATTTCTGCTTTATATTTTTTGTATCTAGCAGATTGTATAGAGGTTATTAGACCCCTTAAAAAAGCTTTGTACGTATCCCAGACCACTTGTATCGGGGCAGTGCCTAGGTTCGTCTGAAAGAAGCTCTCTGATTCCAAAATTAACTTCTCAGTTGTGCTTTCCTCCAAAAGAATGGCACGCTTAATGTCCATCTCCTGGAGGTCGGTCTGATTGGGACTTTAAGTGTTAAGGCTACTGCTGAGTGGTCAGACAAGTGCTCTCCCACATGTTTGACATCCTGGACCCACTGTTTTAAAGCTGCATTCAGAAGAAAGTAGTCTAGTCTAGACTTATGTCTGTATTTTTTGTTATGAAAGGTATAACCTCTTTTATTGCCCATTTTTGTCCTCCAGACATCATACCACGCTAGCTGTTTCATCGCGTTCTTGATTAATGCTCTCACTTTAAAGTTTTGAACAGATCTGCTTGTTTGTGATTTGTCTAATACCTGGTCTAGAACTACATTGAAATCTCCAGCTAATAGTAACGGGTCTGTATAGTTTAACAATTCCGACAGTAAGTTCTTAAAAGGAGTCGTGTCATCTGTGTTTGGACCATAATAGCCTGCAACTGTGAACTTAGAAGCGTGACATTTGATTTTGGCTATAGCCCATCTTCCCATTTTATCCACCGTGCTGGTCTCCAGGGAAATAGCTGAGTTTTTCTTTATAATAATTGCCACCCCCTTAGATGGTAGTGATTGAGTTGTACAAACTACGTCTTGGATCCACTTCCTAGATTTACATAATGATTTTAACTCATTTTCTAACAAATGAGTTTCTTGTAATATAAGAATCTGCTCCGGGGTGTCTTTTAGATATTGAAAAATTCTTTGCATTCTATAACTTGTTCTTAGCCCATTTAGGTTCCAAGTAAGCACCTTTAATTTAAAATCCTGATTCCCTATTGGACAAGTCATCTCTCAGATATCATCGCTGTACTATTGATTCTATTCTGGCGATTTGGACATTTTCTTTTATTTTTCCTCAATGCTCCCCACCCTGTGCTCCCCTCCCTCTCTCCCCCTAGTGAACCCTCCCCTGGAGAACCCCTCTTTCCTTCTTCCATGGCCTCTACCTAGGCCTATGGGCCCCCCCCGGTCAGGAACTCAATATTGATTTGCAAACTACTAAGAAACTATTAGTATCTCGGAAGCTATTGTTTACTTATTCCTGTTGTCTCATGATCTCCCGAAATTGACTGTAGAAAATTCTCAGCATCTTCCACCCGTCTGAATACCTGCATTTTGTTGTTATGCATTACCTTCAATGATGCTGGAAATTTTAATTGTGCTGTTGCTCCCATTTTCTTTAGGGGGTCAAGCAATTTCCCCAGCTCCCATTGTCTAGATGCTGTGATTGCGGAAACATCTGATCGTATCTGAAACGCTACGTCTTCTGCACATAGGGAATTTAGTTTGAGAGCTTTATTAAGAATTTCCTCTTTTAGGCTGTATGTCAAGAAATGTACTAAGATTTTCCTAGGTCTCGTTTTATTAGGGTTAAGTCTGAAAGGGTCTCTATGCACTCTTTGTATATCGGCCCTAAGTACTTCCTCTGAGCAGTCAATATGAGTGGCCTGTTTTATAAGTTTTATTACAAATTCTTTCAGATTATTCCCCTCCATCCCTTCCGGGACCTTGAGTAGGCGGATGTTATTTCTCCTTTGTGAGTTCTCTAACGATTCTAGTTTATCTTGCATTTCCAGCCCTTTCTCCTTCAGCGCAGCTATGTGCTTTGTATTGTCACCCGTCTGGGTTACTAAATCAGCTACAGTCAGTTCGAGTGCAGTGGTCCTAGCAGCGAGAGAGTCCAATTTAACTTCAAGTTTTTCACATGAGCTTTTAATATCCACTTGGTTGCTCTCAGAAACCAGGAATTTCTCTCTCATCTCTTCCGCTAGTGCTTGTAATAAACTGCACATTGAACGTAATTGGGAGATTTTAGCAGTGTCACCAGCTTGCACCGCATCATGCTCTCCTAAGTTATCTCTGGTGATCATGGCTTGATGATTAATTGGTGGTGCCTGCGGTATAAGTGGTATATGTGGTGCGGCTACCTCTCCAGGGCTGCCCTGGGCCTCCTGTTCCAACTCTAGAGATATTTTTTCTACTCTGTCCGTCATTTCTGGAGCCTGTAAGTTATCTTCTTGTAACCCTCCTTTATCCATAAGCGGGTAAAATCTGTTGGATGTAGGAATGCTGTTCAAGGAGCTTTGGGACTCACTCGAGTCGTGTGTAGGGTCAAATGTAGAGATCTCGGCCCCTGGCTTTAACACTAGTGTGGAAGGAGTAATCTTGAAAAAATTTCTAAGGGATGGCGTTAGTTTAGTGGTTTGTCTAACCGGCAATACAGTCTTTTTTTTACCAGACACTTTATGCGTGCGTGCCCCTGAATCTTTTGGTTTGCTTCGTACAGGAAGTTTCTTTGGGATATTAGGTTGCACTGCCCCTTGATTTTGTCTGACTTCAATGTCCTGTGAGTCCAGCATATGTAGTTTTAACTTAGAGCTTCTTAAAGAGTATCTAGACTGTGTCCACCCTGAATCTGTGTCTACTAACCTATTTTCCAGGTTTCCTCCTTTAGCACTCTGTTCTTCTGCCTTGCCTCCTCTCCTCACCCTCCTCTCCCAAGAATTTTCGCCTAAACTTTCCGGCCTAGACTCCCTCTCCTTACCCTTTTTCTGTGGTAGTTAATAATTCGTATCCAGGCTTTGGAGCTGACTTTGGTGGTTTGGTCTCACCGAGGCTATGCTGCCTCTGCTTTCACCTCTGTCTCCGCCTTTCTCACTCCCTCTCCTGCTTTGGAAGCTCTGGAGGGGATTCGAGCCACAGCTCTCCGCCCGCGGCTCAGCTCACATGCAGCGCGGGACCAAAACAACTCCCTGCTCCCATGGGTGTCCAACGCCCGAGATCTCTCCAGGCTCCCCCGCCGTGACGAGCGCACCAAGCCGCCAATTACCGCTGGTTCCAACTCCGCGGTCCTACCGCTGCCACCTTTACCGCATCGACACCGTGTCAAGCGATCCAGGCCGTTGAACACTGCTGATTCCCACTCCACGGTCTTACCGCCACTGCCGCCACCCTCGCAGCACCAACGCGCACCAGTGAAGAGCACAATTCCAGGCGGCATACGAGTCAGTGCGGGTAATAAAGCTGGAGATTGAGTTATAGTTGATTAAATCGTGGAAGTAATGCTTGTCCTTGAATCCCTTTGAATTCCAGAGCCTCCTTGATACATTATGTCGAGATAATAGTATTTAGTGCATCGTTAGTGCTTTTTCGTCTTCCTGACCTGTGGGAACCTCCGCGACCCGCTACTCGCCGGCCGCCATGTTCTCCGCAAAACCGTGGCTACCCCTCCTGAGCTATTTCCTGATTACGGGGTAGAGGGGACTATGCAGTAAGATCTATCTGCTGTCCAAATGCTTTGGATAATGTATTCCCAGACATGGCATGCATTTGCTGATTACCAGTGCTGACCAGAATCAATTTTGAAATCCTCTTCATGGATCATATAGCAGCTCACATGGAAGGTCCTATATATTTGAGAACCGGTGAGCAGAAACACCTGCAATTCCATTTCTCAAGCTCAAGTGAGGTCCTGAATTTGGAAGTGGCGACTTGCAGAAATGCTGGGTAAGAGATGTTCCATAAATAGGTTTCAGGGCCCAGCTCTGAAATCTATTGCCTGTTCCCTTGCAACATATTTCATGTAATAAAGCTTTTATGATGGGTTGAAAGAGGTACCTTGTCAGGAAATCCTACCCATCTAGGAAGGTCACCACATAAGCTACTTTGCCATATTATTGAACTCCAAAAATCGACTTGCAATTACATCGACACAACAGTAGTGAATACCCATAAATTGTCATGGTATGTAGATGTGGAGATAAGAATAGTAAATCTTTATGTCTCTATGTATGCTTACCTTGCCAATATGATGGTAGTCGATATTGTAGATTCCGTGGGTGTGCAGTTTGATATTGACACAGCTGCCCGGCTCCTCAGGGAGTGCGCTGACACAACCGTGGCCGAAGCGGGTTTCGTTGCACAGGATGCTATATAGCCTTTACGGTTGTGTCCTGTGTGTCAGAGACCACACCCCAATGCAGACATCCGCTTACCTCCGGTAGGGGAGTTTGGGCACAGCAGGAATAAAAGTTGCATCTCGAGACCCAGCAGTTGCCTGCTATTAAGAAAGATACTTCCATAAGTATACTCGTCATGCTGACACCTGCTGCAAATTCTCAACTTCTTGCCTCCATTCACGTTGCTCAGCCTGACCTGGCATCTTGATGCCTGGTGGTCTTCCTACCTTGTTTAGAGCCCTTGTGTTTGCATCGTCTTCTGTTCAGTGTCACCACTCCTCAGTAGGACTCTGGGGATCTGAAAGAGAAGTATAAAGCACTTACCAACAGAGGACTGTTGCTATAATGTGGTCAGGTGCAATGAGCCCTGAGCCCTGAAGAAGCCTCATGGATACATGATTGCACATGCTACAAAAGACAAATAACAGAACTACATAGTTCAGGAGGCGGCATAGGGTGTACCCTCACTTTACATGGTGTTTGGGGTAATAGTTATGGTCACACAAGTTCTTCAAGCATAACAAGCCAAAGCAGGGGCAGCAGCTCTAAATGTGTAAACACATGGGGCCATGCAGGGACCTGAGAATACCTTTGTAACATCTTCAGTGGGGTCACTAGGAGCACATCAACAGCTGAAAATTGGGATGGTCTCTACTGAGAACCAGGAGCTGATCACGCCTCTGGAGTTCTGGATCTGCCCTTGGTCTCACCTGGGCCATTTCCTACATGAGCCGTTCACTGGTATGATAATGCAAGAGGGCCCTGCTTAGTGCTTGGCATTCCTATGTAACCAAGCATTAGCAAAGTGAATAGATCTGGATTGCATTTTAAGACCAGGCGAAAATGTAAAACAAGCCTCAGCAGTTAAAAAAATAAAAATAAATGGTTGCTTTCTGCACATGATGTATCTATCATATCATTGATCTAATATGTGGTGACACAGTGTCCGATTGAGATGTAAAATAGTCCCCCATGCAATACAATGCAAGCAGTCAATAGACAGAGGAATGACATGAGAGAAACAGAGAAAGAGAACTACTGCTCTGCGAGGAGCAAAAGGACTACTGCTCTGGGAGAGCAAAAGCTCACCCTAAGTATATTTTAAAGAATTGGTAACAACAGGTCAACTGGACAGCTGCGCTGTGAAGCCAGACCTAAAAAGTCATTATCAAACTAGGCCTTGAATGAACTGGGATTTCCTCCACCCAAACAATAAAGAACAAGCACTTTGGGGTTAAAGAAGGTGTTTTGGAAAAAATGGGAATACTAAAAACTAGAATTTTTAGCTTGAGGCTTGTTAGCACAGCAGTATTATAAGTCTCTGTGTTTGAGGTCTGCCTTATTTCCTTTGCATCCGAGCTGCTCTTAGCAAGTGTGATGGGTCTAGGATCTGGGGTTTCCAAAGGGTTACAAGCGTGTCCCTATGATATCTTGAAAGAGATAGTGCTGAAGCACAAGGATAAAGGACCTGATTTATATATTGTCGGTATGTATACTCCGTAGCAACAGCTACGGACGAATATGCCTCCTTACAACGCATGCCTTTTCCCCGCAGACTATTACAACGCGGTCGTAACAACGCATACCATTACCCTGCAAGTCATAACAACGACTTGCTCTAGGGGGGGCGCTGGATGTTGGAATAGTATAATATACTATTCCAACTCCAGTCTGTGCAACAGTAGGGAAGGTGTTGGATTTTAAATCCAACACCTTCTGACCCCTCCGCAAGTCGTTGTTATGACTTGCGAGGTAATGGTATGCGCTGTTACAACACGGTCGTTGTAACAACCGCGTTGTAATAGCCTGCGGGGAAAAGTATTCGTGGTAAACGATGTTTACCGTGATGGAGTGTACATACCGCCAACGGGAAACAGCCATTATAACCTGGCTGCTTCATCGCATTGCATTTAGCACGCATGCGTTACAAAGCATACATCGTTACCACGCGTAGCCTTTACAACGAATTACGGTGTAAATCTATGTATGAAAAAGGTATGTGTGGCAGCATGTATGCTTAAAGCGCATGAAACAGGAAATCTTACAGTTGAATGGAATTCCAGTCCAACGTTCACCTCTCTTGTTGTGATACCAATTTGCGGTTCTGAAGGCTATCGGTGTCGTTAGAGGAAAACGTTCTGCTTCCTCTTTACGACATGCAACGCGCCAATGAAGAGCTGGAGAGGAGGTGAATCATGGAGAGGTAAGGGGGACTGGGCCTGGGGCGGGAGGCTACAAATTTACAGTTTTGAGCTGGGGAGAAGTAGTTTTTAGAAGGGCTGGGGGTGTCATGCAGGGGTGAGATTTTAGGGTTTAGAACAGAGGGAGGGTAGTTTTTAGAAGGATTCGGGGCATTACGCAGGGGTCCGCTTTTAGGACAAAGGGCAGGGAAAACCTTTACTACGAATATGCCTATAACATTCCTGCTTTTACAACGAAAATCGCTGTAAAGGCATGTGTGGTAAAGGCATGTTCATGGTAAAGGTATTCACGTTGTAACGCATGTGTAGTAAAGGCATGTGTTGCAACGGAATGCGTTATAACGTCATTCAACCCCACCAACATGAAGGTCTGCCCGCCTGATTTAAATGCCTGTGGACTTTCAGTTTGGCTATGGCGGTGACTACTTCGTCACCGCCATAGCAAAACCTCCCACGGCCCGACGGAGTAAGGGCAGGCAGAGAAATGGCTACATGTCCACCCGCCCTATCAGGATGGCGGACATGTAGCCATTTTCTTACTGTCCGTCATTACCAGGCAAACCCTGGCGGTGAGGGACAGTTAAAACCAAATAATGCTCCCCTCGCCATCGGAGATTAGTCCCATGGCGAGGGAAGCATTACTTTTTTTTTTTTCCAATTGAAAATCCAGTTGGGGGATTTTCCTTTTAAAAATAAGAAAAGAATACAGTTTAAAAAATAAGAAAAGAATACTGTTTGGTGCAGGGTTGCATCATGTGGAATGCATTGACAGGAACCGCCATGACGGCGGTACCTGCCAATGTTTTATAAATAACCACCTGCTTGGCGATCATTTATAAATTTGGCGGTCGGCCCCTCCATCAAGGGGACAGAGATATTTACTCCGTCCCCATGGTGAAAAGGCAGGTAATCCAGAAAATACAAAGGAGGCTCAAAAACCCAAAAGTTGAAGGTCAGGGTTCTGATAACTCTGCTGAAGGATTCCTACCCTCATCCAGTCCGAAATGCAGTCCCATAGGAGTGATGCACAATTTTCTTTAATGCACATTCTTGATTGGCTGCTGTAAAGAAAGTATGCTCCTGGGTTCCATGCCACGCTCTGAAGCAGCAGTTGTTATCCTGTGGTCCGTAGACCTCTGGGGGTCCCCGGAGCCTATTCAGAGGGTACGCGGACCCATAAGACCTCTGTTACTTTCTGTCAATAATTAAAATCATTTTGAGCAAAATAATTGTATGAATGGGGTTTCTCCTACAAAAATAAGTTTTCATCAAGTAACACTAATGCTTACTTGAAGCCTACTAAATTGCCCCCCAATATACTTGATAGAAATATATGTGCTAATAAAACCAATAAAGACGTTTTAAAAATAATCATAAGCATTTTAGAAAGGTTTTTAGTCAGAAGGTGATTGTACTTTGAAATGCGCACTATCGCTGTTTGCATTTAAGCACGCTCTATTCTGAACCAGCACTCAGCTTCTAACAAAAAAATCTTGAATTGCTTATGCTTTTCTAGGAAAAAACACTCAGTGATCTATGCACACACAGATAGACTGACCAAGAGACCTTTCCTGGCTGCATGTTCTCACAGCCACTGCTTCAGATTGTCAGGCACTTAGGGCCAGATGTATTAAAAAAGCATATTGCAATTCTCAAATAGCGATTTTTACCGAATCGCTATTTGGTATTCACAAAATGCTATGCATGTAGGAATCGCCAAAGATTTTGTGATTCCTTAATGTTACCTAATAGCGATTCGGTAAATAGCGAATCGCTATTAGGTAATATTACTCCATTCGTTCCTATGGTCCGAAAGGCCATAGGTGCGAATGGTTTTGCATTAGCTAATTTGTGGTTACCTAATTAGTAATCGCAAATTACCTAAGGCAAAGCCAAGGGTGCCCAGGGGCCTAAGGCCCCCCTGAACCACCCCCAAAAAAGAAAGTGTGCGCATGTAAAGCACACACATGTGTGCTCGACATGTCACTTTCAAAAAATGCCGTTTTGTGCATTTTTTAAAGTTTGCACATGGTTACCATCAATTTGTAGTTGATGGTTATTAGCATTTCCTAAATGCACAGTTCGCATTTAGGAAAGGCTTCTTACATGTGCATAAGGGATTCGCAAATTGCAATTCACTATTTGCATTTGCAGTTTAGGTAATCGCTAAAAATTGCGATTACCTAAATTGTAAATACAAAGCATTTCTTACATAAGGAAAGGCCATTTTGCATCCGCAAACAGCCGAGTTTTGCGTTTCGCACCGTTTGCGAACAGAAAATAGTTTTATACATATGGCGCTTAGAGACTCTAAGAAACCACTCTTGTTTTGGAAAGAAGCATGCCTGCCCTTTTCAGCAGAGCACAGGGTATTCATTATGCCAGAGTACATACTACCTACTGGGCAGTGGTACTCTGCTGTGCAATTATCCAGCTCTTGTATGTTTCTATGTGTTATTGTTGCAGTACAAAGCATAGAAATGGCTTGTGGGTAGCTGGCTTTCAGTTGTAACTTCAGGGAGTTCACAAAAGTCAAAAAGTTAAAATCCACTGCTCTAAGGAACTTGAATTTTTCATAAGATTTATTCCAGAACTGACCATAAAACCTGTTACTTTTGGAAAATTGTGCTGTAAAATGATTGAATCTGCTTTATTTAAAAATGTTTTAGGGGCGAAACTTGCTAAGTTCACAGTCCCTCCCAGATATCTTTCCTCTGAAGTATGTTATAAACTGTAAGCTCCTGTGATTTATTGTCTTACTGCAGGCATCCGTTGCCATCAGATTGCTCATATATTATGAAATTTACGTCACTATTCACTTGTAATAATTTATTAGATGGAAGTAGTGTCATCGCTGTGTCCTGTCCTTCAGGTGACAAAGAGCAGAGCGGTGTCTTCCCTCATACCGAAGAACAGAGGGTGCAAGGCCACTAAACACATTCCCTTGTGCCACAGAAGTAGGCATAAAAACAAATTCGACCTCTTCCCTCGCGCAAGGTCTGCATTTGGCTGCCTGCCATCATCTTCCTCACAAACTCTAGGGAAGAATGCTGTCTCCCATTTCTACATACATTTCTGAGCATCCCGACAGCCGGCCGGAATGGAAAGCAGGAACAAAGTGAGACATAAGCAGGCAGAGCTACCTCCCCCTTATTGAATGACAGGCAACAAAAACATAAAATGATCAGCGTGGCTTCGTTTGGCAGTGGTGAGAACACATCTATTAAGGAAGCATGTGTTATATAAAAAGGTTACTCATTATAGCATGCTTTTAATGACTTCTTTTGCAGGCAGGAGCCAGTTTATGCTTCAACAAATCCAGATTACTTAACTTTTTTTTATAGCAGTAAAGGGTTTTCATATCAAAAGTCACAGCAGCAGCAATACTTGTTTATTTTAGCCAACAGACTGCTGCTTTATGTAGTTTATATTTTTAACATTAATACCTTGGACTAAGAAAGCCAAGCGTGCAAACTGGTCTTGGCTAAAAAGCCAGGTCATGTTGAAAGTGTGAAATATGTCACAGAAGTAGTGCAGGGAAATCCAACCATATAATATATGGACTAAAATACACCCAGACATACATTGCAAGCCTTAGAAAAGCCAATAGGTCTCGGCCTTAAATGGGCGAGCTGGTGGTTTTGCCAGTGCTTGTTTGCACTGAAGATGCATATGAAGCTTGAATGTCAATCTTGGATTGGGTTCCGGTGAAATGAAATCCATGCAAAGATGGCTAATGCGTGTCGTGATGTGAGTGCATGTTATGTTATAGGCCACTTATACAGCGCACGTTCACCATAAGGTCTGTTGGCGCTAAGGTCTCATGCCTGTGTCATGACACGTCCATCATGATGCATGCAGCCATATTAAATGTACGTTCATGTGACAGACAGTCATGTTGGAAATGCAAATTAAAATAGTGAATAAAGGAGAATAAAAGTATGCATGGAGCATGAAAACACTGGCAAGTGGCCTGGTAACTCTTGTGAGCTCATAAATGAATAGAAATAAAAAATAAAAAAATAAACCATGGACTGTGGGATGAGGTGTGGAAGTAGGAAAAGACAAGATGCAGGCAGGGGTTGTGAAAAAAACACACAGCAGGTGGCTTTTTATAAAGCATAAAGTGGGAGAGAGCAAGAAAACACATGCACTTCCCTGGACTGCCCAAAAACAAAAAGGTCTCTCAAAGTATGTAGTGGAAGGATACAACTCAGATAATTAGATCACTGTGAGACCGAATGCTTCTGGGTGAAACAAACACAAGAACAGGGAGACAAGCAATCCAATCAAGAGTAAACAACTGAGATTGTATATTGGAGACAATAGGTCTGACCAACAAACAGATAAAGCTGTCTCTAGCCAACAGCTAAAAAAGATATTGCAAGTCACTGCAGCATTCCATGGCCATATTAACCTTCGGCCTCATGCTTCCATATAGCAAAGAGCTCACTATGACATGCAATATCCTTATTACATTCGGTTGGAAGTACTTGATGCCATACCTAATCAGTTGACTGAAGGAGGGAGAGACCCACCAGGAGTGGTGCTGTGCTTAGCCTTGTTCTTAAATAGTAGTTGGCAGCTATGGGAATACACTATTAAAGATAGGGGAATTAAGACAGAGATGACTTTGACTAAGTAGTGGTGTGTGGGACAAAGCCATTGCACTGTTTAAAGCTAGTAAGGTCAGATGGATCAAGAAACTGGTTGCAAAGAGTTGTCGCAATGTGCGGCCAGTCTTTTTGCAAGCAGTATCTAATTTTGCAAATAACCTATGTTCTAATAGGGTAGTTAGCAACATTTTGTACTGGGTCAAAGCCCAGTCTACCTAATGAATGAATATTCTTTTTGTAGGTCACAAATTACAGCTCACTCCCATTGGCCACAGTCATGTGGCCCGTAATAGTAACCGGGCTGCTTTAAAAAAAGTTTCAGTAAAAATTGGCAGTTGTCCCTTGTACCACTGCCTACTTACTCCTCCTGAAACTTGCACCCCAGTTCACAAGGTGAAAGGGTCACAAACCCATGATACATCTGGTACCCAACAGCAATTTAGAAGGAACACTCACAACATGCCTCTTTTATGCAATCAAAATCCCATTTTTTGCAGGCAGTAAACCTTTATTGATTCATAACATGGGTTTTGTACATAGAAAATATCTTTTTTGTAAGTGCAAACTCTGAATCAGAGTGTGTGCAACCTCAAAGAGTCCAATACATCTGACCGTTCAGCATGTAAATTGAATGATAGTCAGTTGCTCATAAAATTATCACATTTCTTTCTCATAGGTTTGTAGGGTGTTGTATTGGTTTTAGCAAGGTGATATATGAATTTATGGTGTCATGAGGTGTGTATGAATTTATTCCTTAGGTATAATAGAGAATGAGTTCTGCAGCAGCAAGTATTAGAATTATATGAAGGCATGATAATAGAATGTAAGCTCTTAAATATCCCCTCCTTGACTCCAAAAGTATGTCCTCCAAAAATGAACCACATGGTTTGCTAGTGGCTTTCTCCTAAGGAAAAGGTCCTTCAATTCTCTGCTAAAGAAAGATACAACAATTGAGTATTCACTTTTGAACTTGGCTTTTGCCAAGTCAGGATACACGTATCTTTGGGGCATATTATCAACGGCCAGCGATAATTATCGCTGGCCGTGCTTAGCGATAATTCTGTTATCGCAGGCTATCTCTGGAATTTATCGCCCTGGTAGCGCGTTATTAACAACGCGTTTCTCCAGGGCGATAAAACTTCCAGAGATAGCGAGGTTATCGCCGTTTTGCAGGGAACATCGCTGGTTTTCCAGCGATGTTCCCTGCAAACGGCGATAACCTTGCTGATACGACCCACAGGGTCGTATCAGCATAATCCACCCCAATGTTAGGGATAGGTAAGTCTGCATTTTAGCAGACGTTAGTTTTGGAGAAAACAGCGGTTTTCTCCAAAAACTAACGTGTGCTAAAATGTTGAGGCAGCTTTGTAAATATCGCGATGTGAACATCAGCGATATTTGCAAGGTAGTCCATCCGGGTACGCCACTTTGCATCTCATTAGAGATGCAAAGGGAGGCGTTGGGGAAAGGGTGCTAACATGCGATTATGCATGTTAGCACCCTCTTGTAAATAGGGCGATAGTTTTATCTCCGCTTTTTTGGCTTTTTAAGCCAAAAAAGCGGAGATAAAGCCCTTGTAAATATGCCCCTAAATAGGTTAAAAAGTCGAGATTATCAAATTGAATCATGGGAACAATTGGTGGGTGGAGCAACATAAAATGATGGTACACAATTCTGGAAGTTGGTTGAAAAGATAAATCCACGTAATAAACAGGTTCGATGCAAATGTTTAACCACTTGCCATAGATCGACGGGTGAAGGTCTTCTTTAGCTGAAGCCATGAGCTCAGCATCCTATGGAGCTGAATGTGGAGTTACATGCCATCTTACTGAACCTTGTAGTAAGAAAGAATACCATTTCCAGGGCTTGCATTCAGTGGCGTCACTAGGGTTGGTGTCACCCAGTGCGGTAACTCCCGAGTCCGTGGGTGCGGGGTGTCCGGACCGCACCGGGGCGGGTGACACCATCACATGGGGTGACACCGTGAGCCTCTGCTTTAAATCGCTACATAAATCAGGAGGAACCCAACGGGTTCCTCCTGATTTATGTAGCTATTTAAAGCAGAGGCTCACAGTGTCACCCCATGTGACGGTGTCACCTGGTGCGGTCCGCACCCCCCGCACCCCCCTAGTGACGACGCTGCTTGCATTTATTGGGATCCAGGACTCCTTTATTTCAGGTCCGTACAAAATTATTACAGCAGCAAAAATGTATAGTATCTCGGTAAGTAATGTTTTCAAAGTTTTATTAATTTTGCACGTGCCAAATTTCTCATTTTTTCAACAGGGGACGTGTTCAAGTTGAAAATGTCTGCTGGATTCTGGCTCGAGCAAAAAATGTCTTGCAGGAGACATTTTCGCTCCGAACCTGTCATGTTCCCGTTATCTCACAAGACTTTTGAAAGTTCATTTATTTTTGAGTAATTTCGGGGATTAATCACAAAAATTTCACAAAATGAATTTTTACCCAGCCCCGTTTTACATGAATCAAATGCAAGTGTTAGGCAATACAGTAGCCCCTGACAAAAAGGCACTATATATGCTTTATATTGGACATGCCTATGTGAAAAACATTCAAGTTCCTTGTTGAAACAAACTCCTCGTAGTACAACATTGCTTATCCAAAGTACCTATGGTACCTTGTTTTAAATATGGGAGAAAAACACCATATACAATTGGTTTTCCTGAAAAGTAGAGAAATCCAAGCATTCTGACCAAGTGCAGATATTGGAAGTGGAAATCCCATATCACCACATCAAGTGCCAAGGAAGGCATTAAACTAGACAGATATTTGACCGTCAAAAGAAGCTGCACCTCCCCTTTCCACTCAGGAACTAAAATGCTCAATGCAGAAAGAATGCAATACATGTTAGTTCCGCATTTTGACCCTGGTGCAAATTCTGATTCGGGTGCTAACCCCAATCAATTTTTCAGCAGGTAAAACCTGGTGCAAGCTGAGCAGGCACACTATGCAAAAACCAGGTGTGTGCCTGTCGGAACAGGTGAAAGCACGTGCAATGAGCACCTTATCCCCCATTCAAAGGGTCAAAACTTGCAATCATGCACAAATTGCACACCCAGTAAGTGGCAATCTTTGTTTACAGGCTACACAATCTGCAGCCACAATTGTATAAAGGTCAGAATGATATGTCTTTCATCCATACTGATCAGTGGTATCGATCTAATAATGTGCAGGGAGCCTGCTTGTGTGGCAAGCAAAATAAACTGCACTGTACTTTTAGTGTTCTGCCAATAGTATAGGTTCTGGAGTCCTTCACTGGCACTTACATTACAAGTCTCGCTATTGGTGTAAAGTGCTCGTTCACTCGTAAGGATCGTGACACTAATAGGAGAGAAAAAAACACAAGCTGACACAAAAGGGAACATAAACAAAGAATTGCAGATTCCCGTAGCAAGTTGGTGAACGAGAGTCCTGATTTTATTAAAGACAAAGAAGGCAAATATTATGTAATACCTTTTCCTGCTGTTAATTTTAAGTAGCACATTCAAAGCATACTACATTTCCCACAATCCTGCTCCCCTGACCAGGAAGTAACCACAAAAAAGAAATACACCCAACACTATAAATAGGCGCAGTCCATAATCAACTTCTTTTCTTGATGACTAAACTCTATAGTCCAGGAGACAGCCGAAACAGCAAAAAATACCTGAAAAAAGCACAGAAACAACAATATCACTTCTTTTCCCTGGCAAACTCCCACAGGGAATGTGTCATCCATCGAAGAGGAAGGCTTCCCTCCACACGGGTCGTCTCCCAAGGTATTGATTAGTTAAAGACTGCCTCTAGAAAATAACCAAAGAATTTGTTACCAAACATTACCAAGGTGGGTAGAACATACCAGTGGAGGGACAATGGTTGCCTCCTCTGTCTTTAATAAAATAAGGACTCTCCTTCACCAACTGGCTAGGAGAATCCGTAATTTTATTACAACACAGGTATATCCACCACTGCCATTACTGCATGTTGAATAGGTTTACAGTAAAACGTTTTAAACGTTGAAAGCCTGGACCAATCTGCTGACTTCTGAATGTCCTCTAGCCTGGCTCCCGCCCAGAAGGCTTTAAAGCCATACCGCTCCGTGCAGAATGAACCCCAAATTATCTTGTATCCCGCCCCACCAAAGCCATCACCCATTTAACCCGTTACATAGAGTAGTCCCTGGAGTAAAAGGCTTATGTAATTAATTCAACAACTACAGGACTGGTGTTCTCAGGTTATTAGTTACCTGCATATATTGTTTAATACACATTGTGAGAAGTTGGCCTGGTATATGCTGTTCACTAATTAAAGTGGACACCTTGCACCAGGGCAAATCGACTCTTATGGTAGATAGGTTTAAGACAACCTTTTAAAGAAAGCTATCCTAGTGGTAGCTGTGGAGAGCAGCCTTCAGGCTAAGTCTCGGAGGAATGTAAAGCAGCTTGTTTTACCATATAATCTCTTGAATCACCAAATGAAAAGACACCACACAGGTATATATATCAAATATATATGTATTTATTTCTAAATAACTCTCTACTAATCTCTTTATGAGATTAGAAGACAAACATATGCACAAATCAACGTTTCACAATAAGTTAAGCACAAAATATGGCTGGGGCCCTAGGGGCGTACCAGACCATATACTAAGTAAGAGACTTAGAGACAACGACTTGCAGGGAGACAAGGCCTAGGGCCTTCAGAAGTGCTGGGGCCTCACAAAACCACCCAAGGCAGGTAAGTAAAGGACCCACGGGGGACGCGTGCAGTGTGGATACACAGGCGCGGATCGCCGTTAACTTCAATGGGGCAAGTCGCGGTTGGAAATAAAGAGTTTTAGGATACTTCGGGAGAACCTACAAGCAAGTCACTTACAGGGTAAGTAGGTCTAGGGCCCACACCCACAGGAGCACCGTAGTGCTGGAGTTACCTCACCCAGGGAAGCCGGGTGCATAGGTGTCCTTTGGTGTCGGGTCGCGGCGTCGTTTTCAATGGCGAACAAAGAAGACTTGCTGCTTGCGGGAGCTGAAGAAGTGTCCGGTGGAATCCAAGCCTGGATTCTGAAGAAGGATGACCTGAAAGCAGAGGGGACAGTGTTCAAAGTCACTTGGCAGTGACCCGGGGCAAGGAAGATGGATGCCCACCGTCGTCGGTTGATTCAGGTCGGTTGCGGGTGCCTTGACTCTTCAGCCACGTGGTCCAGGAGGTTTCGACGACGACCAGGAGCTGGATTCGGTGGGTCCCTCGACGTCTGCAGCTGACTGCGGTGTCGGCAACTCGATTGGAGCCAACAAGCCTTGGCAGCAGCAAGTCTCGGGGAGATAAAGAAAGTCGATGGCGCAGACCAGCAAGGTCTGAGGGACTCACCCAGCGAGGGTAAGTCAGGGCAGGCCTGGAGCAACCAGGGGAGCCCTTTGGTTTCTTTAAGAAGTCTTCTGGGGACCCACAAGCCGGCGGGCAAGGGATCGCGAAGACACCTCGGGCGGAATCACTCAACAGGGGCCCACGGTCACTCGGGACGGTGTAGGCCTCTGATCTTCGGAAGGGAATCCTGCTGGAGGTCGGGACCACACGTGGTCCAAAGCACAAGTTCGTAGAACGTTGTGAAGGGGTTGAACTTGACAATAGTGCACGGTACCCAGGGGTCGCGGTTCCTCGTTACTCGTGGGGTCCACTTGCCTCAGCTTCGCTGGGGACTCACGATGGCCTGGGAGAGGTCAGGAAATCCACTTCTTGGGCTGCAGGGACTTCGGACTCCGGCGGGAGCGGCGTAGTTTGCGACCGTCGTTGTCGTTTTTGGTGCCTGCCAAGCAGGGGAGTCACTCCTTGACTCCAAGGGAGATTCTTCTGTCTTCCAAAGGTAGTGGAACGTCGAAGGGCCAGGATTCTTCTGTAGAGCGTCGTCCAGGGGTTATCTGCTTTGCAATGGCAAGGTTCCCCAACTTATACTAAAAAGAGGGGATGGACTAACTCTATGACCCCACCTATGGGAGGGTCAAGGGAGGGGTGGCTACACCCACTTCCCTTTGTCCAGTTTCGCGCCAGAGCAGGGGCAGGTAGCCCCTGAGCCGGTTTGAACTGGCATATGCACAGAGGAGCCTTCTGCTCCCCCAGTGCAGGACTTCAAAGCACTCTAAGAGTGCACCCACCCAGCCCCAATACACTAAACCCTGTCTGGGAGGTGGTTACACCTCCCTGTGACAGGATGCCTATTGTTGGGCTTCCTCCACTGTGAGTGTCAGTCATCAGCAGGAGGGCAGCCCAGTGTCTGTGACTGGTGGCATCCATTTTGTGATGCCAGGGCTCTGCAGGATTCTACCGCGTTTCCACAGCAGGTACATGTCTTATCCCTCTAGAAGGGTGGAATGCTACCCCCGCCGCCAGGATTGGCGGGGGGTAGTATTCCAAGATGTTTGACACCAAACACGACATGTTTTGATGCAGCCATTCCAAAGTTAGCATTCTACCGCGAGGATATAATGCACTTAAGAGTATATGGTTTAACCGCATCCACAAACAGCACCAGAGAATGGACTCTGAGAACTGCAGAGGGGCCCTGCTCATGCAGAGGCACCCCCTCACATAGAAGCCAAGCACCCTGCCCTCAGGATTGATAGGGCCTGCCATAGGGGTGACTGATAGGGTTATATGTGTGTGCAGGAGAGATAAAGGAAACCTATATCTCAGTGAGGGGTGCTAGCACCACCTCACCCAGGCTGCAGTAGCAGGCCTGTGGTGTCAGATTTAGTCTGCTTCCCAGGGGTGGCATAATACATGCTGCAGCCCCTGGTAGGCCTGTGAAGTACCTATGCCCTTGGCACCTAAGGTACCATATACTAGGGACTCATAAGGCACCACAGTAACCAATCACTAGTGCACCTAGAGTGCACTCCATGTCATTTAGAGAGAGCAGATAGACTGGGGCCCTGAATAGCAGGATCCCAGTCCAACTAAGTCATAAACCAGCAAAACACCATAAAAAAGTGGGGGCAACCATATAGTCAGATTCCACCTTCCTACACACATAATCTAGGATCTGAGGTTAATGTTGGAAATTCCATAGAGATGAAAGCATTCTTAGTACGTCTTGTACTAGTTCAGTTCAATAAATCAGTTAAAAGGCCATGGACTCTCTTAAGCTCAGCAACCAATTACCATCGTTTAAAAGCACCATACCATAAAAAATGCCACAATAAAATAAGTGTCTAATTAATTGACATTATAAAATAAAAATAGTTGTCCATGCTAGGTAATTTTAGCATTGCAACTACACAGCCTACACATCCCTTCCAGTTGGAGCTTGCAGAATGTTTTTTTTTCCTATGACACCACATTACAAATAAATACCTTGATACAGCGAAGGCTATATGTTTGTTAGTATCCAATTGTAAAATTCTATAGGCCTCCATGTGCTGTGTGGTTCCTAGGTTCCTGCTAAATGGAATTATCAATTAGGCCCTAGCCTTACTATACTCTGGGCAAAGAAAAAGGGTACGTACCACAGTTTAATTGCCAAGTCCATAAGACGGGCAGGCCTAATCGACAGAGCTGTCAGATCATGCCCACGTGGAGGTAAATGTGTGCAAAGGTAGGGACCCATCCAGGGTCGGATTGGTAACGCGGGCACTCGGGAAATGGCCGAAGGGCCGGTAGCTGAGTTCTAGCTGTGGGCTGCTTTTTTGGGCAGCCTAGGGGCTGTCTGTTCTGTGAGGATACCACCAGCGGCCCAGTGGGTGCCCGAGTGGCCTTTCTAGAGGCAGATGGGCAGAGGTATCACTGCTTTTCTCTCGCTGGGCCGGCCATTAATGTATGCTGATTGAGCGGGGGCAGGGGGCCTGAGCAGAAGTGGTCTCACTTGCATTCATGTGTGGCTGAGCAGTGTGAACTAATCTGTGCATTTTTTTTTATCTAAGTGAAGTTAATAAAAACATGCCCCCCATCCCCTTTCTTTTCATAAAACTTCGCTGAAGCAGTGTTTCGCGGAAAGGCAATACACAAATGTGGGCCACTTTTTTTGGGTGTGCCCGGGCCGATTTTTGATCCAAATCCAACCCTGCCCATGTCTAAATTGCACATAGAGCTCTCTCGCCAGGCTGGGTTCAATTTCATTAAGAAATGGCTCCGCTTTATAATTATTCTTAACCTGTAAAAAGGAGCTTGTCAGCGAACCCAAAGCTGGACTTGTCATAAGGATGCTTAATTTAAAATTCTTAAAGCTCCTTTTAAGCTCCAATTTGGTGATTAATAGACCGGTCCCCCGGGGATACTCTCAGAGCCTTTCTTTCCTTATACTTGTCAGGGTTTCTCTTACATATTTGATCCAGGGAAGGTCTCCTGCCCCTGGAAGGCCAAGTATCTCTTCCAACCCTCGACAATATAAAACCAACTCTGGTGATGCCCAGACTCTTCTCCAGTACAATAGGGGTCTGATGGCTATCCCTTCAGAAAGTGGCCTGAGCCCCACATCCAGCCTTAGAGGTATCAGCGGGGTGCTGAATGGGAGACTCAACAACTGCCTCAAAAATCGATTCTCAGCTACTTCTAGAGTGTTGGCAGCCTTGTGTCCCCAAAGCTCTGCACCATAAAGGATGCAGCCCAACGCTTGGTAAATAGAAATCTGTGTTACCGGGGCGACTGGTTTTAAAAGTGACCCCAATGGATCTTCAGCAACCCACCAATATGTTGCTCCAGTGTGAGCCTTCATTTGGAAATATGTGCTGCCCAATCCAACCTCTCATTTAGTGCAATCCCTAGATATTCAAATATGTGTACCTGTTCTAAAGACACCCCATTTAGAATGGGATAGGGTCGTGTTGTGCGGCACGGGTTCAATACCATATATTTTTTTTTCCTACATTTCCAGGCCCCTCTGTGACCAAAAAATGCTAAATTCATCCAGAATCTTCTGGATCCCCATAGGTGACTTAGATAGAAGGAGCGTATCGTCCGCAAACATTAGGACAGGCACCTTCATATTTGCAAGTCTGGGAGCATCATTATCACACATATTCAGGCGGGCAACCAACTCATTAATATATAGTGTAAAAAGTGTTGGGGCAAGGACACAGCCCTGCCTTATGCCTCTATTAACTGGAAATGGTTCTGTCACTTCTCCTAGCCAGCAACTTCGAACATGAGCAAAATTCTGTTCATGGAGCCTTACAATGGCTATACATAGGTAAGTTGGAACACCCATCTCAGCCAGCACTTGCCACAGACCTTTCCTAGGGACTAGATCAAACGCAGATCTCACATCTACAAAGACCATATATAATCTGCCACCTTCAAGAACAGCAGTTTTCCAATATAGTAATTGCAGCCTGAACACTTGGTCTACAGTAGACGTGCAGCTACGAAAACCTGCTTGAAGGGGACTTAGGATATCATTAACCTCTATTCACTCTTGTAATCTTTCTGTGATAACTCTAATATATAATTTTTGTGTGGTGTCAATGAGGATAATGGGTCTGTAGTTGCTTGGCAACAGAGGGGAGCCCTTTTTAGGTCTCGCCTGGCGTTGCAGCGCGCATGCGCTGCTGGCTCTGCGAGGGCTTCTTGGAATCAATACGGTTTCAGAAGTCGTGTCTCTGCTCCGCCTGTAATTTTCATTGGCGTGCGTCGTTTGTCGTCAGTGATTATGCTGAACATAGTTTGTTGATTGTACCGGAGGGTTTTTAGTCCCTCCTGGTTTCCACCCTGTCCTCTTTTGGCCCCGCCCACCCGGACTGGATGTTTTACTGGCGGCGTGAGACGTGGGTTTTATATTTACTTTCAGCACTTTTTTTTTTACTATTGCATGTGTCTTGCGTGTGGGATGCATTTACTACTACAAATACAGGGTGCGCCGTGCTTTTGCTTGTTGATTCTATTTTCATGTACGATTTTAATATGGTGGCTCTGCGCCCGTCACTGCTTCCGCCCACCCACACAAATACAGGGCGCGCCATGCTTTTGCTTGTTGATTCTTTTTTCATGTACGGCCGTGCTTCACGGGCAATGTTCCCCGATCAAAGTGTACACTGCCCGCATTCCGCGCTCTCCAGAAAGCAAAATTATTGGCTTGTGTGAGCTCTGCAGAAACTTGTGAGATGTGAGCTGCGTGGATTTATC
This sequence comes from Calotriton arnoldi, assembly GCA_963921515.1. NCBI lineage: Eukaryota > Metazoa > Chordata > Amphibia > Caudata > Salamandridae > Calotriton > Calotriton arnoldi. The sequence continues at coordinate 115,736 of CAWUFW010013482.1, forward strand.
TTTACATGAGCAGCGGGTGGCTGGACTACGGGGGGTGGGTCTGGTTACTTTATTTTAAAATAGTGGCTCTGCGCCCGTCACTGCTTCCGCCCTCCCGCACAAATACAGGGCACGCCGTGCTTTTGCTTGCTAATTCTATTTTCGTGTACGGCCAAGCTTCACGGGCGATGTTCCCCGATCACAGTGTCCACTGCCCACATTCCGCGCTCTCCAGAAAACAAAATTATTGGCTTATGTGAGCTCTGCAGAAACTTGTAAGAGGTGAGATATTGTGAGCTGCATGAATTTATCTTTGCATGAGCAGCGGGTGGCTGGACTACGGGGGGTGGGTCTGGTAACTTTATTTTAAAATGGTGGCTCTACGCCCGTCACTGCTTTGGCCCTCCCACACAAATACAGGGTTTCCCTTAAACAGAAGCTGCGCCCGTCGCTGCTTTTGCCCACCCTTCAACACAAATACAGCAACTGAAAATATCAAAGTACGCCCGGATTTAGCAAAGGCATACTGCATATCCCATCTGCTTTAGCCTTTTATTCACTCTCCGTTCTATTTTGATCAATTATTTCTAATTAAATTTGCGTGCATGTGCGGCCACAATACTTCAGTGTTATTAGCGGCACACACTTCACAAACCCGCAATGTTCACATAACACAGTGTCGTACATGTGCTTGCATCTTTTAAAAACATCACCTGAGGTCTACTTTCATTTAAAATAAACCTGCGTCCTGTCTCTCCGCCTTAGCACAAATATACACTAAATAATGCAAAGCTAGAATACAATACCATTAGCAATGCAAATGGCTTTAACTTAATCAAAGGCGAGACCTATTGCATTTTCAATGCTTGTTATGGATAGGGAGTATTTTGGCCCCTGCCCAAGAGGGAGGCATAGGCAACCTCCCCATAATGGCATTAAATAAAATACCGCAAAATATGGACCCTAGACCTCAGTCTCAGCCAGGAACAAATTGCTAGGTATCTTATCGATGCCATGGGCTTTATGGGGGACAATCTTCTTAATGGCCGAGGTCACTTCCTTACTGTTGATGATAGGGTACACATCGCTAATGGGAGCTTCCTCTGTGCCTACCATGGAAGGGTTTTTGCCGATACTAGTGTCACACTAGCTCTCCGCATCGAGGAATTAAGATTTGAAAAATGTGCATTCCAGACATCCGCAGCAATATTACTTTCAATGGTTATGATACCCTCAGTGTTCCCAATGGCAACTATGTTCCAAAATGTAGTTTGATCATTATCTTTAGTGGCAGCGAGTAAGGCCTCCCATCCAAGGCTTTAAGTAGGATGAAAAAACTGGGGGGGTCTCTCAAAGGGGCGTGGCCGTTGTAATTAAGGGCGTGACTTAAGAACACTGTAAGCTAAAAACCTGTGCTTAGCCATAGTGTGCCTCCCGACTTTTATTTTGCTGCTTTTGTCATTGCATCCAGATATATGATACAACACGTAACATCTTACCTACAACAAGTCAGGACTATTGGCTTTGTCAATGGTTATATAAGATAAATAAGCAGTAACTATGGCTTGTATATAATATTGAAAAAGCTCCCACTTAAAGCCCCGATGATGCCACAATAATGTTGCTGCTCCTGCATTTCAAAAAGAGAAGGGAAATCCAGAGAGAAAATTACTCTCTTTAAAGGATTTCCCTTCCCCTACAACGCTCACCTGGCATGACGTCATGCAGTAACTTCTCCACTAGTGAGAAGTGAGCAGTGTGAGCACACCCACATCGATGTGACTCCCACATCGATGTGCCTGTTGTCACTGCAGTCCGGAAAAAAACGGGCCGCCTGTGCCAGGGCACAAAACAGAGCCCGATAGAGACCCGTTTCGAGGCCCCCTTTAAAAAACTGCCGGGGCTCAGCACCGGTGAGACCCGGCCCACTTAAAGCCCTGCTCCCATCTCTCTTGTTCCCATTCCCTCTCGGCATGACTAACAGCCCTTTTATAAACCGCTCTCTTAACTTGGATCAGACTTCTGTCCTGGGTCTTAATTGAAGTAATTAATGCAAGTTTGGCAGCTCTACAATGAATGTTTAGCCATGAAGGCTGCTTCCTCCTAGCTCCCGCAAATTTGGCTTTAACATATTTTTTTTTTAAAGTTCTTTAAATAATTGGTCATGAACTTCCCCAATCCTCACTATAGATTCTTTCTGGCCTAAAACGGGATCTAAATTGCTCAAGACTCCTAAACACTTCTCTACCAACTTATAAATGGGCTTGACTGCTTCCGGCGAGCGCATTATTGCTCTCCATTTAATTCTGCGCTTATTTGTTGCTAGCTGGTGCCTGCCATCGAGGAGTTCTGATCGGGTGGCTGTTGGCCTACAGACAGTGAGGTCTATATCAAGTACAAGAGCATTATGGTCACTGTCATGCCTAGTTATAATTACCAAGTCAGTGACATATGACCAGAGTCTAACATCAACTAATATATAATCTAGAATGGGGGTTGGGAGCACACTGCCTCACAGTCCCAGCACAGTTCGCCCCTTTGCATCCTGGTAAATGCAGTACACAGTTCAAACTTACTTCAAAATTAGCTTGAGTTTTTCACCAAAGTTGGTGCAGACATTGCTGTATATCTCTAGACACGTGTTTCTGGGTTGAGCCCGTCATCAGTAGAGAGCAGCAGTATTAGAGAGCAAAGAAAAATCATCTGGGGTTGCTGGAAATGCTGCCAAGTTTCTCTCAGGTCACAGTACCACTCACAGGCACACAGGTGCATCTCCAAAGCTCGTCAGCTTGCTGGCTCAAGGGAGCCTTTTAAACAGAATGGGGGTTGGGAGCACACTGCCTCACAGTTCCAGCACAGTTCGCCCCTTTGCATCCTGGTAAATGCATTACACAGTTCAAACTTACTTCAAAATTAGCTTGAGTTTTTCACCAAAGTTGGTGCAGACATTGCTGTATATCTCTAGGCACGTGTTTCTGGGTTGAGCCCGTCATCAGCAGAGAGCAGCAGTATTAGAGAGCAAAGAAAAATCATCTGGGGTTGCTGGAAATGCTGTCAAGTTTCTCTCAGGTCACAGTACCACTCACAGGCACACAGGTGCATCTCCAAAGCTCGTCAGCTTGCTGGCTCAAGGGAGCCTTTTAAACAGAATGGGGGTTGGGAGCACACTGCCTCACAGTTCCAGCACAGTTTGCCCCTTTGCATCCTGGTAAATGCAGTACACAGTTCAAACTTACTTCAGAATTAGCTTGAGTTTTTCACCAAAGTTGGTGCAGACATTGCTGTATATCTCTAGACACGTGTTTCTGGGTTGAGCCCGTCATCAGTAGAGAGCAGCAGTATTAGAGAGCAAAGAAAAATCATCTGGGGTTGTTGGAAATGCTGTCAAGTTTTTCTCAGGTCACAGTACCACTCACAGGCACACAGGTGCATCTCCAAAGCTCGTCAGCTTGCTGGCTCAAGGGAGCCTTTTAAACAGAATGGGGGTTGGGAGCACACTGCCTCACAGTCCCAGCACAGTTCGCCCCATTGCATCCTGGTAAATGCAGTACACAGTTCAAACTTACTTCAAAATTAGCTTGAGTTTTTCACCAAAGTTGGTGCAGACATTGCTGTATATCTCTAGACATGTGTTTCTGGGTTGAGCCCGTCATAAGTAGAGAGCAGCAGTATTAGAGAGCAAAGAAAAATCATCTGGGGTTGCTGGAAATGCTGCCAAGTTTCTCTCAAGTCACAGTACCACTCACAGGCACACAGGTGCATCTCCAAAGCTCGTCAGCTTGCTGGCTCAAGGGAGCCTTTTAAACAGAATGGGGGTTGGGAGCACACTGCCTCACAGTCCCAGCACAGTTCGCCCCTTTGCATCCTGGTAAATGCAGTACACAGTTCAAACTTACTTCAAAATTAGCTTGAGTTTTTCACCAAAGTTGGTGCAGACATTGCTGTATATCTCTAGACACGTGTTTCTGGGTTGAGCCCGTCATCAGTAGAGAGCAGCAGTATTAGAGAGCAAAGAAAAATCATCTGGGGTTGCTGGAAATGCTGCCAAGTTTCTCTCAGGTCACAGTACCACTCACAGGCACACAGGTGCATCTCCAAAGCTCGCCAGCTTGCTGGCTCAAGGGAGCCTTTTAAACAGAATGGGGGTTGGGAGCTGTTAGACCTGGTATCATTGGCGTGAGTCTCCCTTCCATTTTTTTCTGATTGCCTCCTCTTGTTTTGATCTGTTTGCTGGTTTTAGATGCTTTGGGCACTGTGCCACTGCTATTCAGTGCCACAGTGCAAGTGCTCCCTATGTTAAATTGATGCATTGATTAGTGACTCCATGATTGGATCATTTGATTTACTTGTCAGACCCTAGTATAGTGCACCAGGTGTGCCCAGGGCTTGTAAATCAAATGCTGCTGGTGGGCTTGCAGCACTGGTTGTGCCACCCACAGAAGCAGCTTGTAAAGTGTGTCTCAGGCCTGCCATTGCAGAGCCTGTGTGCAGTCTGACTGCCATGTCGACTTGGTAAGTGCACCCACTTACCAGTCCCTAAACCTTCCCTTTTCTGCATATTAGTCACCCCTAAGGTAGGCCCTAGGGCAGGGTGCATTGTAAGTAAAAGGTAGGACCTGCCGTGGTGTGTGTGGCATGTCCTAATAGTGAATTACAGCCATTTTCGTTTTTCACTATTGCAAGGCTACCTGTTCCCCATAGGCCAGAATGGGCAGTTAGATTATTACATTTTGTAATCCTAACTGACTCAGGGAAACAGGTAGAAATTCGAGTTTAGTATGCCTGAACTCAGAATGATAAAATACATCTTTTAGTGAAGTTGGTTTTAACATTCTGTGTTTGAAAATACCACTTTTAGAAAGTGGGTATTTTCTTGCCTAACTATCCAAGCCTGCCTCTGCTAGGTTGTGTATTCCTTGTCTGGAGTTTGAGTGACAGGGGCTGGGGGCTGCCAGGAGACAGGGTGAGTCAGTACAGGGCTGAATTGAGAGATCTGCATGCAGATGGGAGGGAGGAGTTGCACCTGGGACCTGAATAGGGCTGTGCCTTCCCTCCACAATGCTGGCTCCACCTCCTGTGGTGTGTCTGATGTCCCTGGCCTACACTGTGAAAGGAAAGAAGGAGTCTTGTCAACAAAGTGCTCCAAGACTGACCAGAACTGGTTTTGACTAGGCAAAGGCCGCTCTGCCTTCAGAGAACAAAGAGAAAAGTAGAATAAATATTGAGACCCAGACCCAAGAACTTTAGATCACTTCTGGAACAACAAGACAACCCTTTTGCCAAGGAGAAGAACCAAGGAAGCTGCAGGAGTTGGACTGCCCCTCTGCCAAGTGTGCTGTTTGCTGGGTTGGCCTGCAGTGGTTTCTTCATTGCCAAGGAAAGGAGAAGGAACTTTTAAAGAACTTTCATCATCTTGCAGAATATTACTGGGCTTGATTTGAGCTTGCCTCCTGACCGAAGTCTCAGGGATACCAGACTTCACCCCCTTCTGTTTGCCTGCATCTGGAACTTGCTGTTCTGGTGCTACAGAAGGAATTTGCAGCACCGACGCCGGCGAGCGATGCCGTCTCCTGCATCGAAGCCGTGAGCGCTGCTCCGACTTGCAACGAAGACTCGACGCCGACCGCCGTGCCACCTCGACGCCAGCGAGCGACATCGTAAGCCTGCTATAGCCGTGAGCGCTGCTCCGACTTACGACGCCGGGCCGACGCCTGCTGCTGTGCCGCATCGACTCCGAAGCTGACATCATCGACATCGTGACATCGTACGGAACCGTGGCCTCGGCGCCATCGTGACGTCACCTCCTCTCCGGTCCGGAACCGACGCCTCCCCTGCCTGCGCAAGCATCCAGGTCCCGACGCATCATCTCCTTCGAAGCAAGGAACCGACGCCGAAACGCGCCAACGACGCCGCACCTCCCCGACGCCGTGAGCTGTCTTTGTTTTCACTTTTCCAAGGTACTGTTCTTTGTGGGTCTGTTTTGACTCTGGGCCCGACGCCGCGCACCTCGCGGTCGGCGCCGTACTTTGGGATTTCTTTGACCTCGACGTCGTGATAACGCCAGTTGGGGTTATTTGTTGCTAAAGACTGCTTTTAAGTGAAGAACCTATTTTTAAACCATTTCTACCATCTTGAAGTATTATTGATTACAGTATTGTGGATTTTTGTCGTTTGTGGTGTTGTGATAAATCTATATAAAGAATACTTATTTTTATAAAACCTGTGTGGTGTCCATCTGTAGCGTTTTCACTGTATTACTGTATGTGTTCACAAATGCTTAACACACTGCCTCTTAGATAAGCCTGCCTGCTCGTGCCAAGCTACCAAGGGGGTGAGCAGGGGTTATCCAGGTGTGTAATCCCCTTTCCCTGACTTAGAAGCAAGGGTCCCTATTTGGACAAAGGTGCATACCATTGCCAACTAGAGACCCCCAGTTCTAACATTGGTGGTCAGCGGTGAGGATTTGGACCTGCATTTGTGACTCATATACAGTGATTGGTGTACACTACTAGTGAGTGCAGACCAAACGCGACCACATACTTTTTGGTAGAATTGTTTTCCTTGGACTGTTATTTTTCTGAGAACTGCCAATTCTTATTGCCATGAGTCCACCAGCATCTGTTGCATCTATGGATCTAGATTTTGAGGAGGAGAGGTTAGAAAGCTACACTTTGAAACAGCTCAAGCATCTCTGCAAGAAATTGAAAGTTGCTACACCAGGCATTTCTAAAAAGGATGACTACCAGAAGGCGCTGAGGGCCTGGGTAGAAGCAAGAAATGACCCTGAGTTGGTGGTGGAGCCAGCTGGGGATGCAGATGGGCAACTGGATAGGCCAGAGTTTCCAGCCAGGGGAGGGGTACCGTCCCCACCTGGCAGTAGCATCTCTTCCAAAGACCTGTCCCCCAGAGAGTTAGAAGACAGGGAGAGAAATAGGGTGCACAAGCTGGAGATGGCAAGGCTCAAAATGGAGGGTCAGAGGGACCTAGAAAATAGCAGGGTGACCTTGGAAAGAGAGAAAATGAGGTTGGAACATGAGCGAATGTTGAGGGAGTTGGAGCTGAAAGCGCAGGGCTTAGGAATCAACCCATCTGGTGGCAGCACACCATCTGTGCCTGCGGAAGGTAAAGTTTATATTCCCAAAGATGTCATCAAAGAGTTTCACAGACAGGAAGATATTGGGCAGTGGTTTGCAGCCTATGAGATAGCAATGTTGGCCCACCGGGTCCCTGAGAAGGATTGGGGAGCAGGGTTGTGGGGCCGCTTTGTGAGTGACGGGAGGGATACCTTGTTAAACCTGCCCAGTGAAAATAGGATGTCTTATGCCCATATGAAGGAAGCCCTTATGACAAGGTATGGTTTGACCCCAGAACTCTATAGACAGAGGTTCAGAAATTGTAAGAAGCTGGAGGCAACTACCTGGGTGGAATATCAGTCTTTCTTTTGCATAGCTATGGATGGTTGGGTGAAGGGTAGCAAAGTAGATACTTTTGAAGCTCTCTATGATTTGTTTGCATGGGAGCACTTGTCTGCTAACTGTTTTCCAGAGCTACGCCAGCACCTTATTGATAGCAAGTTAACTAACTCTAGGAAACTTGCTGAGGAGGCGGACCGCTGGGTAAGCACCCGGGTCCACAAGGGTCATGTGGGAGACTCCGCCAAAGGTGGGCAGGGTCCCCAGCAGAAGAGTGGGGGGGGCAAGGGTAAACAGAGGGAGTTCCAAAAAGGGCCCCAAAGTAATTCCCAAGGGAACCAAGGGAAGGGTTCCCAGCCTCCCCCTGAGAAGAAGCAAGAGGCCCCGACAGGTAAACCTGTTCAGAGGGGCCCCTGTAAATGTTTTACGTGTGGTCAATTGGGCCACCGTTGGTATGATCCTCAATGTCCCATGAGAGATCCCAAAGCACCACCCCGTGCACCACCCCGTCAGATTGCCAGTGTAGCCCTGGGGGGGGAGGAGATGGGTGCCCAAGGTGGGTGGGATCCCGCAGAGATGTCCCTTGTCTCACTAGGAGACTTTGAGATGGTCCCTAAAACTCAGCTGCCTGATAACACTAAAAAGTACAGGCAGTGGGTGACTATCAATGGCCATAGGGTGGAAGCTCTAAGAGACACCTGTGCAAGTGTGACAGCTGTCAGTTGTCAGTTGGTGTCCAAAGAGCAGGTTGTCCCCCATGCATTCTTCCCTGTTGTTGCTGCAGACAACTCACAGAGCCAGTGTGAGGTGGCGCAAGTTCCCTTTGAGGGGGGGGGTCTCAGGTACTCTCCAAGTTGCTGTGAGGCCAGCCATGCCTGTTGATTGTCTGTTGGGCAATGATTTAGAGGACTCCCCTTGGGCTAAGGTGGAGAGAAGGTCTCATTTAGAGATGTTGGGTCTGCCTGAGTGGGCGTGTGTAACCACTCGGTCCATGGCGGCCAGTAAGGGTGATCAAGAGGTTCTGGAGCCTGAGAAAATGGCCCAGACCCCTGCCCTAAAGAGAAGAGGTAGGGGGCGTGGGAAACCAGCCCCCATAGTTCCCTCGGTCCAGGAGGGGGTAGACCTTGAGGGGGATGCCCTGGAACCTACAGGGGAACAAGTTGCTGAACTGGGAGACCTGCCTGAGCTGACGGAGCAAGAAGGAGGTCCCTCCATGGAGGAATTTTGTGAGGAGCAAAGGAAGTGCCCTTCTCTTGAGGGTTTGAGGCAACAGGCCACAAACCAGACAGCAGGTGATCAGTCTGGATCACATTGGATCTACTGGGAGAACGACCTCCTGTATAGCGAGCCTAAGGTTGCTGAGCCTGGGTCAGCCCGTGTGCTGGTGGTACCCCAGCGCTTCAGAGCCTTCCTACTGGGTTTGGCTCATGACGTTCCTTTAGCTGGACATCTGGGGCAGAACAAGACCTTTGAAAGGCTTGTTTCCCATTTTCATTGGCCCCAGATGCGCAAGAGTTCAGATACTCATTGTAGGACCTGCCAAACTTGCCAGGCAAGTGGGAAAAGTGGAAGGAAGCACAAGGCTCCTCTCCAACCTTTCCCTGTAGTCAGTTCCCCCTGTGAACTGGTGGGCATTGACATTGTGGGGCCACTGGACCCCAAGACAGCCATGGGCAACAGGTTTATCCTGGTCTTGGTGGACCATGCTACCCGGTACCCGGAAGCCATCCCTCTCAGGACAGTGACGGCCCCCAAGGTGGGACGTGCACTGATGGGGGTTTTTTCCCGTGTGGGGTTCCCCCGAGAGGTGGTGTCAGACCGTGGTACCAACTTCATATCGAATTATATGAAGTCCCTGTGGAAGGAGTGTGGTGTTACCTATAAGTTCACCACTCCTTACCACCCCCAAGGTAATGGGCTGGTTGAGAGATTCAACCGGACCCTTAAGGGCATGATTATGGGTCTTGAGGAACCTATGAGGCGTAAGTGGGACATCCTCTTGCCATGCCTGTTGTTTGCTTACCGTGAGGTGCCTCAGAAGTCCTTAGGGTTCAGCCCCTTTGAGCTGCTGTATGGTCACCCGGTAAGAGGACCTTTGAGTCTGGTCAAGGAAGGCTGGGAGCAATCTCCCAGGAAACCTCCCCAGGATGTATATAGCTACATGCTGGCCTTCAGGAACCAGACTCGGCGTTTCAGAGAACTCGCTCAGGCGAACCTGGAAGCCAGCCAGAAAGAGATGTAGCGGTGGTATGATCAGAATGCCACTCTGATTGAGCTTCAGCCTGGACAGAAAGTTTGGGTCATGGCCCCTGTGGAGCCCTGTGCGCTGAAGGACAGGTGGACCGGTTCATTTGAGGTGGTGGAGCGCAAGAGTGATGTCACCTATCTGGTGAACTTGCGGTCTCCCAGGAACCCTTTGCGGGTCCTGCATGTTAACCGCCTGAAGCCCCACTTAGAAAGGTCCGAGGTGGGCATGCTCCTAGCGACAGATGATGGAATGGAGGAGGAGACAGAGCCTCTTCCTGACCTCCTGTCTGCAGCGGAGCAAGATGGGTCAGTGGATGGTGTTGGCCTCTCTGCCACACTGACCCCTGAACAGCAGCAAGATTGTCGCCAACTGCTGGGGCAATTCCCTGATTTGTTCTCCCTGGTTCCTAGTGTCACTGAGTGGTGCGTCCATGATGTGGACACTGGGGACAGTCCTCCTGTGAAGCACAAGGCTTACAGAGTGACTGACAGGGTCAGAGCTTACATTAAGGAGGAGGTCTCCAAGATGTCTGCCTTAGGGGTGATTGAGTCCTCTAACAGTCCTTGGGCAAGCCCAGTGGTTTTGGTCCCAAAGGCTGCCGCGCCTGGTGCCACACCCGAACTCCGGTTCTGTTTGGACTACCGAGGACTCAATTCAGTCACCAGGACTGACGCGCACCCCATCCCCAGAGCTGATGAGCTCATTGATCGGTTGGGAGCTGCCCGGTACCTCAGCACGTTTGATTTGACGTCTGGGTACTGGCAGATTGCCTTAACTGATGGGGCCAAGGAGAGGTCAGCATTCTCCACACCAGATGGGAACTACCAATTCCGGGTTATGCCCTTTGGGATGAAGAATGCCCCAGCCACCTTTCAGAGGTTGGTCAACCAGGTGTTGGACGGACTGGAAGATTTCAGTGCCGCCTACCTGGATGACATTGCGGTGTTTAGTTCCACTTGGGAAGAACATCTGCGCCACCTCTGGGAAGTGTTGATGGCGCTGCGGAAGGCAGGCCTCACAATCAAGGCGAGTAAGTGCCAGATTGGGCAGGGTTCTGTGGTGTACTTGGGGCACCAGGTAGGAAGCGGCCAGGTGGCGCCCCTACAACCCAAGATTGATACCATCCTGGCATGGGAACCCCCAAAGACTCAGACACAGGTGAGAGCCTTTTTAGGACTCACGGGGTACTACAGGAGGTTTGTCAAGGGGTATGGCAACATTGTTGCACCCTTGACTGAGCTGACTTCCAGGAAGCAGCCCAAGAAAGTGAACTGGACTGACACCTGTCAGAAGGCTTTTGACGCCCTGAAGACTGCCATGTGCACAGCACCCGTGCTTCAGGCGCCCAACTTCTCGAAAGAATTCATTGTTCAAACAGACGCTTCAGAGCATGGTGTGGGGGCTGTTCTATCACAGATTAATGAGGAAGGCCTAGACCAACCTGTAGCCTTCATCAGTAGGAGGTTACTTCCACGGGAACAGAGGTGGAGTGCAATTGAGCGTGAGGCATTTGCTGTGGTCTGGGCACTGAAGAAGTGGAGACCATACTTGTTTGGGACTGACTTCCTGGTTCAGACCGACCACAGGCCCCTCAGATGGCTGATGCAGATGAGGGGTGAGAACCCAAAGTTGTTGAGGTGGTCCATTTCCCTACAGGGTATGGACTTCACGGTGGAACACCGCCCTGGTACAGAACACTCCAACGCTGATGGTCTGTCCAGATTTTTCCGCCTTAGTGAAGAGGACTCCCTAGGGGAAGGGTAGTTCTCCCCACATTTCAGCTGGAGGGGACACGTGTTAGACCTGGTATCATTGGCGTGAGTCTCCCTTCCATTTATTTCTGATTGCCTCCTCTGTTTTTGATCTGTTTGCTGGTTTTAGATGCTTTGGGCACTGTGCCACTGCTATTCAGTGCCACAGTGCAAGTGCTCCCTATGTTAAATTGATGCATTGATTAGTGACTCCATGATTGGATCATTTGATTTACTTGTCAGACCCTAGTATAGTGCACCAGGTGTGCCCAGGGCTTGTAAATCAAATGCTGCTGGTGGGCTTGCAGCACTGGTTGTGCCACTCACAGAAGCAGCTTGTAAAGTGTGTCTCAGGCCTGCCATTGCAGAGCCTGTGTGCAGTCTGACTGCCATGTCGACTTGGTAAGTGCACCCACTTACCAGTTCCTAAACCTTCCCTTTTCTGCATATTAGTCACCCCTAAGGTAGGCCCTAGGGCAGGGTGCATTGTAAGTAAAAGGTAGGACCTGCCCTGGTGTGTGTGGCATGTCCTAATAGTGAATTACAGCCATTTTCGTTTTTCACTATTGCAAGGCTACCTGTTCCCCATAGGCCAGAATGGGCAGTTAGATTATTACATCTTATAATCCTAACTGACTCAGGGAACCAGGTAGAAATTCGAGTTTAGTATGCCTGAACTCAGAATGATAAAATTCATCTTTTAGTGAAGTTGGTTTTAACATTCTGTGTTTGAAAATACCACTTTTAGAAAGTGGGTATTTTCTTGCCTAACTATCCAAGCCTGCCTCTGCTAGGTTGTGTATTCCTTGTCTGGAGTTTGAGTGACAGGGGCTGGGGGCTGCCAGGAGACAGGGTGAGTCAGTACAGGGCTGAATTGAGAGATCTGCATGCAGATGGGAGGGAGGAGTTGCACCTGGGACCTGAATAGGGCTGTGCCTTCCCTCCACAATGCTGGCTCCACCTCCTGTGGTGTGTCTGATGTCCCTGGCCTACACTGTGAAAGGAAAGAAGGAGTCTTGTCAACAAAGTGCTCCAAGACTGACCAGAACTGGTTTTGACTAGGCAAAGGCCGCTCTGCCTTCAGAGAACAAAGAGAAAAGTAGTATAAATATTGGGACCCAGACCCAAGAACTTTAGATCACTTCTGGAACAACAAGACAACCCTTTTGCCAAGGAGAAGAACCAAGGAAGCTGCAGGAGTTGGACTGCCCCTCTGCCAAGTGTGCTGTTTGCTGGGTTGGCCTGCAGTGGTTTCTTCATTGCCAAGGAAAGGAGAAGGAACTTTTAAAGAACTTTCATCATCTTGCAGAATATCACTCCAAGGGCTTGATTTGAGCTTGCCTCCTGACCGAAGTCTCAGGGATACCAGACTTCACCCCCTTCTGTTCGCCTGCATCTGGAACTTGCTGTTCTGGTGCTACAGAAGGAATTTGCAACACCGACGCCGGCGAGCGACGCCGTCTCCTGCATCGAAGCTGTGAGCGCTGCTCCGACTTGCAACGAAGACTCGACGCCGATCGCCGTGCCACCTCGACGCCAGCGAGCGACATCGTAAGCCTGCTATAGCCGTGAGCGCTGCTCCTACTTACGACGCCGGGCCGACGCCTGCTGCTGTGCCGCATCGACTCCGAAGCTGACATCATCGCGGAGCCGATCGTCGACGTGGGTGGTCAAGAATCTATCGACATCGTGACATCGTGGCCTCGGCGCCATCGTGACGTCACCTCCTCTCCGGTCCGGAACCGACGCCTCCCCTGCCTGCGCAGGTAATCCAGGTCCCGACGCATCATCTCCTCCGAAGCAAGGAACCGACGCCGCAACGCGCCAACGATGCCGCACCTCCCCGACGCCGTGAGCTGTCTTTGTTTTCGCTTTTCCAAGGTACTGTTCTTTGTGGGTCTGTTTTGACTCTGGGCTCGACGCCGCGCACCTCGCGGTCGGCGCCGTAGTTTGGGATTTCTTTGACCTCAACGTCGTGATAACTCCAGTTGGGGTTATTTGTTGCTAAAGACTGTTTTTAAGTGAAGAACCTATTTTTAAACCATTTCTACCATCTTGAAGTATTATTGATTACAGTATTGTGGATTTTTGTCGTTTGTGGTCTTGTGATAAATCTATATAAAGAATACTTATTTTTATAAAACCTGTGTGGTGTCCATCTGTAGTGTTTTCACTGTATTACTGTATGTGTTCACAAATGCTTAACACACTTAAAGCAAGCAAGGGTCCCTATTTGGACAAAGGTGCATACCATTGCCAACTAGAGACCCCCAGTTCTAACAGGAGCACACTGCCTCACAGTCCCAGCACAGTTCACCCCTTTGCATCCTGGTAAATGCAGTACACAGTTCAAACTTACTTCAAAATTAGCTTGAGTTTTTCACCAAAGTTGGCGCAGACATTGCTGTATATCTCTAGACTCATGTTTCTAGGTTGAGCCCGTCATCAGTAGAGAGCAGCAGTATTAGAGAGCAAAGAAAAATCATCTGGGGTTGCTGGAAATGCTGCCAAGTTTCTCTCAGGTCACAGTACCACTCACAGGCACACAGGTGCATCTCCAAAGCTCGTCAGCTTGCTGGCTCAAGGGAGCCTTTTAAACAGAATGGGGGTTGGGAGCACACTGCCTCACAGTCCCAGCACAGTTCGCCCCTTTGCATCCTGGTAAATGCAGTACACAGTTCAAACTTACTTCAAAATTAGCTTGAGTTTTTCACCAAAGTTGGTGCAGACATTGCTGTATATCTCTAGACACGTGTTTCTGGGTTGAGCCCGTCATCAGTAGATAGCAGCAGTATTAGAGAGCAAAGAAAAATCATCTGGGGTTGCTGAAAATGCTGCCAAGTTTCTCTCAGGTCACAGTACCACTCACAGGCACACAGGTGCATCTCCAAAGCTCGTCAGCTTGCTGGCTCAAGGGAGCCTTTTAAACAGAATGGGGGTTGGGAGCACACTGCCTCACAGTCCCAGCACAGTTCGCCCCTTTGCATCCTGGTAAATGCAGTACACAGTTCAAACTTACTTCAAAATTAGCTTGAGTTTTTCACCAAAGTTGGTGCAGACATTGCTGTATATCTCTAGACACGTGTTTCTGGGTTGAGCCCGTCATCAGTAGAGAGCAGCAGTATTAGAGAGCAAAGAAAAATCATCTGGGGTTGCTGGAAATGCTGCCAAGTTTCTCTCAGGTCACAGTACCACTCACAGGCACACAGGTGCATCTCCAAAGCTCGTCAGCTTGCTGGCTCAAGGGAGCCTTTTAAACAGAATGGGGGTTGGGAGCTGTGAGAAGTTGGCCTGGTATATGCTGTTCACTAATTAAAGTGGACACCTTGCACCAGGGCAAATCGACTCTTATGGTAGATAGGTTTAAGACAACCTTTTAAAGAAAGCTATCCTAGTGGTAGCTGTGGAGAGCAGCCTTCAGGCTAAGTCTTGAAGGAATGTAAAGCAGCTTGTTTTACCATATAATCTCTTGAATCACCAAATGAAAAGACACCACACAGGTATATATATCAAATATATATGTATTTATTTCTAAATAACTCTCTACTAATCTCTTTATGAGATTAGAAGACAAACATATGCACAAATCAACGTTTCACAATAAGTTAAGCACAAAATATGGCTGGGGCCCTTGGGGCGTACCAGACCATATACTAAAAAAGGGACTTAGCAACGACTTGCAGGGAGACAAGGCCTAGGGCCTTCAGAAGTGCTGGGGCCTCACGAAACCACCCAAGGCAGGTAAGTAAAGGACCCACGGGGGACGCGTGCAGTGTGGATACACAGGCGCGGATCGCCGTTAACTTCAATGGGGCAAGTCGCGGTTGGAAATTAAGAGTTCTAGGATACTTCGGGAGAACCTACAAGCAAGTCACTTACAGGGTATGTAGTTCTAGGGCCCACACCCACAGGAGCACCGTAGTGCTGGAATTACCTCACCCAGGGAAGCCGGGTGCATAGGTGTCCTTTGGTGTCGGGTCGCGGCGTCGTTTTCAATGGCGAACAAAGAAGACTTGCTGCTTGCGGGAGCTGAAGAAGTGTCCGGTGGAATCCAAGCCTGGATTCTGAAGAAGGATGACCTGAAAGCAGAGGGGACAGTGTTCAAAGTCACTTGGCAGTGACTCGGGGCAAGGAAGATGGATGCCCACCGTTGTCGGTTGATTCAGGTCGGTTGCGGGTGCCTTGACTCTTCAGCCACGAGGTCCAGGAGGCGTCGACGACAACCAGGAGCTGGATTCTGTGTGTCCCATGAAGTCTGCAGCTTACTGCGGTGTCGGCAACTCGATTGGAGCCAACAAGCCTTGGCAACAGCAAGTCTCGGGAGATGAAGAAAAGTCGATGGCACAGACCAGCAAGGTCTGAGGGACTCACCCAGCGAGGGTAAGTCAGGGCAGGCCTGGAGCAACCAGGGGAGCCCTTTGGTTTCTTTAAGAAGTCTTCTGGGGACCCACGAGCCGGCTGGCAAGGGATCGCGAAGACACCTCGGGCGGAATCACTCAACAGGGGCCCACGGTCACTCGGGACGGTGTAGGCCTCTGATCTTTGGAGGGATTCCTGCTAGAGGTCGGGACCACACGTGGTCCAAAGCACAAGTTCGTGGAACGTTGTGAAGGGGTTGCACTTGACAATAGTGCGTGGTACCCAGGGGTCGCGGTTCCTCGTCACTCGTGGGGTCCACTTGCCTCAACTTCGCTGGGGACTCACGATGGCCTTGGAGAAGTCAGGAAATCCACTTCTTGGGCTGCAGGGACTTCGGACTCCGGCGGGAGCGGCGTAGTTTGCGACCTTCGTTGTCGTTTTTGGTGCCTGCCAGGCAGGGGAGTCACTCCTTGACTCCAAGGGAGATTCTTCTGTCTTCCAAAGGTAGTGGAACGTCGAAGGGCCAGGATTCTTCTGTAGAGCGTCGTCCAGGGGTTATCTGCTTTGCAATGGCAAGGTTCCCCCTCTTATACTAAAAAGAGGGGATGGACTAGCTCTATGACCCAACCTATGGGAGGGTCAAGGGAGGGGGTGGCTACACCCACTTCCCTTTGTCCAGTTTCGCGCCAGAGCAGGGGCAGGTAGCCCCTCAGCTGGTTTGAACTGGCATATGTACAGAGGAGCCTTCTGCTCCCCCAGTGCAGGACTTCAAAGCACTCTAAGAGTGCACCCACCCAGCCCCAATACACTAAACCCTGTCTGGGAGGTGGTTACACCTCCTTGTGACAGGATGCCTATTGTTGGGCTTCCTCCACTGCGAGATTCGGTCATCAGCAGGAGGGCAGCCCAGTGTCTGTGACTGGTGGCATCCATTTTGTGATGCCAGGGCTCTTTAGGATTCTACCGCGTTTCCACAGCAGGTACATGTCTTATCCCTCTAGAAGGGTGGAATGCTACTCCCGCCGCCAAGATTGGCGGGGGGTAGTATTCCAAGATGTTTGACACCAAACACGACATGTTTTGATGCAGCCATTCCAAAGTTAGCATTTACCGCGAGGGTATAATGCACTTTAATAGTATATGGTTTAACCGCATCCACAAACAGCACCAGAGAATAGACTCTGAGAGCTGCAGAGGGGCCCTGCTCAGGCAGAGGCACCCCCTCACATAGAAGCCAAGCACCCTGCCCTCAGGATTGATAGGGCCTGCCTTAGGGGTGACTGATAGGTTTATATGTGTGTGCAGGAGAGATATAGGAAACCTATATCTCAGTGAGGGGTGCTAGCACCACCTCACCCAGGCTGCAGTAGCAGGCCTGTGGTGTCAGATTTAGACTGCTTCCCAGGGGTGGCATAATACATGCTGCAGCCCCTGGTAGGCCTGTGAAGTACCTATGCCCTTGGCACCTAAGGTACCATATACTAGGGACTCATAAGGCACCACAGTATCCAATCACTAGTGCACCTAGAGTGCACTCCATGTCGTTTAGAGAGAACAGAGAGGCTGGGGCCCTGATTGGCAGGGACCCAGCCAGACTATAGCCAGAAACCAGTGCTAACATCAGAAAAAAAGTGGGGGCAACATAAGAGGCAGATCCTACTCTCCTACAGGAGCACACTGCCTCACAGTCCCAGCACAGTTCGCCCCTTTGCATCCTGGTAAATGCAGTACACAGTTCAAACTTACTTCAAAATTAGCTTGAGTTTTTCACCAAAGTTGGTGCAGACATTGTTGTATATCTCTAGACACGTGTTTCTGGGTTGAGCCCGTCATCAGTAGAGAGCAGCAGTATTAGAAAGCAAAGAAAAATCATCTGGGGTTGCTGGAAATGCTGCCAAGTTTCTCTCAGGTCACAGTACCACTCACAGGCACACAGGTGCATCTCCAAAGCTCGTCAGCTTGCTGGCTCAAGGGAGCCTTTTAAACAGAATGGGGGTTGGGAGCACACTGCCTCACAGTCCCAGCACAGTTCGCCCCTTTGCATCCTGGTAAATGCAGTACACAGTTCAAACTTACTTCAAAATTAGCTTGAGTTTTTCACCAAAGTTGGTGCAGACATTGCTGTATATCTCTAGACACGTGTTTCTGGGTTGAGCCCATCATCAGTAGAGAGCAGCAGTATTAGAGAGCAAAGAAAAATCATCTGGGGTTGCTGGAAATGCTGCCAAGTTTCTCTCAGGTCACAGTACCACTCACAGGCACACAGGTGCATCTCCAAAGCTCGTGTAGTGGTCTAGTCCCACACGTACAGTAGACAAAGTAGACGTAGCCGAGTTGTAGTTGATGTAGTTTATTCAGTAGTAGCTGTAAGCTGGAACAGGCCCCACCAGGAGCAGCCTCCTAGCTGCTCAGCCCATCTTCCCAACTGTCTCACACACACACAGTCACCCAAGCATTCCACTCACACTAACATTCTACGCGGAACACTCACACTGGCTGAGCAGCTAGGTACAGGGAACAGAATGACATGACCTGAGGATACTACAGCTCGTCAGCTTGCTGGCTCAAGGGAGCCTTTTAAACAGAATGGGGGTTGGGAGCACACTGTCTGGGGCGAACTGTGTATATAATCTATTAGACTAGTGCTGTGGGTTCGATATGCCTTCCTTCCCCGTCTGATGGGGTTCTCCCATTGCAAGCATGCACACTCTGATTTAGGGTCAGAGCATTTTTTTTGTAGAGCCAACGGGGACCATTTCTTTATAGGGTGTGTTGTTATGCCCAGAACAGACCGGACTCTATCCTCCTCCTGCGTGAAGTCATTAATGCTCGCATCCAGAGGCTCAAATTGGCAATTAAAATCACCTGCCACTATTTTATGTACTACCTCCGGCAGGGTTGCCAGATGTGCAGCAAGCAATTCAACTGTTGGTGATTCTTGTCTGTGGCTCGTAGTAAATATTATAAACATAAATTACTAATTCAGATGGAAATAGTAGGTTTACACAGAATAAATCTTCCGATGTTATCTCAACCTTTTCCACTGTGCACCCAAGATTGGTTCCGACTCAAGTCATCAAACCTCTAGTTGGTCTGCCCCTGCCGCTGACTGTCCTTCTTTACTTAGGAGACAAAACCTGCTCGCAGTGTTTTCGTAGTTAGCCAAGTTTCTTGAAGGAGGCAGACATCAAACTGGTCAATAAATTGACCCCAGTCCACGCAATCTAGTTTGGAGCCTATGTCTGTGATGTTCCAAGAAAGGGCCCTCAATGAGAGATGGAATTGGGTAGTTCCTATCAACTCCTTGGGCCCTTCTTGAATTACCGCCCCCCCCCCTTATTGCCAGTTTTAGTAGTTCCGTATTTTAGGGGCCATGTCTTTAGTTACTCCATTACTACTCAGATGGTTTGATCTATCAATTCCAGATTCTTCAAGAGACAAAGGTGGGCCGACTATAATGCCCCCTCCACCGTGCCAAATTTGGGACATATGGCAATCTCATGAGGGTGAGATTGATTTCTTTGGTCATTCCAGCAAGGGGTTATTGTTGGAAATGGCCCTTTTTGCAGGGTCACCCCTAAACTTTTTGCCTGCCTCCTGTATTTTTGCTGACCTGTTTCTGTTGGTTTTATGACTCTGGGCACTTTACCACTGCTGTTCAGTGCTAAAGTGCATATGCTCTCCCTTGGTAAATATGTCTATGTGAATTGGTATATCCCTTATTGGCTTATTTGGTTTACCTGTTAGTCCCTAGTAGTGTGGCCTGTGTGTGCCCAGGGCTGGTAAACCAAATGCTGCTGGTGGGCATGCAGCGCTGGTTTGCGCCACCCACAGAAGCAGCTTTTAAAGTGTGTCTCAGACCTGCCACTGCAGTGTCTGTGTGCAGTCCAGAACTGCCATCTTGGCTGTGAAGTGCACCCACTTCCCAGCCCCTGAACCTTCCCCTTGGCATCCTGTAAGTCGCCCCTCGGGTAGGGTGCATTGTATGTGTAAGGTAGGACATGCCTTGGTGTGTGTAGCATGTCCTGGTAGTGAATTATGCACCATTTCGTTTTTCACTACTGTAAGGCTACCTGTTCCTCATAGGCTAGAATGGGCAGTTTGACTATTACATGCTATAGTCCTAACTGACCCCAGGAACATGGTAGAAAAACGAATTTAGTATGCCTGAGCTCAGAATATTAAAATACACCTTTTAGTGAAGTTTATTTTTATATTCTGTGTTTGAAAATACCACTTTTAGAAAGTAGGTATTTTCTTGCCTAAGCCTTCCAGTGTGCTCTGCCGTTATGTGTATTGGCTGTCTGGTTTTAGAGGGGCAGGACAGGCTGAGTCAGACCTGGGTTGAATAGAGAGATCTGCATTTAGAGTGTGGGGAGGGGTGGCTCTTTGATCTGAATAGGGCTGTGCCTGGCAAAGTGAATGCTGGCTCCACCTCCCACTGTGTGTCTGCTAGCAGACCCCTCTTTCTGAAAGGAAGGATGCAGCCTGGTAAACAAAGTGCTCCAGGCCTGAGCAGAACTGGTTCTGGCTAGGTTCAGGGACTGGTAGCTTCAAAGATCAAAGGCTTTTGGGGTATAAATATCTGTGCTCAAGCCCCTACATTTTGTATTGCTTTTGGATCTGGAGAGGAAACTCTGTCCGTGCCACTGGAGGAATCTGCAGGAAGTGACTGTCCTTGTGCTTGTGTGTTGTTTCTTGCACTGGCCTGCAGCAGTGACCACTGGACCTTGAAGAAGAGGAAAAGGAACTTTTGAGAGAACTTTTATTTTTGTTACAGCAATTACCCAAGGGCTAGGAAAAGAGCTAGTCTCCTGCTGGAGTCTTAGGCACATCAGACTCCACCACCAACCTCCTGCTTCTTCCCTGCGAGGATTGCTATCTGCTGATGAGGCTCCTGTGAGTTCCAGGGCCTCTAGTTTGCTTCAGAGAAAAGAGTGCTGGAAATCGTCGCTAACGCACGCTTTGCGAGCCGCTGCAGCCGAGAGCGCTGGAAAAATCATCGCGCTGCTGCCGCTGGGTGCTCGCAACACGAAACCATCGCTAACGCCCCTTTGCGAGCCGCTGCAGCTGAGACGCGCTGGAAGAATCATCGCGCTGCTGTCGCCGAGCGCTCGCAACCCCCAAAGAAATCATCGCTTCAAGACATCGCTTGCGGACGCCGTGCGTCCGCCATTTTGATCACATCGCACCGGATTTCGTCGCTCCCTCGCGGAGCGCCATTTCTTCGCATCGCAACACAATCGCACACGCAACAGGATCGTCGCATCGTCTTCGCCCTCGCGGCAAGGCCTCAGCGCATCGGCGGCCTAGCGTGAAGAGGTTTGTCGCATCGTCTCCGCACGCATCAGCAGATCGGGCGCATCATCCTCCCTTGCGGCAAGGATTTTAACGCATCGCCGGCCTCGCGTGAGGAAATTCATCGCTAACACTTCTTTGCGACATTTTGTTGGTTTTGCTACTGAATACAGGTACTTTGTGAGAGAAAGGGTCGCAGAGACCACTGCTTTGGATTTGAACCTTATTGTTGCAACCTCTGAACGAGAAAGGGGCGCAGAGACCCCTGCTTTGAATTTGAACCTTACTCTTGCAACCTTTGAACTATCTTTGACAGTCCTTCAACAGCTATCCTATTTTTGACAGTATTGTGGCTTTTACAGTTATTGGTCTTGTGATAAATCTGCCTTTATATAAAGATACTTATTTTTTATAACTACTTGTGTGGTGTCCCTTTGTAGTGTTCCTCACTGTGTTACTGTGTATGGTCATAAATGCTTCACACACTGCCTCTGAGATAAGCCTACCTGCTCGTGCTACGTTACCACAGGGTTGAGCAGGGGTATTAAAGAGGGTAGCCCTCTCACTCTGACTTAGGAAGAAGGGTCCCTACTTGGACAGTGGCCAGCCATTGCCAACTAGAGACCCCCATTTCTAACATTGGTGGTCAGCGGTGAGGATCTGGACTTGCATTCATGATCGCATACAGTAATTATAGTGTACACTACTAGTGAGTGCAGACCATAACGTACCGCATACATTTTTTGAGAATTTTTTTTTGCTCCTATATTGTGATTGATATTGCCGGTGATTTTTCACCCGCGCACATTTCTGAGAGTTTTTGGGATCCTATATTGTGATTGATATTGCCGGTGATTTTTCACCCGCGCCCATTTATTGAAAGTTTTTTGATCCCCTATTGTGATTGATATTGCTGGTGATTTTTCACCCACGCACATTTCTGAGAGTTTTTAGGATCCTATATTGTGATTGATATTGCCGGTGATTTTTCACCCGCTTACATTTTTTGAGAAGTTTTCTTCTATCTTTTATTGATATTGCCCGTGATTGTTACAATGGGCAAGCCTATGTTTTATTGATATTGCCAAGTGATAGTGCCCGCATACATTTTTGAGAATTGTTGGATCCTATATTGTAATTGATATTGCCGGTGATTTTTTACCCGCATACATTTTCTTGAGAAGTTTTCTTCTATCTTTTATTGATATTGCCCGTGATTGTTACAATGGGCAAGCCTATGTTTTATTGATATTGCCGGTGATTTTTTTTACCCGCATACATTTTCTTGAGAAGTTTTCTTCTATCTGTTATTTGATATTGCCCGTGATTGTTACAACGGGCAAGCCTATTTGTTTTATTATTGATATTGCCAGATATTGCTACAATGGGTCTTGCTGAGATGAGACCTACCTTTTATATAGATGATCTGTTAACCTACAGTCTAGAGGAGCTAAGGGGGTTCTGTGAGGAGAAGGGCTTAGCAGTGAGTAGGAAGGAGACTCAGCTATCCCTGCAGACATCCCTGAGACTTTGGCAACAAGACAGATGGAGATTCTTGGAGTCCCAGTACACCTACCAAGAGGGTAGTTGGTCTGAGGGTGGCCCTAGAGAGTCTGAAGAGGAGGAAGAAAGTGTTATGGAATATCTCATAGGTGGGGAGTTCCTTGATGAGCCTAGTGCCTATGGTAGTGCCAGATTCCCCTCATGGTCCCCAGAGGAGTTGGGGGACAGGCGGGAAGGTCCCATAGGTAGGGAGTCCCTTGCTGGATCTAGTGCACAGGGTAGTGCCCAATCCCCTTCATGGTCCCCAGAGGAGTTGGACAGACAGAGGGAGAGGGAGTACCAGCTGGAATTGGAGAGGCTCCAAATAGAGATTGCCCAGCTGGAGGCGCACCTAGCGCAGATAGCAGAAAAGGAGAAGTTAGCTCCAGAGGGGAGGTTACCCCTGGAGCGCAGTTTTAATTGTCTGGATTCCCCAGAGAGGGTGGGGTCCAGTGGTGGCAGCAAAATTGAAGTATATAGTGATGACAGTGTAGTACACCCACCCAGGGATGTGGCACCTGACTTGAAGGAGGGGGTTGATCTACACCAGGGGATTCAAGGACCTGAGATAGCTCCATTGGTGTGCAGTGTCCCTGAGGTGGATTGGGGAACTAGCGCAGGGGCCCATAGTCCTAGTGAAAGGAGGGATACTCTACCGACTCTGGATGAGAGGTGCAGGGAGAGGGGTTCCCCCGTGGTTGAAGTCCTGGTGTATGAGTGTGAGGACCGCCCAGAAGAGTGTGGGTTGAGTGATAGAGACAGTCAGTTAATGTCTCGCCCATTTCAAGAGAGTGGTGTGGGGTACGTGTGTGAGGCACTGGATTGTGAGGTAAAGGTTAGCACCTGTGTGGAGCTGTGTAATCCAATTGTGGGAGAGCATATTGTGAGTTCCTATTTTCCAGAGCTAAACCAACATGTGTTAGAGTGCGAGTTCTCTGATCCTAGGGAACTTGCGCAGGAGGCAGACCTCTGGGTGAGTACCAGAGGCTCTGTAGAGGCATTAGGGAATGACCCTAAGAGAAGTGGTTCAGAAGTTTTCCAACCCAGAGTGCTGGGAAAGGTTAGGAGTGTTACAGCTGGGTCCCCTTGTTGTGAGGAGGTTGTAGGGCCTCACATCCTGTCTCGTGGGAGCAGGAATGAGACTGGGATAGGTCCCGAAGTGCCCCAGTCTCAGTCCCCAGGACTGGATGGTTCCATGAGGGAACACCAGGTGGGGAGCCTAGTCTGTCTGGATGGACCGTCCATTGTGGGGGGTACCCCAGTGTTAGGTGAGCTGGGAGTGCCTGTAGTCAGGCCTCCATCAGTTCTTGTGCCTGGCAGTGCCACTCCTAGGGGAGGGTACGGAAGTCCAGTCTGAGGGATGAAAGGGGGAAGGAGTCCCCAGTGGAAGAGCCAGTGGGTCAGGGGCCAGTCAGAAGGGCTGAGCCCCCTAGGAGTGACCATGGTGACACCACTTCAGTCCTGGTTGGCCAGGCAGTTGTTCAGCCTCAGGGGTTGGTCCCTGGGTTGGTAAGTCAGATCCAGGAGTTGTCTGCCCTGGAGGGAGGGACAACTGTAAGCAGTGTCCCGACCATTTTTTCTAAGAGCACCACTCCAGGTGGGAGGGTGCAGTATGCTGGAAGGGGGTGCAGAGGGAGGGAGTCCTCGCCTCTGACCCCGGTGCGACCTGTGGGTTTTTTCAGGTTGGTAGGTCAGTTGCAGGGTCCAGGCCCTGAACTGGTGGAGGGGTGTGTTTCCCTTGAGGGGGGCCTGTGTGCTCCCCAGGAAGTCCTGGTTGGCCAGGCAGTTGTTCAAGCACAGGGGTTGGTCCCTGGGATGGTAAGTCAGGTCCAGGTGTTGTCTGACCTGGAGGAAGGGACAACTGTAAGCAGTGTCCCGACCATTTTCTTTTCTAAAAGCACCACTCCAGATGGGAGGGTGCAGTATGCTGGAAGGGGGTGCAGAGGGAGGAGTCCTCGCCTCTGACCCCAGTACCACCTGAGGGTTTTTCCAGGTTGATGGATCAGTTGCAGGGACAAGGCCCTGAACTAGTGGAAAAGTGTATTTTCCTTGGGGGGAATTGGTGTACGCCCCCAGAGGTCCTGGGTTGCCAGGCACAGGCCCAGCCCAAGGGTACAGACCCTAGGTTGGGGGTCCAGGTTCAGGGTGTCCCCCTGATCTGGGAGGAAGGGGCAACTGCTAACAGTGCCCCTCCCGGTTTGTGTTATGGAGGCACCTCTCCAGGTGGGAGGGTGCCGGGCCCCAGTAAAGGGGCGGGGAGAGGGCAGCCTCACCCCTGACCTCCACCCAGTCTAAGGGTACAGACCCTATGCTGGGATACCAGTTGCAGGATAGAACCCCTGAACTGGTGGGCGAATTATGCAGGACACCTGCCTCAGGTGCCCTGACAATTCTGGAAGGGGTATCGCTCCAGGTGGGAGGGTACCGAGCCCCAAAGAGGAGGACCGGGTGTGGGAGAGCCCACCCCAGCCTCTGGCCCAGCCGCTGGGTACAGGCCCAGGGCTGGTGGGTCAGTGTCCGGGTGCTTTGCCTGAACTGACAGGAGGGAGAGTGTACAAAAGGTGCCAGGCACCTGGGGTTACTGCCCCTCACTCTCTGATGCCACAAAGTTTGAGAGCCCTGAGAGGTATAGGGCTTGGATTTCATCACTGACTACTGTCAGTGATTACTGGGGCTTGTTGTTTATCTGTTGGGACACACCTGGGGGCCAGTTAAGGTTAGATGCTGCACAGGTGGTGTCCACAGGTAAGGGGAAGAGTTCCCCATTGGTTGCCTTAGTGAGCCCTGAGAGGTATAAGGCCTGGGTCTCATCCCTGACTACTGTCAGTGGCTACTGTGGCTTATTGTTTATCTGTTGGGACACACCTGGGGGCCAGTTAAGGTTAGGTGCTGCACAGGTGGTGTCCACAGGTGAGGGGCAGAGTTCCCCATTGGTTATCTTAGTGGGCCCTGGGAGTGTGGACAGAGGGATCCACCAGGGTTCAGATTGGAGTAGAGCGGGCATATGCCCCTGCAGTTGCGGGCCAGTTCCGTGTTCTATCGCTCGAAGCAGGGAAGCCCATCAAAGTAGTGATTGGTCTACCCTGCGTTTTGGCTGGAAGGGGTTGTGTTGGAAATGGCCCTTTTGCAGGGTCACCCCTAAACTTTTGCCTGCCTCCTGTATTTTTGCTGACCTGTTTCTGTTGGTTTTATGATCTCTGGGCACTTTACCACTGCTGTTCAGTGCTAAAGTGCATATGCTCTCCCTTGGTAAATATGTCTATGTGAATTGGTATATCCCTTATTGGCTTATTTGGTTTACCTGTTAGTCCCTAGTAGTGTGGCCTGTGTGTGCCCAGGGCTGGTAAACCAAATGCTGCTGGTGGGCATGCAGCGCTGGTTTGCGCCACCCACAGAAGCAGCTTTTAAAGTGTGTCTCAGACCTGCCACTGCAGTGTCTGTGTGCAGTCCAGAACTGCCATCTTGGCTGTGAAGTGCACCCACTTCCCAGCCCCTGAACCTTCCCTTGGCATCCTGTAAGTCGCCCCTCGGGTAGGGTGCATTGTATGTGTAAGGTAGGACATGCCTTGGTGTGTGTAGCATGTCCTGGTAGTGAATTATGCACCATTTCGTTTTTCACTACTGTAAGGCTACCTGTTCCTCATAGGCTAGAATGGGCAGTTTGACTATTACATGCTATAGTCCTAACTGACCCCAGGAACATGGTAGAAAAACGAATTTAGTATGCCTGAGCTCAGAATATTAAAATACACCTTTTAGTGAAGTTTATTTTTATATTCTGTGTTTGAAAATACCACTTTTAGAAAGTAGGTATTTTCTTGCCTAAGCCTTCCAGTGTGCTCTGCCGTTATGTGTATTGGCTGTCTGGTTTTAGAGGGGCAGGACAGGCTGAGTCAGACCTGGGTTGAATAGAGAGATCTGCATTTAGAGTGTGGGGAGGGGTGGCTCTTTGATCTGAATAGGGCTGTGCCTGGCAAAGTGAATGCTGGCTCCACCTCCCACTGTGTGTCTGCTAGCAGACCCCCTCTTTCTGAAAGGAAGGATGCAGCCTGGTAAACAAAGTGCTCCAGGCCTGAGCAGAACTGGTTCTGGCTAGGTTCAGGGACTGGTAGCTTCAAAGATCAAAGGCTTTTGGGGTATAAATATCTGTGCTCAAGCCCCTACATTTTGTATTGCTTTTGGATCTGGAGAGGAAACTCTGTCCGTGCCACTGGAGGAATCTGCAGGAAGTGACTGTCCTTGTGCTTGTGTGTTGTTTCTTGCACTGGCCTGCAGCAGTGACCACTGGACCTTGAAGAAGAGGAAAAGGAACTTTTGAGAGAACTTTTATTTTTGTTACAGCAATTACCCAAGGGCTAGGAAAAGAGCTAGCCTCCTGCTGGAGTCTTAGGCACATCAGACTCCACCACCAACCTCCTGCTTCTTCCCTGCGAGGATTGCTATCTGCTGATGAGGCTCCTGTGAGTTCCAGGGCCTCTAGTTTGCTTCAGAGAAAAGAGTGCTGGAAATCGTCGCTAACGCACGTTTGCGAGCCGCTGCAGCCGAGAGCGCTGGAAAAATCATCGCGCTGCTGCCGCTGGGTGCTCGCAACACGAAACCATCGCTAACGCCCCTTTGCGAGCCGCTGCAGCTGAGACGCGCTGGAAGAATCATCGCGCTGCTGTCGCCGAGCGCTCGCAACCCCCAAAGAAATCATCGCTTCAAGACATCGCTTTGCGGACGCCGTGCGTCCGCCATTTTGATCACATCGCACCGGATTTCGTCGCTCCCTCGCGGAGCGCCATTTCTTCGCATCGCAACACAATCGCACACGCAACAGGATCGTCGCATCGTCTTCGCCCTCGCGGCAAGGCCTCAGCGCATCGGCGGCCTAGCGTGAAGAGGTTTGTCGCATCGTCTCCGCACGCATCAGCAGATCGGCGCATCATCCTCCCTTGCGGCAAGGATTTTAACGCATCGCCGGCCTCGCGTGAGGAAATTCATCGCTAACACTTCTTTGCGACATTTTGTTGGTTTTGCTACTGAATACAGGTACTTTGTGAGAGAAAGGGTCGCAGAGACCACTGCTTTGGATTTGAACCTTATTGTTGCAACCTCTGAACGAGAAAGGGGCGCAGAGACCCCTGCTTTGAATTTGAACCTTACTCTTGCAACCTTTGAACTATCTTTGACAGTCCTTCAACAGCTATCCTATTTTTGACAGTATTGTGGCTTTTACAGTTATTGGTCTTGTGATAAATCTGCCTTTATATAAAGATACTTATTTTTTTATAACTACTTGTGTGGTGTCCCTTTGTAGTGTTCCTCACTGTGTTACTGTGTATGGTCATAAATGCTTCACACACTGCCTCTGAGATAAGCCTACCTGCTCGTGCTACGTTACCACAGGGTTGAGCAGGGGTATTAAAGAGGGTAGCCCTCTCACTCTGACTTAGGAAGAAGGGTCCCTACTTGGACAGTGGCCAGCCATTGCCAACTAGAGACCCCCATTTCTAACAGTTATCATGGGGCACACAATTATAGCGAGCTTCTACCCGCTCATTAACAGGCTGGGGGATGGAATTGGCCTTGCTCGCGCTCCCGGTTCGGAGGGATCCTGCCTTGAGGAAACCTTTGGTTATCCCTACAAAAAAGGTGGGAGGCAGGGGACCCTCCTTATCAATAATCAGTCTACTCGCTCCAGTACATCAAAACAGTTGGTAACAGGGATGCTGAAATGCCTATTATGCCTTTCACCATTTGGGGGTTCTGTTGGATGTGGAAAGTGCTGTGATGGCTGTAATGGATGGTCATTTCTTGCATAAGAACAAGGTTTAGAAAAAGAACCTAGTGGTAGCAGGGCAATTTTCGATTCCTCAGCCTGTTTATGCACCCTATCAAAAAGCAACTTTCGGACCACATTAGGATCATTATAATTAATAACAACACAATCCCCTGGACGGTCCACCCAACCCCGCCCAATACACCCCACCCTGCATGTGAAAAGAATGTTATGTGTCAGTATTTCTCACAAGCCAGTCTAGGCATTTTTTAGCAAGTTCCTTGCGTGTTTCTCTCTGTCCCTCACACAGTTTGGGATCTTCTGTTAGAATTGTCACATAAGGGCAGGACATAGGGGATAGATTGATAACAGGGAGCTTTTTCTGTCTTTGTGCTGCCACAACAGTCCCAAATCACCCAATACTCCTGTCCTGCTGACTGGGTTGTCCCCCTCGATGGCCTCCTTCAGCAGAATCCCCTGCTAGTCAGGAATTAGCTCTGGATATTGTAGGAAGCACAGTAAGAGGGATGCTGCTATTTTCACAGCTGGGGCAGTGGACGTAGTAGGATTATTAACGCAAGCCCTCCTCTTTCTATAACCTGGTGCTTTTGTAGCTGTGGTTTTTGAGGGTCTTTGAGCATGTGCTCAGTAGCTGCTAGGTGCACCAAAATTGGTGCAAGTTCCGAACACAGAATGCCCTTGACTCTATCTACTAGCTCTTCCACTAATTCAGCCGACCAGCTTAATTTTAAGTCAAGATCCCTTCCGTTGGTAGCACATGGGTGCTGTAACGGGAAAAATCCTTTCGGACGAAGCCGGAATCATGCTGTGCCAACACAGTGCCGACAAAAGAACGAATGCGGCATTAGCACGCATTCGTTCAGCACGCAAGTCGTTTTAACGACTTGCTTTTAGGGAGGCGCATTGGTGGAATGGTCTTGGATTTAAAGTCCAACACCTTCCCTACTGTTGCGCAGTAAATTAAACTATTCCAACATCGAGCACCCACCTAGGACAAGTCGTTAAAACGACTTGCGTGCTGATCAAATGCGTCCTAAAGACGGGTTCGTTCAAAAGACGGCGTTCGGAATGCATGCGTCCTAAATGCATGCGGAATACCGTCATACATTCGCTGGACAGTCTCAGAGGCATTAGATAGAGGATCAGCTTAAGCTCCTGTCTTATGTTGCTTGTCCCGGACAGTCCTCATCGGTCTTTTTGCTACTTCTTGGAGTTCCTTATGCCGTGCCGCATTGTCAGCAGCCCCATTTGATACACTAGACAGTAGGTCAGAAGTCCCGTTTGTCACGCTAGACTCAACCTCAGGAGTACCAGTGATGGAAGCTATCTCATGTAGACCATTCAGTGAGTGTAAAGATGCTCCAGAGCCCAAGGACAGTCTTCTTTCCCCAAATCGATTTCAGTTGATACAACCCCAATCACCCATTGCAACATCCGGTCTATGGATGTCGTTTTAGGGGGTGGGGTAGGAGTCATAGACCCATCAGCACACTTGCGCTTACCTGTATGTTCCTTGTTGTGTTATGCACCACTCGCAGTTGGAACCAGTCTGAAATATGATGGAGAGAGAACTAAATTGGGTGTAGGGGAGATCAAGGCAAAGTCACTGTGTACCACAAAGGCCACCGCCCAATAGATGTGGGTGTGTAACTAGAAAGTTTGTAAATTAAAAACACACTCACCCAAGTCCTGAAGAGGGCGTTAGAGGGGTGGCCCAGCCCAGCCTCGTCCGGGCTCAGACGGGCCTGCCCTTGGCCTAGGCTTTGCCCTGGCACATCCCGCACTGCGGGAGTCTGGGGTGAGTTATGAGCATGAGTATTAAGAGGGCCCCACCACCTACTAGCGCGATGCAGGCAGTGGGGTTCTGGACTCCGTGGTCCATCGTTAGTCCCACCTGGGACAAACAGTGCTCCACAACGGTCAGAAACCCGGTGAAAGTCCTCTGTACTAGTAAAATGAACTGCTATTGGGGAAAAATGCATGGAAGAGATATTACGAGACCTACCCTTAAACACTCTCCTAAAGGACACTAAGCATAAAATATTACCACTTTGAAAGGCAAATACTTAAAGGAAAGTTAGCCATTATTATCCCAAGATTGGAACAGCTGTAACAACAAATTGATGTCCCATAATTTACAGTATATGGACTTAGGAGGATTTGCATATCTGATTCCTTTTAACAATCTCCAAACTAAGGGGTGTTCCACTACATGCTTTCCTTCCATCTTCTGATGTACTGTAGAAATTGCAGATCTCTACCCACTAATACTCTTGTAGGATTTCTGCCGAGCTGCTAAGGATGCAATGAAGTTTGAAACCCCTGTGATATCGGATGAAATGGGATCAATATCCTGTTCCATACACCAGCCACTCCATACCTCCCATGTTGCCCTATAGGCTTAATTGTGCCCTGTGCCCAGGAGGCTTTGACATAGTCTAAAGCTGACACCGAAGGAGCTGCCACTTTTGTAAGTAATCTGAAAGGTTCCATGCCACCAGAGACAACTTGCCTTTTCAGGCTAGGCTGTGATACTGGCCTTGAGTGCTGCTCAGTAGCTGCATGCAGACTGGCAGATGAATTGGACGGTCCGTTGAGAGCTCCTGAAGAAAGGCGTACCAAGGTTTGTGACATCCACTGTGGTACTATCAAGACCACTCTTGACAGTTGTCTGCAAACCTGTGCCACATATATGGGCATCCTGGCAAAAAGTTGAAAAACATAGTGATTTCCACCAGATCACCCCTGAAGAAAGCCATCCATTGCTAAAGCGTCGGAATCTGACCGCCAACTGAAGTACTTCTATAACTGAGTTGTCAGTCCAGAAGTAAACAGGTCTATATTGACTGGACCCCAGACCTCGCTCAGAGTTTTGTAAACCTGGCAACACTGAACCCAATCTTTGCTGCAGCATAGGCTCCTTGAGTACCAGTCAGCTACTATATTGCATGGCCCCAGAAGATACTCTGTCACTACGGATATCATCTGATGGAAACAGAATTCCCAAAGTGCCCTGGCCTATTCTGCTAGAGGTTTTGATTTCATTCCATCCAACCTGTTTATTTCCTGACTGTGGTTAGATTGTCTATACACAGAAGGACTGCACATCTGATCCTGTTTTTTTCTTACCAAACTTTGGATCGCAAAGGAGCCTGCAAGACACTCTAGACAATTTAAGAGCTTTGACAACTCCATCTTGCACCATCTTCCACCAGTTGCAAAGGTGCCTCATCTGCCCCTCCCTCCATCCCTAGAGACTTGCATCTGATTCTAATACTAGATCCTTGGACGTAGGGAAAATAGCTCACCAGGTCCAGGCATCAGTGTGGCTTAATCACCAATTTATTTCTGCGCTTGACTCCAGATGTAGTGGTACCTTCTCTAAGCACTCAAACCCCCTTTGTAAGTGCCTTATCTTTGGTCATTGGAGAGCCTTGTGATAAAGGGGTCCTGTAAAGACTGCTTGAAGGGAAGATGAAAGTAGGCCCACCAGTCTCGCCAAGTCCAGAGAGAAATGAGATATTGTCCAGCATCATCCTGAACTCTTTTTTGATCACCTTTAGTTTTCAGTCTTAGAGCAACCATATTTCCTTTTCTAAGTCCACTACAAACCCCCAAAATTCCATCCTTTTTGAGGGAATTAGATCAAACTTATCTGCTTTTATGAGAAAACCCAGTAGCAAATCAATACTATGGCCATTTGTATCTGTGTCAGCAAAAAAATCTTCTCCTGGCCTAGATATATCATATTGTACAAGTATACTTCTATCCTTAGTCCCTGGGATTATAGCGCTTCAACAGCTTGGTGAAACACCAGAGAGGAGATTAGACCGAGAGTAAGGACCGTGAATCTGTACGACTGCCCTAGCCAGAAGAATTGTTAATACTTTTGTAAGTGCGAAACATTGGCACTGTTAGGTAGATGTCCTTAATATCAAGACACATCATCCGATGCCCCGGGAGGAAAATATTCCTGATCCTGTTTGCTGTCACTATATCTGAAGTGGCAATAAAGAAAAAACTGATTGAGATCTTTTAGATTTATTACTGGTCGAAACTTCTTATTATTTATCTGAACTAGAAATATATTGCTCACAAACTCTCTGAGGTGCAGTAGACCAGGCTCTATTGCCCCCTTCAGAAGCAAATCCTGCACCTTTACTGAGATTAAGTATACTCCATCTCGAGAAAACTGGATTGGGGTAAGAAACCTGGTCTGTACTGGGGTGGTTTGAAAATCTATTTGAAACCCCCAAACTTTCTGGGGAACCCTAGGGTCACTTGAGATCAACTCCCCTTCTTGAGGGAACAGTACAAACCAGCCCTTCACTTTCACCAGGGGGTAGGAAACTATTATTACCTTGAACTCCCACTCCCATTGTCTGTCCATTATCAGTGCCAAAATGTCCTCCATCAATTGGGATTATCTGTACTGTTGGCGTATGAAGTAGGGTCTGAAGTAGTTTGTACAGCCAGCGAAGCAACCACCGTATCTGCCGGCCCTGGGAAAGCCCAATCAAATACCATCATCAGTAAAGAGTGAGACTTAGCTAGTGAAGGAAACGCTTGCACATAGCACTCAATCTCCCTAATAGGGTGCTCTCCAAAAAAAGATCCCTGGCTGTTTATCCAACCTTGGAACGAGCAAGTTCACCCAAATTTGGGTTTATTCTCAACAAAATACCCTCTCAACTTTCGAATGACAATCCAGCATTCGCATTCGTCAAAAAAACATACGGCCATGTGAGCCCACTCAGAAACCACCTCCAGATCAACAGCTTCCCCAGTACTCTTCGCCTACTCAGCAATGCACAATATTCTTGCTAATCAACCCAGAGTTTCCAACATTTTGTCTGGGCATGATGCCCAGGCTCTGTCAACACTCCTTCTAGGATCTATACTCTCTCTACTTAAAAAAGTAACACATTTTGTGTTCAGTACCATGGCCCGGGGTGCTTTATATGTAATAGTTGGTCTTGGGCATTCTGACCTTCCTTAGACCCGGAGACTCTCTCAACGGGGTTCCTGATACTGGTTTATATAACATTTTCTACAAATGGTGGGGGGACTACTCAGAAGAATACGGGTCTTGTGAAAAAGCCCAGATCAAATATGTGATTGCCATCAGCTTCTAAAATTACCACTTGTGACTTATCAGCCGATTTCAATATCTTAGCAGCATTAGCGGTATCATCATCAGTTCCATATACATAATTATCCTACAATTCATCTTAATATTGATCATACAAATTAACAAAAGTCCTTTTGCGTGAACTGCCAAATGAACCCATATATGGATCCTTCCATGAAGAATTATTAGTCACATTTCCAATATATCACTGATTGGGAATTGAACACCCACTGAATGTGAATATGTAACAGTGTTTGTAATTCAAAACACCCACACAGTTTTGTAACATGCCCCATTAATTTGTAACTCAAGGTACATGACCTTACCTCCAGTGTCTCTTATCTCCCTCCTCTTGCCACTCCCTTATTTCAGGGCAGAACCACTATACCATACAGCAGGATTGTTCCAGCACCAGCTCACAAAATAACTTGCAAAGCAGTGAATTTACCAGACTTTGAGAAACCCATGCTGCATTGAAATCCTATTTTAACAACAAATGTTAACAGTCCAATGCACTAGAAAGACTGCCAGGATTCACAGAACAGACGCTGTAAATGAACGCTGACAACAGCATGAGCTGGGTAAGAAAACATGCTTCCAAAGCAGTGTGGATGCCTCTAAACTACAAGCTCTTCGTGCCAAATGCTCAAACAAACAAAGCAATGTCTTTAAACACAAACAGAATGCCTGCGCTTCACGGTTACCTCAGATTAGGCCAAAATCAATATTACATCTTTAAAGCAATCTAATACAATAAACAAACCAGTTCAGTAGTTCAGTACATGGCTCACAAGTACTTAACTTGGCGGCAAGAAAAGAGGAAGTTGATTATGAACTTCCCTTATTTATAGTGTGTTGTAATTAAATTCTGGTAGCCGAGTGTAGTTTAAGATGATTTATTAAGATTACGTTGTAGGTTGGTAGATCCATGTACAGCAGCCCCACCAGGAGCAACCTGCCTGCTGCTCAGTCCATACTCCAACTGTCACACCTCACCACACAGGCACCCAAGCCTTCCCTACATCATCACCACACCAACATTCCACGCAGACAACTCACACTGGCTGAGCAGCCAGGACCCAGGGTAACATGGGAGATGCATGGATACATAAGCAAGATATAATATAGTGTTGGGTGTATTTCTTCCTTGTTGTTACTTCCTGGTCAGGAGAGAAGGATTGTGGAAAATGTAGGATGCTTTGACTGTGCTACTTAAACTAAACAGCAGGGAATGAGGTTGCATAATAGAGCCACCTGTCTTGTAATAGGATTAAAAGAACAAGAAGTTTTGGAACACTTTTCTGGATGCTGGTTCACTGTCCTGACTATGGATAGATAGGGGGGGAGGCTGTTCCAGATCTGAAGGCCTAAATATTGCAGAGAGAGGCCTTCAGGTCAAGCAAGTTTGATCTTCGGTACTTACATGAGCATTTGTAGGGAGCGTGCAGGTGTTGAAAAGTCTTGTGTCTCTTCTTTGAAACCAGTGGAATGTTGGCAGCCTGGAAGGCATGAAGATGTCTCTGTGATTTCTGCAGTTTTTGTATAGCGTGAATTTGGCCCCAGGGCATTAAAGCACTTTACATGAGCACCAAATTATATTACACCAGGTCAGATTCATTTTTAGGCATGGGGAGATTAAGGGCCATATGTATCATTACTGGAAATAGCGATTACTTAATTGGGATTCTCTGCGAATCACAATTAGGTAATCACTATTCCTAATGTGTGAAACTCCATGAGTTTCATTTAGTGATTCCTAGTGGGTCGCAAATCGACCTACCTCATGAATATAAATTAGATAGGTCGCAATTTGCATAAGGAATCGCTAAAATCACGGGGATGGTGGCCTGCTGGGGTCAGCAGACCACCATGTCCATGATTGCTTTTAAATAAAGCAATGATTTTTTTAAAAGCAGCCCATTTTCCTTAAAGGAAAGGGACAACTACCTTCTCGAAAAAAATGTTTTCGCTACCATTCTCAAAGGGGCAGGATTGGCTGTTCACTTTCCATTATTAGTGGCAAGAAAGGGTAGATAATTCACGCATCTGTTGCAGAAATCTGCTTTCAGCCCTCGATTTAGAACCCTTATAGGGTGACATCAGCCTTTCAATTATCCGATCCTGATAAAATTCTTACCATTGAGAATGCTTGTAGTGAACTGTATTGCTGATTAGCAGCACTGCGAAGCACAAAGTGCAATATTAAAAATGTTTTAATACACTTTGGTTCTCAGATGGTCCACGTGGTGTAAATTGCTGCAACTAAGGAACATGCTTTTCTAAGTAAGAGAGCAATAGATCTATAAAATATGAGTAAACATTTGGCAATGTCTTTCAGTCTAATCACAGTGGTGTGAGAGCAGCTCTCCAAGGCATATTTAGCAGTTTGTATAGAATATTTTATATTTATCAGCCTATCAATAAACACATAGTTCTAAATACACATATTGATGGTAATTAATTTGTAAGCCTCAGGTAGATGAAAGGCTAAATCTCCCATTCCATTGGCTGGAGCTCTCCGAATCAGTACTCAGTTTGTGCTGAATTATCTCAACAGCCTAATGGTGCAGAGCACCACAGTCAAGGGTTGCAAGGTGTGGATGTGGGATATTCACCATCACGTTTGCATCAGCGAATAGAATAAATAGATCAAACACTACCAATGTTCACAGACCTTTTGGGCAATCTGGCACTGCTAGATGGGCCACTTTGAAAGGGCCAGTGTGTGGCCTGTTTTTTTGGTACTGTGGGCCATGACAGGACCAGAAATACCGGCCTACGTACTTCAAGCTGGCCCATCTGACAGCATCAGGATGCCAGACTGCCTTAAAGGCCAGTCCAAGCCTGAGCACCACTTAAGAGCGATAGTCAACATATGTTGTAAACATAATTGAGCAGGCTCTATTCTTAGTGTAGTGGCACTGGTGAGCTGCAATTAAGCATAGTAACGTCAGGCCCATAAGTGCTATAGACCACGGGGCACTTATAAGTGCATGCAGGCTACTCCCTACCAACAAGCCCCCACACTGCCCCAGTTCAGGAAGGACCTCAAGACCTGGCTCTTCGGATGACCACAGCACTCAATGGAGCCGTCCCCTCCCCCCCGCGCCTTGAGACCCTTTGGGTTGAGTAGTTGCGCTTCACCAACCCTGAATGATTGATTGAACATCATTTGGGGGAGAAAATGGAACTGCACAGTGTGAGATATACTCATTTTGCTCAATACACACAGGGGCAGATTTACAAGCCCCCTGCGCCACCAGTACGTCACTTTTTGTGACGTACTGTTGGCGTATTTCTCTGCCCCATGTTTACAAGGACAGGAAAAGCCACCCTGCGTGGCTTTTCCTGTCCTTGTAAATATGGCCCCTTTACACGCAGCACTTTGCGTGAAAGGGGCGTTCCATGGGTGTTGCTGTGGGTGTTCCCACGCAACACCCATGGAACAAGACACATTTCCAGATTTACGAGGAATCGTAAATCTGGAAATGTGTGTGAATGTTACGCCTCCCCAGGGGAGGCATAGGGAGGTGCAACGAGGAGAAATGTTTTCATTTCTCCTCGTTTTTTCCTCTTTCAATGCGTGCTGCATTCTACAGCATGCATTGAAAGAGGAAAATGCCTGTAGTGATTGTTTTTGTGCAGGAAGGTGCCCCTTCCTGCACAAAAACAATCTCCCCACGACGCAGGCATCCTTGCACCATGGTGCAAGGGTGCCTGCATCAGCGCATGGCAGCAGTTTGTGCGCCAACTCAGGGGGAAGCACAGAGATGCGACATATTGTTGTAAATATGTTGCATCCCTGTGCTTTGAAAGTGACTCAGTGCGGCACAGCCAAATGGCTTGCGGAACGCACTGAGTCACTTTCACTGTAAATCTGCCCCACAGATTGGTGTAGTTATGCACTCAGGTTTAGAATGTGGGTCGCCTGATTGCACAGTTTACAATGTATCCTCTAGACTGCACCCCCCTCCCCACAGTGATACATTCTGTTTTGCTATAAGATGTTTGTATGGTGCCCTTTCAAAATCTACAGCTTTTCTTTGCAAATTCACCTAAATATTTTGCTGTGAAATGCAGTTTTTGGCTCAAAGATCACCAGCGCTGATAGACACCAAGAAAATGCTGACGTTTATTTTGTGTTGCATTATTGTGTTTTGTTCTCTTGTGCTTTGTATTTTGTTGAGAGATGTTACAAAATGCTGATACATTTTCAGCCAAAAGCAGCACATTTCTTTAAAGCCCCAGTGACAAACAACCACATACCACTGCCTAAGGTTGTAAAATGCCATTGCTTCAGCTCTTT
Organism: Calotriton arnoldi; assembly: GCA_963921515.1. Taxonomy (NCBI): domain Eukaryota; kingdom Metazoa; phylum Chordata; class Amphibia; order Caudata; family Salamandridae; genus Calotriton; species Calotriton arnoldi. Next base: position 153,544 of record CAWUFW010013482.1, read on the forward strand.
AACTGTGTAAGACACCAGTCAGACCAACACTGTCAGAGACCGTGTGTTAAAATAGCTCTCTCAGTGCTCACTTTATGTGACTTGGCCCATGTCTTTACAAATGTCCCCCAACTAAAGATACTCTGAGGCTGCTGCCCTAAAAGAAAGGATAGCAGGCTCAGACGTCTCTACGGTAATTTCATACTGAGGATAGCCTCATCACCCCATTCCTTACGCAGTGAGGATGAGGTGCTGCCTCCCTTAGCCAGGCACCCCAACAAAAGCTCCATTTCACAAAATATAAATCCTAGTAATTTTCCACCAACCCCTTACCAAGCCCCACTTGGGCTAAATAGTGCATTGCGAAGCAGTGGCGGCCACCACCAACAATGTGTGGTGGGACGGGTGGAGGGAGCGCAGGAGGGGAAGCATGGGGAGAGCGTGCTGCTTGCCCAAATTAAGCACTGGTTAGCCACACAAGGAAAGACTAGTGGTTGGCAAGACACAGGTGGACTGCTTTGTCAATTGCTGAGGCGAGCCAAGTCAGGCCTTTATTTGCTTTTCTGTCTCTTCCTGTACACAGACCGCTTGTTTCTGTGGTTTAATATGTTTTATTCTCCCTTCAGAGAATGTGAGCCCTTTGATCCCTGGTAGAAACTCATGTCTCAGTTTCAGTTTTCCTCTTGTCATCCCACTTATCAAAATTGAGACTTTAGAAGAGTCAACAGGCTGCCTGGGAGATTCCAATATCCCCTTCCCATTAGGAGAGAAGCCCAGATTGTGCAGTGCTCCAATGTTTCCCATCGCTATGTGTGAGTAACTGATCCACTCCAGGTTTTTGTGGTCTCGCTACAGACAGCTTTAGCTGTCTATCACATACAGTAGTGTCACCTGTTCTTTCAAATATACCTAGAGGGGCTTTGGGTCTAACTCTTGCACATGACTGGATGGCTTTCATGTCCATTCCAATTCCCCACTGCTGATATGCTTGCTTTCTTCCATATTGTTATGACCCCACCCTCCCCCATTCCTCTCTCACCCAGGAGCATTTTGGCTTCACGCTGATTCTTGGACAGGCTCAGTGTATCCATCCGCTCCTAATGTCAGGGACTATTTTTCCATGAGCATGTCCATGGCATTTGACTTTATGCTTGTCCCTTGCTGTTGTTCCCTAGTGTGTCCGTTCACCTTCCCTTCTTTGTATCTGTGACTGGTTTCCAATCCCTGCTGTCTTGCTCTCTCTCGCACCTGACTCTCCTGCTCTTTCTCCAAACCCCACCCTTTCTCTGGTCCACTGCTGCACACCAGTGCTCTCCCGTCTCTTCATTTTTTTCATATGTCGTGGATCGTTATCGGAGCCTGGACTCAACAAAGCTGTCCACAATTGTGGCACAAGGTTTGGTAAAGGCAATGGCATCTAGATGCAACGTGACTGCCATCTTGGAATGGTAGCACAGTAATACAGTATGCACACAAAATACAATTTGAAGATAACAATCTGATGCTATAAGCTTGGCCAGTCTTGTGCCACCAGACGTGTTTTAAGGCATGGGCAAATTGGACTCTGGCCCAGGGCCCCGGCCTTTCAGGGGGGGCCCTGTTAGAGCCAGCTCTGTTCTGCTGAGAGTCTTGCCCCAATGACCTTGAATAATTTTTTAACCGATTGTTGTAAATAGCGTTTTTTATCATTTATTTTTAATGTGTGAGAGTCTATTATAGACATTTTGCAGACACAATGAGTTTGTTTCATGCGGCATCCATAAAAGGAGTTTCTTTTAGATCGATACAGGACCCCCCATTTGAGAAATGGGAGGGTGTGACGGAGATTATTTACAGTAATATCAATGAGCTGCTGCTGTGTTATAATACTGAAAACACACATCACTATCCCTGAATATCAGATGTACACACGTTTAGAATTTGATCAAAGAGGGCACGAAAGAGCTGAAACTGGATCATAAATTTAAAGCTGTTGCGAACAGGGGCCCCCAAAATACATTTGGCCCAGAGCCCCCAAAATCCTTAAAACTTTCCTGTGTGCCACAATTGTCGAAGCACTGGTAAAGCCAGCTGCAATAGGTGGCCAGCTTTGTTGTTGTAAAATGAACTAAGTTTGGTAAAGCAAGACTGCGTAGCTTTGCCAGTACTGGGTTGTATTGTACTGTATTTGATTTTGTTGCACTGTTTTGTATTATATTGTAGTATTTCTATTGCCGTTGACGAGACCCAAATGCCTTTCATAGTTTGTGGAGTAAGGCTCCATTGGTGCAGTAGTAACTCTTCGCCAAGTTTCAGTGATGAAGAGGAGGTCCAGCTTGAGATCTGCTAGGAAGACATAGATATGCTTTCTGCTTTTACTGAGTGATCTGGCATTGATTAGTATATGCAATAGTTATTAAGGGGCCTGTTTGCTGGTTGGTGAGGGTTGCTCTTGCTGATGATGGGGGTGGCACTATATATGATCATAGTTCTGAAGTAATTTGCTGGGTTCAGGAGATTCCATTGGCAGTTTGTCTGGTGATCGCTCTGTTGATTCCTCGTGTGATTGATTAGCTGGTATAGGCAGCAGAGTTCTAGTGGCTGATTTCCATTGCTTGTCCTGCCCCATAGATATTGTTGTTTCGCCTATGTCACAGGATCAGGTTTAAATCGCTGTTGTGATAGTTCTCATGATTCATTTGGTCTCTAAGGCAGCAGAGCTACTATTTTTGAATTGCTTGATGCAGTTCATTGATAAGGGTAGTCAATTACTGTCATGGATGATGTTTGGCCAGACGCTTTAGGTGACCACTTGTTGCCTGGCTGCTTTGGTGATTGCTCTTGAGTTTATTCGATAAAATAGTGAAGCTCAGATGCGATTGGTAAGGTGTCTTGCAAGAATGAAGTTTGGACCAGTGGAGAGATGTAATCAAAAAGGTTGTGGGTTGTAGAGTCTTCGCTGAAACCAGTTTGGTTGTTTGTTGTGGAGTCTATTTACGCGACTGCTCAGGTAATTCCTCTTGTGATTATTGTTGTTCCTCTGGCCGGTGTGGCTGCTGAGGGTGTGAGCAAGGCATAGCAGTTGGTCTGTCTTGTTGGTCTTAGGGGTGGAGCAGCAATGTAATTGAGTTTGGTTAGGCAGAGGCGGTGTGTGCAACAGGAGTCTTACTAGCCTTCATTGGCTACCAGTCCATGAGAGGGTCAAATGTAAGGCCTTGTGCATGATCCATAGGGCCCTGTACAATACTGGCCCCCTCTATTTTCAGAGGCTTTCTTCTTGGCATCACCCTCATTGCAACCTTAGATCATGAACAGCTAAATTAGTGTCCATCCCAAAGATAAAGAAAACCAAGTGGGAAGGTAGAAGTTTTTCTTACTCAGCAGGTAAACTTTGGAATACTTTGCCATTCAATCTTAGATCCCAACCGCGTCTGGTTCTCTTCAGGAAATCTTTAAAAATGTGGCTTTTTACCTAATGCAGGAAATTGTTTTCCCGTTATGCTCTTGTTATGGCACGCTAGCGCCAAGACGCCTCGGTATTCGCGCGCTTTAGAAGCTGTTTTACTTACTGTTTTACTTAAGGCCATCAAGAGTATTTGGAGGGAGCTAAATAGGCATTGAGTAATGTGTGGTTATTGTAGACATGATCAACAGTATGGAGGTTTATCTAGAGGTTGTGGAAGGGAAGATGAGTATGGGCTAGGATAGGTGAAGAGAGGAAGAGGGTAGTTTGGCTTTGGTAAGAGAGACAAAATAGAAATATAAAACTGAGCCTAGCCCTTGTCTTTTATGGTGTATGTATCAGCAAGGTACACAAGGGGAAGGTGTAGTGGCATGTCAGAGAGGGAGGTTTTTAGGATTATTAAGAAATATTAGGATAATGACTGAAAAGGAGTATAATTGGGAATGCCAGTTGAGGGGTGGGGGTGAACAGTGCAGAGTACAAGTGTTTATCAAAATGTGATGGTGTACTAGGAAGTGGTAGTGAGTGTTGTGGAAGAAAATATGAGTTACAGTTGTTGTTTTGGATTGTCGTTGAAGAATGGAGAGTGTTGATGTCATGAGGTTATTTGCTTTCAGTGTGAGCATATGTTATAATAGATCTAGTAGCTAAAAAGCTATATAGAGCACCTGAGGGGGAGGGGAAACCAGTGTATAGTGGAGTGTGATAACTGGATTAGAAGGGGGAGGTTGAAGGAAAAGGGAGAAGAAGAGGGAAGGCAAGCTGGGGCGGAGTGAAAAGGGATTGACTCAGGAGAGGAGGATTGGGAGAAAGAGGAAGCTAATTTAGTGGTAAACTAAGATGTAGGCGGGATATGATTAAGATGATGTAGAGCAATAAAAAGAGTGCCGTTCTGGATCATGTTGGCGAAGGCAGTAGCGTTCCGGTAGGTGGGACGAGCGATGCCTCTTCTTGGATAATAACATTTTAGCCATTGTGTTATCCCTTTGTATGATGAGCGATTTGTAGGATGATGGGTTTTGTGTGTTTCAGGATGCTGGAGTATTAGGACACTTAGATGCTTTCAAGTTTGCATTCTGCGGTAGGTTTTGAGTTTGTTAGTAGAAGAGATTGGTCTGCTACAGCAGAAACCTAGCTAAAAGATTTGGGAGCACTTGTGCTCCTTGTTGCACATCTGTTATTGACATATCCCTAGTAGAGGAAGGGTTTTTCACTTAAGACGTTTTTATCTTTGTAAAAGCGGAAGCCAGTTATGAGGGCCATTTGCACAATATGGAGCTTACTTAGGAGCGATAGACACCAGATCTACTGGGGATACAGTTAAGAAACGAAGGGGCATTATTTAGGTTTTACCCAAGAGGAACAGATCCCAAGCCAATCGAATCACTGCTAAGCTACCAGAGAGTATAATACAGGGTCCACCTAGGTATAACAAGTCCATCCCACTGTAGGCACACTTGAATAACCAGGGTCTGTTATATAGGGTCTAAATGGATGTGCCAGAGGCCAGAACCACTGGAAGCACTGTTAAGTATCCAGGGAGCATTCTATAAGGTCCTTCCAAAAGTGACAGAGGCCCATTCCACTGGAGGTACTGTTGCTCAACTAATACATATTATATTGACTGAGCATGGTGCTCCACCAGAATAGGCAGTTTTAAATATCATCCTGACAAAATATTGGGTCTAGAATATCGACTACCACAATATCATAAGGCAAGAATATATGCTTAAGTATAAATTCACTTTTCTTAACTCTACATCTATGTAATTCAATTAAAATATATCTATACAAAGTACAGAGATGCACAGTTAAGAATGGTAAATCTGCACTTACATATATATTTATATATGTATATATATATATATATATATTACCTACTGGCGGTCTCCAGTAGGCAGTTATAGTTAGGACCTTGTTTCTATTCAAAAAGCGTTTTTTCTTTTCCCGATAACTTTGGCGCCAGTTGACGAATCTTCGCGAAAGTTTTAAAACTAGTGGCCCGCTCCGGTCAGCTCCTGTGTTGAAAGTTTCGGGGTGATTCGACAAGCGGGGGCCGAGAAAAAAGGGGGGGTCCCAAAACACGTTTTCCCCATGTTAATTTCCATAGGAAACTTTAGACAAAGCTACAGCCCGAACTGATGAACGGAATTACACCAAATTTGGCAAAAAGGTAGGTCTTGGTTCAGAAAGAGTCCTTTTTAGGTCTCGGCCTGCACCAGCGCTTGCGCTGGTCTGGCCGAGAGTTTTAGTAAGCGGGTTTTGGAAGTGCAAACACTGGCTTTCGGCTGGCGACCAGCTTGAGTTCACGATGGCGTAGCACCGCGCAGCTGCCATCTGTTGTTTCCTATCTCTTCCTCATTTCCTCGTCATGGCTCATTAACTCTCTGGACTCTGATGTTTCAATCGCAGCAGCAGCTCACATTACCAACTGAGGGCCCTGGACTACAGTCACATGAAAAACAACAGCGATTAGCATTGAAATGCAAGCTTTTTTTTGTCTAGTTAGAAATATTGCTTCAGTGGGTTGATTTCACCTTATATCGCTATTTGTTTTATATTGGGAGTCACAGCCTAATTACCAGTATTTTTGTCTCTCACTGTTTTTTTTAATATATTTATTTGCACAAAGCACAAAGCTATATTTAAGGTTACTTTTTCCGCGTCACTTCTTCACTCTATTTAAACTCCACACCCCCCACTCTTATTGTCTCTCTCCTTCTCTCTCTCTCCCTCTCTAATTCTCTCTCTACTTAATTAACTCTCCCTCTCTATCTTTTTTAGCCTTTCATTCTCTCTCACCCCTTTATCTGTTTCTCTTTCAAACTCCTTCATTCACTCTCTCTCCCCTTCTTTCTCTCTCTCTATCCCGCTCCACTCTTTATTCTATGTACACCCTTTCTCTCTCTCTCTTTCTCTCTCACCACCCTCTCTAATTGGGCATTATATCTTCACTCTATCTCTCACTCGGCAACACCACAGCATCACTCAGCGCAACCACAGCATCAATCAGAGCCAGCACAGCATCACTCAGCACCAACACAACACCACTCAGCACCACCACAGCATCACTCAGCACCACCACTCAGCACCACCACAGCATCTCTCAGCACCACCATAGCATCTCTCAGCACCACCATAGCACCACTCAGCACCACCACACCACCACTCAACACCACCACAGCATCACTCAGCACCACCACAGCATCACTCAGCACCACCATAGCATCACTCAGCACCACCACAGCATCACTCAGCACCACCACAGCACCACTCAGCATCACCACAGCATCACTCAGCACCACAACAGCACCACTAAGCACCACCACAGCACCACTCAGCACCACCACAGCATCACTCAGCATCACCACAGCATCACTCAGCACCACCACACCACCACTCAGCACCACCACAGCATCACTCAGCACAGCACCACCACAGCATCACTCAGCACCACCACAGCACCACTCAGCACCACCACAGCATCACTCAGCATCACCACAGCCCCACTCAGCACCACCACAGCACAACCACAGCACCACCACAGCATCACTCGGCACCACCACAGCATCACTAAGCACCACAACAGCATCACTAAGCACCACCACAACACCACTCAGCACCACCACAGCATTACTCAGCACCACCACAGCATTACTCAGCACCACCACAGCATTACTCAGCAGCACCACAGCATCACTCTGCACCACCACAGCATCACTCTGCACCACCACAGCATCACTCTGCACCACCACAGCATCACTCTGCACAACCACAGCATCACTCAGCACAACCACAGCATCACTCAGCACCACCACAGCATCACTCAGCACCACCACAGCATCACTCAGCACCACCACAGCATCACTCAGCACCACCACAGCACCACCACAGCACCACTCAGCACCACCACAGCATCACTCAGCATCACCACAGCATCACTCAGCACCACCACAGCACCACTCAGCACCACCACAGCACCACTCAGCACCACCACAGCATCACTCAGCACCACCACAACATCACTAAGTACCACAACAGCATCACTAAGCACCACAACAGCATCACTAAGCACCACCACAGCATCACTCAGCACCACCACAGCATCACTCAGCACCACCACAGCATCACTCAGCACTACCACAGCATCACTCAGCACTACCACAGCATCACTCAGCATCACCACAGCATCACTCAGCACCACCACAGCATCACTCAGCACCAGCACAGCACCACCACAGCACCACTCAGCACCACCACAGCATCACTCAGCATCACCACAGCCCCACTCAGCACCACCACACCACCACTCAGCACCACCACACCACCACTCAGCACCACTAAGCACCACAACAGCATCACTAAGCACCACCACAACACCACTCAGCACCACCACAGCATCACTCAGCACCACCACAGCACCACCACAGCATCACAGCACCACCACAGCACCACTCAGCACCACCACAGCATCACTCAGCATCACCACAGCACCACCACACCACCAATCAGCACAACCACAGCACCACCCCAGCATCACTCAGCACCACCACAGCATCACTCAGCACCACCACAGCATCACTCAGCACCACCACAGCATCACTCAGCACCACCACAGCATCACTCAGCACCACCACAGCACCACCTCAGCATCACTAAGCACCACCTCAACACCACTCAGCACCACCACAGCATCACTAAGCACCACCTCAACATTAGAATAGGCAGGAAGAAGTTGCCAACATTGCAACGACAAAATAAACGACAAGACCTTTCTTATGTTTATTCTTTTAATTGGGTCATTCAGTTGTACATAATGTCGTCTTAGTTATATATAAAGTAACAAAAATGCTTATAAGTCTTTTTTATTATAACTTTTCAACATGCTGCACAGCAGCCACAATGCTCTTAAAAACATTGGCAAAACCAATAGCTCTGCCTAAACACTTATAAGGCCCCAAAGGCGAGACCTATTGGCTAATAGGTCTCGCCTTTGGGACCGTATATGTGTTTAACCAGGTGTCAGTTATGCAGCACAATTGTTGTATGGCTAAACACTTATAAGGTCCCAAAGGCGAGACCTATTGGCTATGCCAATGCTTGTTTTTAAATGGTGTAAATCCGTTCAGTAGTTCCTGAGAAAGTAGAAAAAGAAAACGTTTCGATATCTGTGGGCGCGGTGGGTTTGCAAACCCTCCCGAGCACGAGCTTCATTCTCATTGGCTACCAACACTCCAAACCAGGAAGTGTTGGCCGCCATCTTGTGACTCGGTAGAACCGAGTCACAAGAAAACAGTAAAACAAAGATAAAAAACAAGAAAAGGGGGCAGGGTAGACACACCCTGACCCCCTAGGCCTGCTCAGGGGGTCCCACAAAGACCCCCAGGGCCAAAAAAAGCATTTTCTTTTTTTTAAAATGGCAGAATTTGCGTTGGGGTCGCAAATCCGCCGAAAAAAAAAAAAAAATGAAGCGCGGGCTCCCGTGCTTCATTTTAATGAGGCCCCGGGTGGGCCAGGTCCCGGGGACAATGCCCCCCAAAAATAGTGGGGGCCCACGGGGCCCCCGCAGCCCCGGGGACCGCCACCTCCCCGGGGCTATGTTAGTTATGTGCGGGGGGCACGCTGCCCCCCTGCAGCCCCGGGGACCACCACCTCCCCGGGGCTTCAAACAAAATGAATGCATGGGGGGTCCCACCCCCCCACGCAGCCCCGGGGACCGCCACCTCCCGGGGCTTTTTTAATTGTATGCAGGGAGCACGCGGCCCCCCCGCAGCCCCGGGGACCGCCACCTCCCCGGGGCTTTGTTTTATTTTTTAAAAAATTAAGAAGTGTGGGGGGGGGGCAAGAGCCCCCCCATATGCCCCGGGAATCACCACCTCCCCGGGGCACTCTGTATTCAATTTCGGGGGTCCGTTACGGACCCCCAGCCCCAGGGACCACCACCTCCCCGGGGCTTTGAAATGAAGGGAGGGGGGCCGCGTGGCCCCCCTCCTGGAGCCCTTGATGGCCCTGGGGACCGCCACCCCCCACGGCCAGCTCCTACAGTGTCCTGGGGTGCCCACCCCCGGGACACTGCTGTTTGCTATGGCAGGGCGGGAGCCATGCGGCTCCCGCCCTGTCATAGCAAACTCTGCTTTGATTCGTTGAAGTGAGAGCAGGGAAACCTGCTCTCGCTTCAATGAAGCAAAGCAGATGATTGCTTTTGAGCAAGGGGAGCTGCATGTCAGCAGCTCCCCTTGCCCAAAAGCAATGCCGGCTCCCGCAGGAGGCGGGGAGCCGGTGGGACCATGGGGGCATTGGGGCTCCCCCCACGGTCCCCAACCATGAGGCCAGGCCCCAGGGGATAGGGTCCCAGGGGCCAGAAGTGGCCCGGGAGGGGGGCCACGCGGCCCCCCTTCCATGCAAAAAATAATAATTTTAAAAATGGAAAGGCCGGCCCCGGGGAATGGAGTCCCCAGGGCCATAATTGGCCTGAGGAGGAGGGCCACGCAGCCCCCCTCCTTAAAAAATATATATTTTTAAAAATATATATATGTGGCCATGCACCGGGGGATGGGCTCCCCGGGGCCACAATTGGCCGCGGGAGGGGGGCCACCCTTCCCATTTTTTTTTTTTTTTTTTAAAAAGGGGTCAGGCCTGGGGGATGGGGTCCCCAGGGCCCCAATAATGTAAAATAAGGGGGGCCACACAGCCCCACTTGTAAAAAGAAAGATTAAAAACAAAGCTGGCATCTAGCCGGAGGCCACGCCCCCTTTCTCCACCACACTGCAAACGCGCCCCCTGGCACGTTGTTAGTTGGGGAATTAATTCACCTTGAATACTGAGGGTCCCTGGGGGCCAACTAGCCCACCAGGTACCTCCAGTTTGCGCCACAAAGCTGTGTTGCAGAGAGGTGGTCGGAGGCCACACCCCTTTTTACACCACTCTGCAATGCAGCTCTGTGGCGCTTACTGGAGGTACCTGGTGGGCTAGTTGGCCCCCAGGGACCCTTAGTATTCAAGGGGACTTCATCCCCAACTTAGAACGGGCCAGGAGATGCGTTTGCAGAGTGGTGGAGAAAGGGGGCGTGGCCTGTGTCCACCTCTCTGCAATCGAGCTCTGTGGCGCATTCTATGTTGGGGAATTTAGTCCCCTTGAATACTGAGGGTCCCTGGTGGCCAACTAGCCCACCAGGTACCTCCAATAAGCGCCACAGAGCTGCGTTGCAGAGAGGTGGTCCGAGGCCACGCCCCCTTTTTACACCACTCTGCAAACGCATCTCCTTGGTGCACTGCTGGTGGGACGATGAGGTCCTCTTGTGTCCTGAAAACCTCAGGACACAAGTGGACTTCATCCTCTGAGCAGCAGTGCACCAGACACCGCGTTTGCAGCGTGGTGTAAAAAGGGGCGTGGCCTCGGAACACCTCTCTGCAACGCAGCTCTGTAGCGCTTACTGGAGGTACCTGGTGGGCTAGTTGGCCACCAGGGACCCTCAGGATTCAAGGGGACTTAATCCCCCAACTTACAACGCGCCAGGGGGCGCGTTTGCAGAGTGTTGCAGGGAGGGGGCAGGCTTGATATAACAAGTTAGCAATCCTGCTGTGTGGGACTTACTGGAGGTAATAAAAAGGTAGTTGGCCCCCAAGGTTTACGTTGGGGGCTAACTACCCTTCCTGTTACCTCCAGTAAATCCCACACAGTGGGATTGCTAAAAGGTGTTTGGAGGCCACACTCACCTTTCTCCACCACTCTGAAAACGCGACTGCTATGGTATAGTTAGAAATTAGCATTTAAAAAACCTTTGAAATTCACTGAAAAAACCGTAGGTTTCAGGGACGTTATAGTTAGAAATTAGCATTTAGAAAACCTTTGAAATTCACTGAAAAAACCATAGGTTTCAGGCACGTTATAGTTAGAAATTAGCATTTAAAAAACCTTAGAAATTCACTGAAAAAACCAGAGGTTTCAGGGACGTTATAGTTAGTTGGACATTTTACTCGTACAAAACCAGTGAAATTCGGCCGTTATAGTAGTTCAGCTAACTATAACTCGCGCCCCCGCAATGCACTGCTGATGACGTCACATATTACATCATTCATGACATGGTCAGTGACATCACTGATGACATCACTGATGACATCATCCACGTCATAATCTGATGCACCTCCTCACACCCTAATATAACCTTTGATACACCTACTCTAAAATACAGACTACCATTTTAGAAACCATAGACACACCAACACCAGTTACTACATACTCACTCACTGATTCCTAGGTCTAGACACACATCCACTCATTCACCCATACAGTGACTCATACATGCAGTCACTCATCAATACAGCACTATCATTTGCACTCATACACCTATACAGACACTCACACACCGCAACTCACCCATACAGTTACTTACACACCTAGTCAGTTATATAAAGAATAAATCACACTCCCATTTACTCACCTATACAGTTATACACACACCACCTCTCCTATTCATACAGATACTAACACATACTTACTCTCTATTACAATCACTGACACAAGCACACACTCATCCATACAGCTACTTTCACTCTCACTCACTCTCACATATAGTCATTTATATACTCCAACACTCACATATACTGCCTTTCACATATGTAGTTACTCACACATATACCACTGAGACATCCATTCACTCACCAACACAGCCATACGCACACTCACTCACCCATACAGCCCTTCACAGACACACTCTTGAACCCATACACCCAGTGAATCACCCACTCACACATGTATGCACAAAGTCACACATATCCCACCCAACCCACCCACACAAACACTCAGGCACCCATACAGATACTCAGGCAACCAATCAAAAACCCATATAGACACTCATGTAGCTACTCACCGACCCATGCAGCAGCTTACACAACGACAGACACACTGATACAGACATTCACACAGTTTAGTCACTAACCCATGCATTCAGTAAGACACATTTAATCACTCACTTATACAGTCACGCACCTACTAAATCCTCCATCCAGACACTTATACACCCACTCATTCTTCAATACACCTTGGCATATATATAAAACATATTTAAACTTTATAGAAACACACAGTCGCTGGATGATGTCATCAGTGATGTCATTTGAGATGTCATCAGTGATGTCACTGACCATGTCATGAATGATGTAATATGTGACGTCATCAGCAGTGCATTGCGGGGGCGCGAGTTATAGTTAGCTGAACTAACTATAACGGCCGAATTTCACTGGTTTTGTACGAGTGAAATGTCCAACTAACTATAACGTCCCTGAAACCTCTGGTTTTTTCAGTGAATATATATGTATATATTCCCTCATCAAATGATTCCAACACCACGACGCGCTCACGGCCGGTACAGGCATTGGGGGCGGAATCATGCCCCTATATTAAAGATCAACAAAGAATTATGCCACACTCCAGGAGTTTCTTCTTCAAAGCTTTTTAATCACACCACAAGCACCAACGCGTTTCGACTGAAAAGTCTTGATCACGGTAGGTGAGTCCTTCTACTATTTTTCTATTTATACAAACATGCCCACCTAGCTTATAATGAAGCATTGTGAGATATGTAGTTTTTACTATGTAAGTTAAAATCAATTTGCCAAACACAAATTACCGCACAATTTCCTGATTGCTTCATGCTCACATTTTGACATTTGATCTGGGATAAATGTTAACACATACTGATACATTTGCACCAAGTTTTTCTTGTTCATTATTTCATTTCTGTGAGTTATTACTATATCTTAATTCCATGATGACAAATATATTCAAGTCTTAATGCTCAGTGCATTTCCCTGTGTATTTAGCTATAAATTGCGCAAAAATAGTTCTGCGTGGCGTTTGTATTGTTGTCAATGGCTAAATCACAAACTTTTAGGCTTAGTGCCTTTTTATTAGCTCATATTGAGCATATGACTTCTCACATACTCCTAATCGTTGGCTCAGTACCAGCAATAACTCTGATTTTCCAAAAAGTTTTTTACCAATTGTTTCTCAATGTGTTATGTCCCTCTTGATTTTATTCCATTTTACTCCCTGTCTCAATTTATTAGAATCATATTTTTGAAGTTTCTTTTTCATTGTTTTCCAATTGACTGTTTTTCTTGATTTCTCATAAGTATCCCCAAAAAACCTGTACTTATATCAATTATATATGTAGATGTATTTCTTCATCCCCATTTAGACCCTTTGGTTGTTTTGTTCTAAATCCTATAATTAGACGAGATTTCAAACGTATGAGTTGATGTTAAATTTACAGGAAGATGAAATGTCAGACACTCAGATTCTAGAGGATCTGGAAATCAATGTAACAGGACATCAGTTTACACAATTTAAAAGAAAATCTAAATTCTGTCCGATTCTAACTCCTTAAAACAGAATAGACACATTTTATGAATTAGTTACATCATAATTCTTTGTTGATGTTTAAATATATATATATATAAATATATATTCCCAACGGATTCCTCACGCCTTACACTCCAGAGGAAACAGCCACACCAACGCGGGAATGGTTTACAGGTATTTGTTTATTTAAACAAACGAAACTGACGCGTTTTGATCTTACGATCTTTGTCACATAACCCGATTTCCACCATGTTACTTGTATTTGTAGAACGTGAAAACAAATGTGAAAAAAGTGTGTCAAAGTAAACATAAACAAAAAACTTCACATTTTGTGATTTCTCCTCCCTTGTCAACAAAAACTTTATCAATGTATAACAAAGGTTGTAATTATATAAATCAAATTTCACCAATCGGTAATATATCCATCACAGTTATATGACTCTGTTTGATATGTTTGTGAGATATATTATTCATCTGATAATAAAATCTTTTTCTGAGGGTCTAGTGCCCTTTCAAACAAACTATTAGTCAATGCTGTGCTTGAGGGTGTAGTACCCTTCTAAACCTAAATTACCCTTCCACCTCGGTGAATCTAAAAAAAAGGTGTTGCCACATGGGGGTCACCTTCTATTGACTCCTCAACGCTACCAGCAGATGTGCAAGGAAGCTTCCAATTTATCTGTAAAGGAGAAAGAGAACGGTTTAGTCTAACATTGTAAATAGAATACAACCTAAAATTATTCATCTTCGTTGTGTTTCATCTCTCAATAACTGGAGGAGAAAATGATATCAGTAAATCATATGATATGTCTATATCAAGAAAAACAATATACATTTGAGACGTTTCAAAATATTTTCAAATCTAAAACTAAAAAAATCAGAGTTTTTACATAGTAGCTTAAAGTTTACAGGTGTGTATGAAGCTCTTCATCCTGATTCATACCATGAGGTGCGAGACTACCTGCTTCAAGTATGTACCTTGATTCCATTCTGCGTAGTGCAGTTGTTCTGTTACCACCTCTAGGGTGTTTGGTTATTGTGTCAATGCCAAAGAATCTACCTTTAGTCCAGTCTCCATCATGGTGTTCTCTAAAGTGTCGTGCTGTAGCTCATGTCTGCATTTGTGATGGCATGCCAGTGTTCGAGTATACGCTTTTGTATTGGAAATGTAGTTGACCCTATATACCATTTTCCACAGGGACAGACGATTACATATACTACATAGTCTGTTTTGCAGGTGATTGGTTTAGTGATGTGGTGTCTCTTCCTAATCCTGTCTAGAGTAATCTCATGAACATTGGTACTGTATTTGCATGCTTTGCAATGACCACATTTTCTAAATCCTCTGCTCTGCTGCAGCCATGTTTGTCATTTGCTTGCTAGATGGCTGCGTACTAACATATCTTTCAAAGAAAAATTTCTCTTAATGGTAATATCGGGTGTGTTGCCTATCTTTGTCCTCAGAATTGTATCTTGTGCGAGGATGGCCCACCTACTCTTTAAGATCATGCGTAAGTTGTTTGCCTGACTTGTAAATTTCGTAATGAAACATATTGGTTCTTTGTCAGGTTCCCTTGTGGTGTGTGGTTTTCCTTGCAGTAATTCTTCTCTCAATTTTTCTTCAGCCCTAGCGCTAGCCTTCATAAGGCTTTTCTTAGGATATTTTCTGGCACAAAAACGATCTAGCATGTCCTGTTTAGTTCTCCTATGGCTCTCATTGGTACTGCTGTTTCTTTTGGCTCTGAGAAACTCACTATAGGGAATGCTCCAGCGGAAGCTTGGTGGATGACAGCTATCCGCGTGGAGGATCGAGTTTCCAGCAGTGCTCTTCCTGTAGAGATCTGTCTGGAGTGTGCCGTTTCTAAGTGAGACTTTGATATCAAGAAAATCCACTGTCTCCTGACTGTAGTTCATGGTGAATCTTAGATTTATGTTGTTACTATTGATGACAGATAAAAAGATTTTGAGGTCTTCCTCGTTTCCCTCCCAAACGAGGAAGACGTCATCAATATACCTGAGCCACACACTGATTTGATCAATGAATCTGTTCTGATCTTGGTTCCAGAGGACCTGCTCCTCCCACCAGCCCACCAAAAGATTGGCATAGCTAGGGGCGAAGCAGGTCCCTATGGCTGTCCCTTCTGTTTGCTTGTACAGTATATTTTCAAAAAGGAAAATGTTCTCCTGTAGACAGGTCTCGATCATTTCCATGATCACCTGTGTATGCTGTAAAAACTTTGCTCCTCTCATTCTCAAAAAATACTTGCAGGAATTCATACCATCTTGGTGCCTAATGCTAGTGTACAGATTTTCCACGTCTAAGCACACTAGCCAACATTCCTTGTCCCAACACAGGTTATTTGATTTTTGGATAAAATCTTGCGTATCTCTGACGTAGGAATCCAAATTCTGTGCATATGGTGCCAGAAAATGGTCTACATAAATTGAGGTATTCTCAAAAATGCTATTTTTTGAGGAAACAATGGGACGGCTGGGTGGGTTTAGTGCATCCTTGTGCACCTTAGGTAATAGGTAGAGTGTGGGAATAATGGGTGTTTCATTTTTCAAAAACTGTAGTTCGTCCCAACTGAGTAGTTGGTGTTCATACCACTCTAGTAATCTTTCTGTTTAGTGTGTTATCACATTATGTAAATATTCCCTGTCAGTTCTAATATAGCAGGTACTGTTCCTCACCTGTCTGAGTCCCTCTTTCACATAGTTCTCTCTACTCATTATAACTATGTTACCCCCCTTATCAGAGGGTTTAATGACTATTGTTTGGCCTTTCTGTAACTCAGTCAGTATGTCCCATTGTCTCTTATTGAGATTACTCAGTTTCAAGTGTTCCCTGCTTAATCTTAAGATGTCTTCTGCAACTGTGTCTGAGAATACGTCAATGTAGTCTTTGGGTAGTTGGGGGATAGATCTAGATGGCGTTCTAAAATTTGTTGTCTCAGTCCCTTCTGTGTCGATACCAAGGATGGTTTGAATGTGTTGGGTGTTTATGGGATCTAGTGGGTCATTAGAATTGCTAGGTGTAGTTTCTTCATTTCCTTCTAAACTGTGTAGTGTCTGTAACGTCTCCAGGTCTTTTATTGTGAGGTCAGTCTGAGGAGAGATATTTGTTATTGTCACATCAACAATTGCCCTATTTGGACGTAATGCATGCAATTTATACAATTTCAACTTC
The DNA here is from genome assembly GCA_963921515.1 of Calotriton arnoldi. Taxonomy (NCBI): domain Eukaryota; kingdom Metazoa; phylum Chordata; class Amphibia; order Caudata; family Salamandridae; genus Calotriton; species Calotriton arnoldi. The sequence goes on from CAWUFW010013482.1 coordinate 170,517, forward strand.
CTGACAAATTTAAATAAATCTATCCTCAATTGTGCATAATTCACTTTTGATGTCGGGCAAAAAGAAAGTCCAAGTTTAAGAGTCTCAATGTCCTCATGTGATAATTGTCTATTTGAGAGGTTTATTACCGTTACTTCCTTTGATTGTACAGCCATTATTTGTTCTTCGCTTGCTGGCCCCGTGTTCCCATGCCGGTGTTTGTTTGTTTTCCTTCGTTGCCTTCTTCTCTGGCTTTCAATTTTGGGCCCCTTCCTCTGCCTCTTTGCTTTGCCTGAAATGAGTGTACGTTTTCTTTTTGTAGCATCCGAAGTGCCTCGGAAAAAGAAATCTTCGGGGCTATTTTGTTGCTCAGGTCTTCCGATGATCCGAGGTCGGAGCTTTGGTCAGTGCCTGATTCTGATGCTCTCTGCTCCATTGCTCCCAATGTTCTATCCTTTGCAATTTGTTGTCGGGCTTTATCAAACTTCTTCGCAAATGTCAGGATCCTTCCTGCTACTTAATCAAGTCTGTCTCGAAGGAATTTACGTTGTTTGCGTTCTATTACATCTTTTTCATGGGCCTTGAGGCGTTCCTCAATTGGTTTCAGTATTTTCTTAACGGCTTCTTGGTCGGTTTCTTTTTCAAAGTCATCCATTATGCTTTTAATTTGGGTTGTTAGTTCAGTATGTTCAATCCATGCATTCTTGATCAAGATTCTTAGCATGGTAGTCGAGAATGCATCAGTATTCTCAGTCCAATCCTTTAGTAGCTCAGGTCTGGGATTCGCCAACGTGGGGATTATGAATATGCTCAGGCCTCTCGGTATCCTGTTTACATCTAGGTAATTTTGTAGCGATGTGGCTTCCCACCATCTACTTATTTCCTTTTTCTTCAGTTTTTCAAGCGTTATTGCTCGTTGTTTTAAGTTGCCGGTTGTGCCATCAGCATTAGTTGTATCGGCAGCGCCGTCTCCACTCACAGCTGACTTCGATTTGAATATGCAAAGAGCCGATGCTTCGCGCTCCTTTAACATTTCGTTTGCCATTAATATTGCCGTATTCCGCGTCGTGTAGGTGAAATACCTAACGCACCTTAGTCACTGCGGGTTTGATCCCTTTATCACAAAACACCTACGTAATGGGAGCCCCGACCCTACAGGGCAGCTTCGGCTACAGCAGGAATGGAGCATCCTGCCAACTTGCCATCACAAACAGAAAACTGCTGAAGCACCACTAGAGATTAAATGTGCTTTATTAGTCACAAGGCAGCAACAATCTGACGCATTTCGACCAATAGTCTTAATCATAGAAAAGCACTACAGCTGTTACTCGTGGGCTCACACTGATCATAGTCCCAGGGTCCTCAATTGCCCAGAATGCACCACAGATGAATATCAAGCATTAATTGCGAGTTCAAATGCAAAATTATTCTTTGTCACAGTCCAGTGCATTATCCATTTGCATTAAAAACTTCAATCGCATTTATAAGTAGTCCATGGAGCTTTAAAATTATATACTTTGTGCTCATTGTTGCTGCAATCATTGAAAGTATAATCTGCACCTTCATTTCCAGTACGTAAGAGGTGGTCTCTCAATACCCCTCTTACCTCCCTTGCTCTCCCATATTTCAATTAATTATCAGGTAAGATACTTTAGGGAGAGCAGGTCATGCTCCCAAAGTCAATGCACATAAAACACCTCCGTAATGGGAGCCCCCGACCCTACAGGGCAGTTTCAGCTACAGCAGGAATGGAGCATCCTGCCAACTTGCCATCACAAACAGAAAACTGCTGAAGCACCGCTAGAGATTCAACGTGCTTTATTAGTCACAAGTGAAGGAAGTGACCCAAATCGGGTCACCCGGGTCACTCGTGACCACCTCTCAGCCTTCCAAACAAATGAAGAGTCGGTCAGACAGTAGAGAATACAAGCCAAATTTATTTATTAGTCATGCACTCCAGTGGAGTCCAGTCTGACAAGCCTCCTTGGATTGCTGCAGAGGGACTGACTCCCGCCAACATGGTAATACGTAACATACATTTCCAATACCCCCAAAGACACGCCCAGGCTGGAATTTTCCAGTTAGTAGCTGGTGAACAAAGGAGACACAGAGGGATGAGCTGCAATCCTGAGACCGGGTACATGCTATCTCAGTTTCAAGGTTACTCTGCCCGTGCCCGCTTCTCTAAGGGTGGGGGCAGGCCTATTATAATGAGAAAGGTATGTAATGACAAAACAGTCTATTCATTAGTGCAGCGAAGCTCAACCTTGGAGACAAAGAAAAAACATTGAGGCTGCTTTCTGCTGAGGCAAACAGAATGAGACAGAAGCTTAGTTTTGGTCATAGTACAAAATGGCGGCTGAATGCAAAATGGTGCCACAAATGCTAACTTAAATTGCACAATGCAAGGAGAAGTTGACCAAAAACATTTTCCATTCCAACAGAGCCTCCTTTTAGCATTTGGCTAACATTTTGCTACTGTTTAGACAAATAACTCCTCGTATATCATGAAAACTACTGCTATCAGTTAATACACGCATTATCAATATTCAAAAATGCCTTCATCTATTGACATTAGGTCTTGGATACCATGCATCATCATGGCTGTTGTCTTAGGGTCATGTACTGGAACCTTTGGTTTGGGTGTCAGTGTTTTTACACAGTAAGCACAACAAGCAGGAAGACAATGTATGCACAAGCAACATGTGAAAATTATACCAGCAATTGCAACTAGGAAGATAAGGATCTTCCAACCCCAGGACGTTAATAAACCCCAGAACCATCCAGAGAGAGTCCATGTACCATTTTCTCGGTGAATGTCAGATGCGAGCCTATGCAATTTCTGAATGGCGGCATATACATTAGGGGTGTGGTCTGGGATGTATACACAACAACTGCTGCCAATGACGCGACAGGCCCCTCCCCGGTCAGCAAGGATGAGGTCTAACACCATCCTGTTTTATAAGGTAACGAGTCTCGTGGCTTGAAGCTCAGCAGTGATATTTGTCAGTATAGCCGCTGTTATATTAATAACCCCTTCAACAAATCTTTTGAGCCGACGAATGTTAAGGCTATTGGACATAGGGCCCCAAAAGGGTATAATACCGTTCATGGCATCTGTAAACTTCTGCAAAGTGGGGTCTATCTGATCTATATCTTCTGCGTTAATAACCCTTCTGGTTCGGGACAGGGATATACTCCTGCGCTGCAATCGATGGTCCTTATGGTAACTGGACGGAGCTTTATGTACAGGGGGTAAGAGGTAAGAGAGATAACACCTGCCCGACCATCCCTCAGGGAGCCAAACATAACCTTGGGATCCACAAACGAAATAGACATTAGGGGGTGGTATCAGGGGTGGACTACCTGTTGTTCTCAGCTTATATGTGGTGTTGCACCTGCTCTCCCCTACCTCCATCTTCCCACTCCCCTGGATGCAGAAAGTAGCTGTGGTGTTAACCACTGACGGCGGTATTGGCTTATCTTCAGTAACATTACGAGCCTGAAAGGACTGGAAATATTCTGATGCGTTGAATCCCAGGAAATCATTTATTTCCGTATGAGACCATGTTCCATTTCTCACCGCTTTGTATGCATGCATGCAAGAACATAAGAACAATCTACCAAACGGCTCTCTACCTGTAGGGGCACCCGGGGGGTGCTCTGTGCTGGAAGCGTACGTTTTGTATCATGGTGCGGGGACCAGTACTCTTCTTTTCTAATGTATCAAATTGGGGAGTTGGACGCACCATACTAAGCAATGCAAACCACCCCTCACAACTACTAATATAGGACAATGGCATGGACAATAAGTTCTCACTTTTATGAGTCACTGAGGGAAGTAGGCCACACACCCAACAGTTTTTCATGTTAGACGCATTATGTGTTTGGTGCAGCATTTGTATCAACACATTATCCTTATAAGCCTTTCGGTGCTCCCCTTTGTGAGGTGCCAAAGTGACAAATATATGCTCAGGGGGAACAGGCGTAGTACCAACCAGGGAATGTACTGGATATTTCTCCTCCAGGAAGCATGTTATACTAAGGACTGTTATTAGGGAAATCACGACAATCACTACAAAAACTATTTTACTCTTTGTGGACCAACTAGACCAACCAGATCCATACCGCTCTAAATGCGGTGCCGCAAATGGCTGCTCTTCCTCAGTAATGGGTCGACAAAATGGGTACATTTTGATCAGAGGAAAGGAAATGCAATAGAGCTGATGGCAAAAAGACAAAATGGGGCAAATGTTCCTAGTGTCCGTCAGAGCCTCACTGGTAGACTCCTATTGTTCATCAACGTTGGCGCTATTGAGCACCGGCGGTGGAGCCATCGGACCAGCTCTTGAAGAAATCCCACGTCGCTCAGGATAAGGTACCCCCTTCCAGGGGAGCATGTTCGATCTATCCTGCCAAGTGTCCGAACAATGCACCAATCTCGTCTCTCCCTATGCTACTGTTGCCTGACTTATTGAGTCCATCCCTGCTAATCTGACTTTTCCTTTGGTGCACTGTTCCTCCGTCAAGGGCGCAGATTGTACCTAGTTACTCCAGGCACATTAGGATCAGGAAAAAGGGGCTCAGTGGGGTCAGACACAGAGGGGCCAATGGACTGGGACTCAAGCACATGTGGGCCGGTAGAACGGGGCTCCTGAATGGCCCTGACCTCAGGGGGCACTGCTGCATTCAACACTGCATCATTCTCATCCTCCGTTTGGGTCCACGTTAGCTGGGCATCCGAAAAGGGGACAAAGTGGGGCACCTGCTCCCACTGCCGTCGAGCACCCACTGTCGTAAGGCAGGGGAAGAGGCACTTTCCGGCAGTGTTGGCAGTGGATCCAGTTCCTTCGGCCAGCAACCTTGATGACAGTGCGAGTGGCAAGGAGTACTTGGACCGGCCCCTTCCACCGCAGCTCCAAACTTCCTTTCCTCTGAAAGTTACATGTCAAAATGTAGTCCCCAGGTCGAATGTTATGCCCGGGCCCCTCAGGTGCTGGCGGAAGTGTGTCCTGGATCTGTTGGTGAATAGAACGCAGACTTTTAGTTAACTCATACAAATAATCCACTAACAGGGGATATTCAATTTCGGAAAATTTCCGAGGACGCGGGACGCCCCAGACATTTGCCGGGCGCCCGAACACGACCTCATAGGGTGACAACCCTATTCTAGAGTGAGCCGTTGTTGTTGTAGATAAGAGGGCTAATGGTAAAGCATCTGGCCACTGCAACCCTGTGCTCTCCTGAATCTTTGCCAATTTCAGTTTGAGAGTACCATTGTACTTCTCAACTAGACCCGCTGACTGGGTGTGATTCGCAGCATGAAACTTTTGTTTGATGTGGAGTCCTTCGCAAACCAACTGTATGTCTCGCATTAAAGTGGCTTCCATTATCACTCCAAATCAAACGGGGCAAGCCGAAGTGAGGAAAGAACTCCTTTATGAGTATCTTTGCAGTCGCTATGGCTGTATTTTCTTTAGTGGGGTAAGCCTCAACCCATTTACTGAATGTATAAACAACCACTAACACATATTTCAAATTGTTGACTCGATCCATCTCTATGCAATCTAACTGAAGGACCTCAAAAGGGAAAGTAGGGTGTGCAAAATTGCCAGGGGGTGCAGGGGTACCCTTCCCAGGATTGTACATCATACACACCATGCAATATTTGACCAAATGGGCGGCTGTCTTCAGGATACTATCATTGTACCATACAGGATCTAACAATTTACAGATACCTTTTGCACTGATAAGGGCTGGCCCGTGCGCCATAGTAACTACAGGGAGAACGTATGCATCTGGTAACATCCACCTCTGTTTCCCTGACTTTTCCGTCCAACACCCTTCATCATCCAAACGTGCTGTACTTTCCTGCCATACTGCTAACTCCTCGATTGTTGCCTCGCTCTGAATCTCCTTGACATTTGCCAACGTATCCTCAAACATAGTAACCTCGGGCACCCACCTGGCTGGACCTGCTACAAACATCCTTTTCATCTTTGTTCGGGCTGTCTCCTTAGCTGACTGATCTGCAAATGTGTTCCCTCTACCCACATCATCAGTTATTGCCTTGTGGGCGCTACTCTTTATTATCGCTAATTTCTTGGGGAGTGTCAGGGCCGACAAAAGCCTATGTATAAGAGGGCCATTCTGTATCTTCATTCCATGGGAAGTGAGAAATCCCCTCTCTGCCCAGAGTTGCCCAAAATTATGGGCCACTCCAAAGGCGTACTGGCTGTCAGTATAAATATTGACAGCCAGTCCCTCGCTCAACTCAAAGGCTCGTATAAGGGCAACGAGTTCCGCTGCCTGGGCCGACTGATAAGGAACTAGTGACGTCTCAACTACTGTGTGCAGTGTTGTGATTGCATATGCAGCAGTTGTAGTGCCATCTGGTAACTTAAAACAAGAGCCATCGACGTATAGTTCCCCTTGGGGTTCAGATAAGGGAACATCAGTCAGGTCTACCTGTCCCTTCGTTTCTTACTCCTTCCGAAAAATGCAATCATGTATATCAATTTCTTCACTCTCAGAAGGGAGGGGTAGCAACGTGGCTGGGTTTAGAGTGGCACATCTTTTAATCGTAACATGCAGTGCAAAGAGGGTCAATTCATAACCGGTCAGACGTGCACTGGTAAGGTGCCGTGTCTTGGTTTTATTCAAAAGTGTATCCACAGCATGGGGTACCATGACTGTGAGGTTGGTATCAAGTACGAGCCTAGCCGATTGCCTTATAGAGATGGCCACTGCCATGACCACTCTTAGACAGCTCGGGAGGGCTCTTGCGACAGGGTCAAGAAGAGCAGAAAAATAAGCACACGGCCGTTGCTTACCTCCAAAGGCCTGTGTTAAGACAGAAAGTGCACAACCGGCCGTCTCGTGTACGTGCAGCACAAACGGCTTCATATAGTCAGGCGTACCAAGCACAGGTGCAGAGCAAAGTGCAACTTCTAATTGCTCGAAAGACTGCTTACATTCAGGCGTCCAAGGCAGGGGTTCATGCACATCTTTAGTGGTTAGCGCGAGCAGGGGTTTTGTTAGTAACAAATAATTAGGGATCCAATGCCGACAGTAAGAAGTGATGTCAATAAAAGCGCGCACATCCCTCTGAGTTTTAGGGATAGGCATTTTAACAATGGTACTGATGCGCTCAGGGGTCAATCTCCCACCCTCCTTCGACAGTAGGTGACCTAAATAGGCGACCTCCTGTCGACAATATTGAAATTTAGAAAGGGACACTTTATGTCCGTGGTGAGCCAAATGCAGCAACAACTTAACCGTACTGTCTTTGCATCCCTTTTCAGTGTCAAAAGCAATGAGGATATCATCCACATATTGGAGCAATACATAACCTGAGGGAAGCGTGAGGGAGTCCAATTGGGCTTTCAAGGTTTGGCTTTATATACTAGGGCTCTCAGTATAGCCCTGAGGAGCTCAACAGAATCTAAACCTTCTGCCAGCTAGGGTAAAACCGAACAAGTGCCTGCTGTCGGGATGAATTGGAATACTAAAGAATGCATATTTCAGATCAATGACAGTAAAGAATTTAGCAGAGGAAGGAATCATCGTCAGAAGGGCAGTAATGTCAGGGACCACCGGGTACTGAGGAACCACTATTTTATTAACTGCGCTCAAGTCAATCACAAAACGATAAACATCTGGGTGATCATCAGGGGAGCCTGAAGGTGCCCTCTTAAGAATGGGAAGAATAGGGCTATTACACACATTCGCAGTCGTCTCTTCAACAACTCCCGACTCAATCAGATCCTGTATAATCTGCAACAAAGCTCGCTCCCCTGCTTGTGGTATTTTGTACTGGTGGATACGAGGCAGAATGGCATTGTCTTTAACTTTAATGGAAACCGGGGGAATTTGCAATAATCCTACATCTGTGTCACCAGTTGCCCACAACGTGGGTGGCACGTCCTTGAATTCAGCAGGGAGGGATGCATTTTTGGATAGACACTGCTTTGGGTTGACCACATTCGGACCCATTGTCATATAAACACCTTCCGGAGAACAATAAATTGTCGCATGCAACTTCTTTAATAAATCTAAGCCCATTAAGTTTTCTCCACAATTTGATGTTAACAAGAATGGTGAATTCACAGTAAAAGGACCTATAGTCAATGTAAGAGGTTTGGAAATGGGGCTTACAACTGGTACACCAGAGAATCCTACCGAAATATTATTATGGCCAGACAGAGCTGCCCCGGGGACCAGTTAACGGGAGATAGAGCTATTCATAGCACCTGTACCCACCAAAAATTCCTTAGCTGAGCCATGCAAATCTGCAGTAACATAAGGTCTGCGCTGATCTACAGATATCTGAACTGGTCCCTCACCCTGTCCCTGGCTGTCCTAGCTGTGAGACATTCCTGTCACCTCATCCAAATCATAGTCATCGTGGTAATACTGGCCACCCCTGTTGTCATCAAAGTAGTTACCGTCCGGACAATCCTGTGATGCAGCAGCATGCTGGGCCCTGTCCTGTCCACCAGCTCCTCCTCCTCTAGGGGCCGCGACTTTCAGTAACAACACGGGACACTCGCTACGCCAGTGTCCCTCCTCCTTACAATACGCACACTGATTCGGCCCTACAGGTGTAGTATTCCAGTTGGTCGAGGCAGCTGGCAGGCTGTACCACCATGTCCTCTACTATTCCCCCGAGAAGCCTGCTGCACTAACACCTTCGTCTTCAACTCTTTGTGCTTTTTCTTCACCTTCTCCTCATTTTCCCTATGTTCATAATACTGTGCCCTACTCAATATTACAGAAGGGGAGGAGGTAGTCCAAGTGCTCTCCGAAGCCTGCAACCGAGTCGCGATCTCAAGAAGCAGGTTCGTAACAAATCTGTTAACGAACAATCGGACACCTCCTTACCACCCAATTCTGCAATGTGGTCCTGTGTGTGTACCTGCCTCCAAATATCAACGGGTACCAGTAAACCAAAGTACATTTCAATATCTGCAAGCGTCATCACTGTTGATGAAGCTGCCTCCGTCAATTCCTTATAATACTCAATAGGATTTTTCCTAGGGTCGGGTAACTGAGTCTTAAGGGACAAAACCTCACTCCTCTTCCATGGAGTATAAACCCATTGTTCCTGGAACAGGGCCTCTACCCGGGGTCTAGTAACAATGTGATGCTGATCCCGTAGTTCTGGTATCTCATGGTGATATATGGGGTGGACTTCCCTCATCGGGAATTGAGACACCGCCTTCAGGCTCTTCTCAAGCAGCCTACCCCGATAAGCGACCAGTGTTGCGACATTACCAAAAACCTTACCAGGTTCCATATCGGCAGCGTACACATTGTCCCTAATATCATAAATAACTTGGGGTGCGACATCATTAAAACACTGTTCCCACAGGTCAATCAAAGTAGCCGACATGTGCTTAAGGGCATGCTACTGCACAAATGGCTCATAATCTTTCATCACACTCCACACATCCTCCACACTGTAAGTGAGGTGACAAGCCCACTGAGCGGCCTTATTGGCTACCACCTTCTTCTCTTCATCGCCAAACATCAGATCGTATCAATATCCGCCCCAGTCGCTCCCTAGCAGTCGCCCAGTCTCCGTACCCTAATCCACATATAGGCGTTCTGCTACTCAGTACCGTCGGGGAATGAAGGAAAAGGGAAGGAGTAGTAACTGAGGGAACGGGTACCAACGTCGTCAATGGCTGTGTCGTAGGTGTAAGAGCTGGAGGGAGAGATGCCGAAACAATAGGCGTAGCAGGAAGACTCGCGGTCATCGCAGGCGCAGAAGGCGAAGCCAAAGAAAGGACAGAAGTCGTGGTGGCCAAAGCAGCTCGATCAATAACAGAAGAAACAGAAACAGCAGAAGAGGCGGGCAATTGAGGCTCTGGGATGGCAGGATATATTTTCTGCGGGGCATATGGGGGTGGAGGTCGAGCATCTAACAATTCCTCCACAAATGTATCATTTTCTTCTCGAGCAGCATAAGACTTTTCACATTGCAATCGAAACTTCCTATCAGCACACTCTATCCCGTTCTCTGTTTTATCCCTATAATACGCTGCAGCTTTCTGAGTCACAGTCTGCATCTTTCCCTTCCGTGCCTCCTGCTTTCATTCGCCTTTGTCTAGCTTCCTTTTGCCATGTTCTGAGGGAATCAAACATCGACTGTCTACTTCTATTCGCAAAAAGTTGTCCTGCAGAAAATTATGTTTCTATTCATCAAAAGTGCCCGTCAATGGCCACTGCAACTCGGCATTGTCCCTCGTATATTTGTGCCATAACGTACTAAACATAATAGGGCCAAGGCCATGTTTGACATACATGTCAAAATTAGGGGTGCCTTCTGGTGGCGCTGGCTGACTTTCTTCCAATCAAGCATCAGTAGAACAACAACGACAGCCCAAACAAAACATTTTACTAACACACAGCATCTTTCAAACGGAAACAAGTTCACCATTGATGCCAAGCAGATATTTGCAAATATCTTACCAAAACTGGTCCTCAGACCTCATCAAATACAAACCAAAGTGGTACCATGTTCACAAAGAACTCAAACAAATTCAAGCGCTTGTCCAAAAACGATCCTCAGACCGTACCAAACACAAACCAAAATGGCGCCATAGCCACAAAGAACCAAAGAAAACTCATCTGGTGCACACAGGCCAAACAAATTTATTCTCCACTGCCAACTCTTCGGATGAAACGGTCAGATCCAAGGGTTTCGCCGTTCAGGACCCCATCCGGGATGACCACTGGGCGAGGCACCGCCCGGTCAGACAGACGGGGCAGCTGCGAGTACCAGACTCTCTTGTGCAGGGATCCCCGGTCCGACCCGACACGGCCCCGACCTCCTCACCCGTCTGTGGGCGAGGGAGGGCCACACCCGATGGAGTCCCTGTTCGGGTGCCAACTGAAGGAAGTGACCCGAATCGGGTCACCCAGGTCACTCGTGACCACCTCTCAGCCTTCCTCACAAATGAAGAGTCGGTCAGACAGTAGAGAGTACAAACCAAAGTTATTTATTAGTCATGCACTCCAGTGGAGTCCAGTCTGACCAGCCTACTTGGATTGCTGCAGAGAGACTGACTCCCGCCAACATGGTCATAATTAATATACATTTCCAATACCCCCAAAGACACGCCCAGGCTGGAATATACCAATTAGTAGTTGGTGAACAAAGGAGACACAGAGGGATGAGCTGCAATCCTGAGACCGGGTACATGCTATCTCAGTTTCAAGGTTACTCTGCCCGTGCCCGCCGCTCTAAGGGTGGGAGCAGGCCTATTCTAACGAGAAAGGTATGTAATGACAAAGCAGTCTATTCATTAGTGCAGCGAAGCTCAACCTTGGAGAAAAAGAAAAAACATTGAGGCTGCTTTCTGCTGAGGCAAACAGAATGAGACAGAAGCTTAGTTTCAGTCATAGTACAAAATGGCGGCTGAATGCAAAATGGTGCCACAAAAACATTTTCCATTCCAACACAAGGCAGCAACAATCTGACGCATTTCGACTAATAGTCTTAATCATAGAAAAGCACTACAGCTGTTACTCGTGGGCTCACCCTGATCGTAGTCCCAGGATCCTCAAATATATATATATATATGTGAACAAGGCCGCATGCCTGGTGGCCGAAACGCGTCATTTTGGACATTGATACTTAAATAAAGACACTTTGCCATCATCACTGCCTTGGAGTCTGTGCCCTCGTGTTGCGCCGCTGTGGCTGGATACTTTGGGATTCACATGCTGATATATATATATATATATATATATATATATATATATATATATATATATATATATATATATATATATATATATATATATATATATATATATATTTTACCTACTGGCGGTCGCCAGTAGGTAGTTATAGTTAGGACCTAGTTTCCATAGGAAAACTGTTTTTGTTTTCCCAATAACTTTGGCGTCGTTTGACGAATCTTCGCAAAATTTTCAAAACTAGTGGGGCGCTCCGGTCAGCTCCTGTCGGGGTGATTCGTCAAGTGGGGCCAAGAAAAAGGGGGTTCCCAAATCACGTTTTCCCCATGTAATTTTCCATAGGAAACTTTAGACAAAGCTACAGCCCGAACTGCTGATCGGAATTACACAAAATTTGGCAAAAAGCTAGATCTTGGATCAGAAAGATCCCTTTTGATAAATGGTGTCAATCTGTTCAGTAGTTCCTGAGAAATTAGGAAGAGAAAAAGTTTCGATATCTATGGCTGCGGTGGATTCGCGAACCCTCCCGAGCACGAGCTTCATTTTCATTGGCTGGCAACACTCCGAAAACAGGAACTGTTGGCAGCCATTTTGTGACTCGGTAGAACCGGCCAGAAGGAAACTGTGGAAAACAGGCTGAAAAACAAGAAAAGGGGGCAGGGTAGGAACACTCTGACCCCTAGGCCTGCTCTGGGAGTCCCACAAGGACCCCCAGGGCCCCAATTTTCTTTTTATACAATAAAAATCGAAGTCACGCAGGGTGCGCGACTCCGGACGAAAAAAAAAAACAACAACCCAGAGTGTGGGGTTATTAAATAAGGGGTGGGGGGCTCGGGGACCACCACCTCCCCGGGGCACTAAAAATGTAAATTCGGGGGTCTGTTATGGACCCCCAAGCCCCGGGGACCACCACCTCCCGGGGCTTTACAATGGTAGGGAGGGGGGCCACGCAGACCCCCTCCTGGAGCCCTTCATAGCCCTGGGGACCGCCACCCCCTAGGGCCGGCTCCTGCAATGTCCCGAGGTGCCCACCCCCAGGACATTGCTGTTTGCTATGACAGGGCAGGAGCACGGCTTCCACCTGTCATAGCTCTGCTGCTTGATTGAAGCAAGAGCAGGAAACCTGCTCTTGCTTCAATGAAGCAAAGCAGGATTGCTTTCCACAAGGGAGCTGCATGTCAGCAGCGCCCCTTGTGGAAAAGCAATGCCGGCTCCCGCATGAGGCGGGGAGCCGGCGGGACCGTGGGGGCATTGGGACTCCCCCCACGGTCCCCAACCATGAGGCCAGGCCCCGGGGGATGGGGTCCCCGGGGTCCAAATGGCCCAGGAGGGGGGTCGCGCGGTCCCCCCTCCCCTTTTTTAAAATAAATAAATAACTAGATTTGGGCATGCCCCGGGGGATGGGGTCCCCGGGGCGAATATAAATTAATGGAAGTGGACGGGTTTTTTTCGCCAAAGTTTGGAGTCGCGATCCCATCGCGGCGCTCAGCGCGGCCCCCTGGTGTGAACGCAATCGGTGCGCGGCTCCTTTAGTCGCGCAGGGTGCACGACTCCAAACAAAAATAATTAAGATTTTTTAAATAAACCTAGGTTATATGTTGGGTTATTGGGTGGCTCTAAAAAGAGCCCTTGTTTTCATTGGGAGATTGTTGTAGCTACATGTAAGTGCGGATGCAGAGCTTCAGGTTGTTGAGAAACACTCTGTTCCCTTGATCAGTGAAGTGTACACCATCACTTCTGTAGATGCCATCCATATAGAAACGTAGATTGTTGTTATAGATGGAGCCCATCCTATGGTCTCTGAGGTAAGCGGAAACAGCTTTATTGACATTTTTTCTAGCTTTTTCAATCTGAGGACAAAATTGATTAGACCACATCCATTTCTGTCTTTGGCATATGTTAGAGTATGCAAAGACAGTTTGGGGGAAAAGTAACATCAATTCTGCAAAGGTGTCCTTCATTAGCATTTCCAGACCTACCCCAGTCAATTTGCCTAGGTCATTGCCACCACAGTGCACAATCATGAGGTCAGGGGGTTGGAGATGCAAAAAGGTTTTAACCAAAGGCATCAATTGGTGCCACTTTAATCCTCTCAGTCCAATGCATTTAATGTCTACATTTTGCAAAGTTAGGTTTTTGTCAATACCTCTGTGTTCAGCATACCTTTTGCACCAGAAAACATAGCTGTGCCCAACAATCCACACAGAAAGCATCTTGAAGGGATGTCTGTAGGTAATCAAAAGATGTCTGTAGCTGAGGTAGTCAGTTGGTAGAATGAGAGGTATCTAAAATGGTGGACAAGATGCTGTTTTAAAAAAGTAGAGAATTGATTGGTTGTTTATGAACATTGTACACTGAAAAATAGGGTGCATGGTACTTTCTTTAAAAAGCATGTTTGTTATTGGTCAGTAAAAAATGTTTGAAAGGTACAGTAGAAAGGATAAGGTCATGTTTTGCAAAGCCAACCACACTTGCTGTTCGCATTTGCAACATTGTGTGGTGAACTTGAAAATATGGTGAACTTGTGACCTGTCAGTTAAGTTGAATGTTCCTTGAACTGTTACTATGGAAACTGGTATTAAGCAGAAAGGGTGAAGAAGTCAGTTGCTAAGGGTTATTATGTGTAACCAATGGAAAGGTGTTTTACAATTTGAAAATATCTGGGAAGCAATGTTATTTGTTGCTTATGTGTATTTCTATGAAGAAAGAGAGGAAACCTTGCCATTACTGGTTTTACCTTGCTGAGTCTGGTGCATTACATTGATTGTGTGTAAAAGAAAATCCTGTCTGTGTGAGATTTATCATTCAACACATTTATTTGCAAGGTGAGTTATACATTTTTTAGGTTTATGTAAAAAAAATTGACATTTTTCTAAAACTGTGTTGTTTCAAATATATTATTAAATGAGAGATGTATATTGGAATTAGTTTCACTGTACTTAAATGTTGTTTACAAAAGAGTCTGGACAGTAATATGTGTATTTTTTAAGATGATTACTGATGTTATTAATTAAGCTTGTTTTTTAAGTCTGTTCAAAGGTATAGTTGAATGATGCTGCATATTTTTAGATAGTTGGTTGAAGATGCAGTAGAAATGTGTAGTTTGAAAGATGTTCATATAAGGTGTAGTTTATTGGCCTTCATTCTTTCTTCTCTCTACAAAGGTATAGTTGAATGATACTGCATCATTATAGATACTTTGGTAAATATGCTGCACAACTGTGCTGTTTGAAAGATGATTATAAGAGGTGTTAATAATTAGGTTTCTATTATTAGTTTGTACAGAAGGTAAAGTTAAATGATGCCATATATTCTAAGATACAATGGTGAAATAAGGTGCTGTTAATTTGGCTTCGTTTTGTAGTCTGAGCAAAGGTATAATTGAATGATGCCACATAATTTTAGATACAAAGGTGAAGATGTATAATAAAAGTGTGGTTTTAAAAATGCTCATAAAAGGTGTTGTAAATTACACTTCTTTCTTAGGTCTGTTGAGAGGTATAGTTTAATGATGTTGCATATTTGTAGATTGAATGGTCAAGATGTAGCTCAAAAGTAAACTTCCACATATTACCCTTTCAGGCATGTTGTACTTATCTACTTAACTAGATAGTATGTAATGACTCATCTATGTGTTCAGATTCTATTTATACAGTTGTATGTATGCTTAGTGAACTATTGAGAGGTGCCTGACCGATTACAGGAGTGCAAAGGTAGTGAATATGTGATTTTAAAACTACAGGAGTAATGATTGACTGATTCCATATTCTGCAATCACCCAGTTAGTATCCAAGCACTACCCATGCACTCATGCAATGACCCAGGCACTAACTCATGCACTGTTACAATCCCCTGAGCAATACCTGTGCAGTCCAGCAACCCCCCTGTCACTACCCATGCACTGCTGTAATCACCCAGCCAGCATCATGTACTTATCCAATCACTGCGCCAATACCCAAGCACTTATAAATTCACCATGCACTCTCCTTGCAGTACTCTAATCATCCAGTCACTACCCATGTACTCATGCAATGAACCAGGCACTAACTCATGCAGTGCTACAATCCCCAGAGTACTACCCATGCAGTTCAGCAATCCCCCTGTCACTCCCTGTGCACTCTTTCAATCACCCAGCCAGCACCATCTACTTATCCAATCACTCCGCCAAAACCCAAGCACTTATAAATTCACCATGCACTCTCTTTGCAGTACTCTAATCATCCAGTCGCTACCCATGTACTCATGCAATGACCCAGGCACTAACACATGCACTGCTACAATCCCCTGAGCACTACCTATGCACTCCAGTAATCTCCCTGTCACTACCTATGCACTCCTCCAATCACCCAGCCAGCCCCATGTCCTCATCTAATCACTCCGCCAAAACCCAAGCACTTATAAATTCACCATTCACTCTCTTTGCAGTACTCTAATCATCCAGTCACTAGCCATGTACTCATGCAATGGCCCAGGCACTAACACATGCACTGCTACAATCCCCTGAGCACTACCTATGCGGTCCAGTAATCTCCCTGTCACTAGCTATGCACTCCTCCAATCACCCAGGCAGCCCCATGTCCTTATCCAATCACTCCGCCAAAACCCAAGTACTTATAAATTCACCATGCACTCTCCTTTCAGTACTCTAATCATCCAGTCACTACCCATGTACTCATTGAATGACCCAGGCACTAACTCATGCAGTGCTACAATCCCCTGTCCACTACCCATGCAGTCCTCTCAAACACCTAAACACTACTCATTCACTTCTCAAATTACCCAGGTAGTACCCATGTAGTGCAGCAAACCCTATGTGATTTAAAAACAAAGCATTTCATTGGTTTTTATGTAGAATGTGTTTGTTTAGTAATATAATAGTATATTTCTATATAGTTATATTAATAATATTACATTTATTTTTCTTTTTTTCAGATATTCTTCATCATCATTAAAAAAGACTTACCGTGACCAAAAAAACAGAAAAGAGAAAAGAAGAAAAGAAACAATACTATTTAAAAAAAGACAACAGTAAGAATTAGATGAACTACAACATGTGGGAAAAAAGAAAGAAGAATGAAATGAAAAAAGGACAAATTAATGGCAAATCACGTTCTGAAAAAACAATCTATGGTAAAAGAAGAAAGAATCAATTTGATGAAATAAAGAAACAAATGTTTCACAATAGAGTAGTACAAAATGTATTAAAAGATGGCAAGATATATAAAAAAAATCAGCATTTTATAAAAGAAAAAACAGATTGAAATTATTGTTGAAAAGGCTTTTGAATTAAAAGAAAATTGTTTATTTTAGTTTTAAACAGAATGCGATCATTAGATAAACCAATGCATTTTATGAAGGACAAAAGTAAAAAGAAGAGACTAATTAACAGAACTAACTTTTGTGATATTTTTGGGTGAATGGAAGCACACTTCAAGTTCAGAGCTTTTTTTAATGAAGAGAGCTATTTTCAAACCAATACATTAGTTCATGCAGGTGATACCAAAGGTCGTGCTTATGAAGTGAAGAACGGTTGTGCAATTGAAAAAGAAAAGATGGCTCCTAGAAATGTAGAAGAAGTGATAGCTGATGAAGTTCTAGGGAGACATACTAAAGCCCCAGTGTATACTTGGGATTGTAGTAGTATTTGTAGTATACGACAGGAGTCTATTGATATTTTACGAAATTTCTTACGAGAGTATACTAAAAAAAAGTGTTAAACAAAAGATTAAGATGCTGCAAGGACTAGATCCTTGTAAAGTGAGAAAAAATACTGGTTTGCAAGGTTGTCTTTCTAGATAAGTGTATAAAAGTGTTTTTCATCATTTGAGAATGTTAGCAGTACATCACTCTCAAATGCGGAAGTTAGTAAGAAGATTGTACTATGCAAAAAGTCCAGCAATAATTTTAAGTGACTTAAACAGTGCTCTTTTGCATGGGTCAGTATCAGATGTAAAAAAGGTTTGTGATGAAATAGAGTTTCGTTACTTTGGTCCTGAACAAGAGTGTAGAGAAAGTGAGAGTTTGATAGAAGTAGGTGTTGAGGAAGACGTGGAAGACAGTAGTACTAGGAAGTTTGATGAAGAAATTACTAAGTTTAAGGTAATTTGTTGTGAAAGACCAAACTATGTTTGTATTTGTTGTCGACTAAACTCACTATAGAAATCAAACTAGGAATGTTGATCTGTATTTAAAAAGTGAAAAAGAAAACAATGATAAGTGGAAGGAATTTGCAACTTATTTGTTGGTAGAAGATTGGTTTGATTTGGGTAGTGATCAACGTATTTGTAAATATTGTTATACCAAATTAGAGGACAACAAAATGCCCGCTAGAGCTGTACATAATAATCTAGAGTTGATAGCTATTCCTCTAGAACTGGTAGATTTAAATACTTATGAGTCCATTCTGATTCAATCTGTGCACCCGTTTCAGGCTATTGTTCGTATGGAGCCTAAAACAGGTAAGCTGCCTCCCACAGATTTACAAAGAGGATTAAAAGGGAGAGTTGTGTATTTACCTTTAGTTTTAAAGAAAAATATTGAAACTATTGGTGTAGAGAAAGAAGAAACTGAACCTGTAGTTATTCTAGTTAATGGTGTTCCTACGAAGAGTCGGAAAATATGGCAAGAATTAGTAGATGTTAGCAAAGTGCAAAAGGCTACGTTGTATCTCATAAAAAACAATGTCGACTACAAAAATGTGTATGTTGAAGAAGAAGAAATAGCTTTAGGAGATGATAGCGAAATTGCAAGTGGCCAAATTGAAAAAGTGGACATCTCCAAAAGTGAAGAAATTTATGAACATTATAGTGTACACCCTTTACATTCCAAAGAAGTGATTGGAAATACTATTGAATTATTCCAAATGAAGAAAGCTAAGGGGACTCCCATGAGTGTTTGGTGAAAAAGTTTGGAAGCTCGTTGTTTTCCACAGCTCTTCCCCACTGGAAAAGGTGGACGATATGAAGAAACGACCAGTACAGATTCCAGCTTCAGAATATCGAACAACAAGATTGTACTCAGAAGATCCAAGATTTCGACAATGTATTCCATATATATTTCATCTTTTGTTTGAAAGTGACTTGTCTGGACTTTCATATGCAGTCAACCACATATTAAAAACAGGAGTTCATCTTCAACATGTTTCTGCAAAGGAATTCATGGACAAAGTACAACAGAGATCATTTAGAATCTCAATTGATTAATTTGATGGCGTGTCAACGTGGTACTAATGAGTATTGGCATTGTCGTCATGGAGAACTTAAATGTATGTTAAGGAACTTAGGAACCCCTACGTGGTTTGTTACGCTAAGCTGTGCTGAATACGCATGGGACGATTTACTTGAATTTCTTCGAGAAGCACATTCAAATATTAAAAACATTGAATTCAAGACACCTGGAGAACTGTGTTCCTTGGATCCTGTAAATGTGTGCAGATATTTTAATCATAGGTTTCAAGCTATGATGTCTTTTATCTGCAATAAAAACAACCCACCTCTTGGAGAAGTTATTGATTTCTTTTGGAGAAAGGAGTACCAAGCTAGAGGTACTCCTCATATACATATGCTTTTATGGATTAAGGATGCACCCAAATTTGGAACTGATTCTGATGAGACTGTTTTATCTTTTATTGAAGACTATGTTACATGTGCTATACCAAAAACAAGAGAAGAAAATACCTTAAGACAACAAGTTTTACGGTTCCAAACTCATCGATGTGGTAAATACTGTCAACGGAAATACAAGTTAAAGGAAAAGTTTTATACAAAATTTCGATTTGGATTTCCACGCCCAGTAATATCCAAAGGAAGAGTCAACAGTTTCATGTCAGCAGTGAGGCATACTATCACTAGAAAATCTCCCAAAAATACTTACAATTTAAAAAGAAGTGAACAATCAAAGTATATTAATGATTATAATCCAGTGATTTTGTCGATGTGGAATGCTAATATGGATATCCAGTATGTTGCGGATAATTCCATTGCTGTTGCTCGGTATGTAACGTCATACATAACAAAATCTGAAAAGACGGAGCTGAAAGAAATGTGGGAAGAAATTTCCCAAGAGAAGACTCTTAGTAAGAAATTGTACAGCTTTAGTTTGAAGATGCTGTCCCATCGAGAGATTGGATCCTACGAATGTTCGGATCGGTTGTCCTCTGCAAGTTTATATTCAAAGTCAAGAGGAATCATTTGGGTTAGTCTACGTCTTGCTGCAACACGAAATCGAGTACTTAAATCTATACAAGAAATCGAATATTTAGCATTAAATGAACCGGAAAGCACAGACATTGTTAAAACAAACATGTTGGATACGTACTATCCAAATAGAAGTCCCCATCTTGAAAACATATGTCTCTATGAAGTACTGCAATATTACTGCTTTAAGAGAAATATTACAGAGAACATAAATGAAGGAAAATATGCAGTGATTGGTTCAGAAGGATGTTTGGTGAAACATAGTAAAGGAAATCTGATTAATCACAGGAAACTGAGTTGCGATACTCCTGATAAAAGGGAATTTTAGCACTTCTGCAACTCTTCAAGCCTTGGAGTACTGCAATGGAATTACTTGGAGATTTTCAGTGCTATGAAGATTCTTTTTAATGCATGTAAAGATAGCATTGAATGCACAGTTTTTCCAAATTATCTCCAAATGTTGAATGAAGAAATTGAACAGGAAGCTAGTATTGCAGTTGAGATTGCTAGAGACAGTTCTCAAGATAGTCAAAGTTCTGCTCCACTGAGTGAAGATCCACTAGGACAACCAATTCTTGAAAATGAAGCAGCAATAGCCATGAGTGAAGTGGAGACAGCAATGCATCAAGCTCAACACGATATTATGGACTTAGGAAATTTGGAAGAGCAACTAAATATTGAACAGAAAGAAATATATCAGCAAGTGACACAACAGATCGACCATGGTTTACTTCATGAAAAAAAGAATGCAACTGTACCTCTTTTAAACCTATGCAAAAGTATATCACTGGTCAAGCTGGTACAGGAAAACGTTTCTTAATTAAAGTTTTGACCAGTTATTTACAGAAATCCACTGAATCACATTTATCTTGTGTTGTAACGCTCCAACTGGGTAAGCACCACACAACATTAAAGGGATTACATTACATCGTTTACTAATGCTACCTGTTGAACATGAAAACAAGTTGGAATATCACAAGCTTTCTGGAGAAGCTTGTTATGAAGTTTCAAGAGTACTAAAGAAAATGAAACTTCTGATTATTGATGAGGTGAGCATGGTCTCAAACTTAATGCTTGCCTTTGTACATTTAAGAATGCAACAAATTTTAAAAACAGAATATGATGTGTTATTTGGAGGAAAACATGTGATAGTTTTCGGTGATCTACTGCAACTTACTCCTGTAAAAGGGCAACCAGTTTTTAAAACACTGGTGCATGAAGACACCAGAAAATCTTTGGGAAGTATTGGAAATGTCAACATTTGGTCATATTTTGAATACAAAGAACTTGTTAAAAATATGCGACAGGCAAGTGATGAAGATTATGGAAGCATTCTTCAAGATATAAGAATTGGTGTATTGACAGAACATGGTAAAGAAGCTTTGCAAAGTCGACTACTTACAAATTTGTTTCCAAATGAAAATTTGCTCCGGAAATAATATACAAAAAAATTGGAGAAAAGAAATCTATAATCTGCCTAATGCCAACACTGCGAGAGTGTTCTACATTCAATGAAGAACTTTTGAAGCTAGAAAAACAACAAATAATAAAAATGGAAGCCATTGATAAAATAGAGCACGAAGGAATTACTATTATTTTGACAGAAAAATTAAAAACAAAATTGGATTTGTTGGAAAAATCTATATCTAAGACTGCTGGTTTAGAAAAGAATTTATATGTATGTCAAAACTGTCGGGTAATTTTACGGCGTAATATGGATGTGGAAAAAGGTTTAATAAATGGAGCAATGGGAAAAGTTGTTGATTTTGTTAATTATCAAAATAGAGATGGAAATGAATTTTTGAAGATTAAATTTGATCAGATTGAAGAAGTAAAACAAATTGGACGTTGTTCTGTTCGTTTTTTGCTTGTTAAAGATTTGTATGTTTGTAGAAAACAGTTTCCTCTTTCTTTGGCATATGCAGTGACCATTCATAAATCTCAAGGTTTAAGTGTAGACAGTGCTTTGGTAAACATTGGAAGTACTGTGTTTAAAGAGGGAATGGCATATGTTGCATTGTCCCCAGTCAGAACTTTATCTGGATTGTATTTGATGAGAGAAAGATTAGTGCAGATGCAAATTGTGTAAGAGAGTATAATCGGTTAAGAAGACTGTATGCTCCCAACTTAGGTGAATATCCTGTATATGAAAAGCGTGTAGTATGTCAAAAATGAACATATGAGAAACTCTGTAGTGAGGTTGGAAAGAAGAAAAAAAATCAAGAGAATGTTGAGATTCCAAACAAAAAGAAAAAGGACACTGTTGAAGAGATTGTAGGATATCAGTTAGAAAATAGTTCAGGTATCAACTGCCATGCTAATGTAGTTGTGAACGTCTTATTTTTTCTAGAAAATCTCCAACTACAAATTATGGAGAATCGAAAAAAAAGGTTTTGTTCCTTGTTGCATTCTATTTTTGAAAACTTGAGAACTGATAAAACTAAAATCCAAAGTGTTTCTGGCATTCGGAATCTTCTGGATACATGTTCTGGTTCCTCACAATTTTTACACAGAATGTACAGCAAGATGCTCAGGAATTTCTTATGTTTATGCTTGCAGTATTGGAAGATGAAGGAATACAAATTGAAAATCTGTTTGGACTTCGTTACAGATGGGAACATGAATGTGAACATTGTACATTTACTTCTACCACTAACATTGACACTGAAAGATTCATATATTTGACAATACCAGATTGTAAAACAGTGTCTTTTAACAAATTAGTTAAATCAGCTAATCAAAATATGGAGTGTAGTCACTGCAAATCAGAAATGTTATCAACATTATTTATAGAAAGATTTGGACAATATATCATTTTAATGATACAACATTGTAGAGCAGATGGAACAAAATTGGAAACTAAAATTAAAAATTTTGTGGCAAGTCAACTATCAATATCAGGAAGAACTTTCAAAGCAGTAGTAATTATTTTCCACGATGGACCTTCTACAACATCTGGACACTACACTGTGTATTTAAAGTGCAATAAAGGATGGACACATTGTAATGATGCCCATTTGCTTTTCAAATATCGGTTGCCTAATGAATTACCAAATTCATACCTAATATTTTTGATGCCAAAGTTCTGAGAACATCATTCGGCCTATTGGGAAGATGTCAATATGAATTAATGAGATTATTTTGGATATTTTCAATACAAATGATTTCAGAAACATCATTCAGCCTATTGGGAAGATGTCAATATGAATTAAGAAGTTTATTTTTGGTATTCTCACTGCAAATGATTTCAGGAATATCATTTAGACTATAGGGAAGATATCAAGAATTGCTGATTCTATTATCGTTTCTGTTCTTTGATATTATATTTAGAAAATTGTTTTAGAAATAAGCATTTCATATATTTGATCTTTGTATTATATGCAATGTTAATGAGGATGTTTATTTTAGGAAATGTGGACAGATAGTTGAGTTTGTTGTAAATATTTTGAACACAGATTTGTTTTTTTTAACAATCTTATTGATTGTATTTTTTTGCCCGCTGTTACATGATGAGCAACATTGAAATCACTGTCTATGGTGAAATTCAATAGATTCTGAGAACAGCAAAAAAGGCAAACTGAATATGTTATGTAATTGTAAAATTATGTTGTGTACTTTAAACTATAATATTATATGTTATAACTGTATTTTTCTTCTCTTTTACAGACCAAAATTCTAAAGTTTGAAACTTTTTAAAATTTAGATTATAAAAACAACTGAAAAATTTGTTTCAATGACTTTCATATCTACTATCGCAAAGGTAAGATTAAGTAACCCAAACACTACCCATGCACTACTACATTCACCTCTGAACTACCCATACAGTCCTCTAACCACCTAGACACTGCTCATTCACACCTTCAATTACCCATGTAGTACCCATCCAGTCCAGAAATCACCCTGTCACTCTTTGTGTACTCCTCCAATCACCCAGCCAGTACCATGTACTTATCCAATCACTCCGCCAATACGCAAGCACTTATAAATTCACTCAGGCACTCTCCTTGCAGTACTCTAATCATTCAGTCAGTACCCATGTACTCATGCAATGACCCAGACACGAACACATGCAGTGCTACAATCACATGCGCACTACCCATGCAGTCCTCTAACCACCTACACACTGCTCATTCGCACCTTCATTTTCCCAGGTACTACCCGTGCACTCCAGCAATCACACTGTTACTCCCCCTGCACTCCTCCAGTCACCCAGCCACTACCATGTGCTAATCCAATCACTCCGCCAATACCCAAGCACTTATAAATTCACTATGCACTCTCCTTGCAGTACTCTAATCATCCAGTCACTACCCATGGACTCATGCAATGACCCAGGCACTAACACATGCAGTGCTACAATCACATGTGCACTACCCATGCAGTCCTCTAACCACCTACACACTGCTCATTCGCACCTTCATTTTCCCAGGTACTACCCATGCACTCCAGCAATCACACTGTCACTCCCCGTGCACTCCTCCAGTGACCCAGCCAGTACCATGTATTAATCCAATCACTCCGCCAATACCCAAGCACTTATAAATTCACTCAGGCACTCTCCTTGCAGTACTCTAATCATTCAGTCACTACCCATGTACTCATGCAATGACCCAGGCACTAACACATGCAGTGCTACAATCACATGTGCACTACCCATGCAGTCCAGCAACCCCCCTGTCACTACCCATGCACTGCTGTAATCACCCAGCCAGCATCATGTACTTATCCAATCACTGCGCCAATACCCAAGCACTTATAAATTCACCATGCACTCTCCTTGCAGTACTCTAATCATTCAGTCACTACCCATGTACTCATGCAACGACCCAGGCACTAACACATGCAGTGCTACAATCACATGTGCACTACCCATGCAGTCCTCTAACCACCTACACACTTCTCATTTGCTCCTTCAATTCCCCTGATAGTACCCATGCAGTCCAGCAATCACACTGTCACTCCCCGTGCACTCCTCCAGTCACCCAGCCACTACCATGTACTAATCCAATCACTCCGCCAAACCCAAGCACTTATAAATTTACTCAGGCACTCTTATATATATATATATATTATCTACTGGCGGTCGCCAGTAGATAGTTATAGTTAGGACCTATTTTCCATAGGAAATCCGCAACATTCTATTTGAAATAACTCTTGCGTCGGTTGACGAATCTTCGCGAAATTTTCAAACTTTATGGCCCGCTCCGGTCCGCTCCTACCCTGAAAGTTTCGGGGTGATTCGTCAAGCGGGGGCAGAGAAAAAAGGGGGGTCCCAAAACGTGTTTTCCCCATTCATTTTCCCATAGGAAACTTTAGCCACGCCTACAGCCCAAACTGCTGAACGGAATTACACAAAATTTGGCAAAGAGGTAGTTCTTGGTTCAGAAAGAACCCTTTTGTTAAATGGTGTAAATCCGTTCAGTAGTTGCGGAGAAATTAAAAGAATAAGAGTCAAAAATCAATTTCCCATAGGAAACTTTATGCAAGGCTACAGCCCGAACTGCTGAACGGAATTACACCAAATTTGGCAAAGAGGTAGTTCTTGGTTCAGAAAGAACCCTTTTTGTTAAATGGTGTAAATCCGTTCAGTAGTTGCTGAGAAAATCAAAAGTAAAAACACATCTATATCTGGGCGGAGCCTAACCACACATGTCATCGTGAGATCTGATTGGCTGTCAGCACTTCACCCTGGAATTGCTGGCAGCCATCTTGGGACCAATATAAATGATAGTACCCCATTGAAATGCATTGTAGTGAATCGAAGATTTTGAGGGTTACCAAAAGGAGAACTATAAAGGGTGATAACAGACTTTAGTTACATTAGAATTCATTTGTTGATGGTACCATACTAATTTCAGGAATTGTGGTGTGTTCTAAGGTGATTTTACCCTGTGAAAAACCTTCTGCTGGGATATCATGAATCATGTTTGAGAGAAAACTATTTTCACATGCTTGTCCCATACAGTTTTGGAAGGTGCTCCAGAAGCTAAAATGAGAGCATATTTTCTGTAAATTCACATTATCTTTCTCAGTCATGTGAGAATGAAGTCTGACATTCTCAGTAAAACATGT
This sequence comes from Calotriton arnoldi, assembly GCA_963921515.1. Taxonomy (NCBI): domain Eukaryota; kingdom Metazoa; phylum Chordata; class Amphibia; order Caudata; family Salamandridae; genus Calotriton; species Calotriton arnoldi. The sequence goes on from CAWUFW010013482.1 coordinate 196,472, forward strand.
ACATCCAACAATGGCAGAGGCTGTCAGTTGATTCCTTTGTGTTCTACTGCAGCTTCCCAGAGTGTTCTAAAGAACAACTAGAGTGCTAACAGCCTTACTTATGACAAAAGTATGGCACACCTGAAGCCATCTTGATTGGAATAAACTGGTAACACTTAAAACATTTAATTTAAAAAGGAACAAAATGATGGGGTTCATTTTGTCATAGAAATTATGGTTAGTGCTGTAGAAAGAAAAATTAGGACATGTTTCAAGTGTGATCTCAAATATCTTCCTGTTATATTTCAACAGGAGCAGCCTGTCAGTTGATGCCTTTGTGTTCTACTGCAGCTTCCCAGAGTGTTCTAAAGAACAACTAGAGCGCTAACAGTCTTACTTATGACAAAAGTATGGCACACCTGAAGCCATCTTGATTGGAATAAACTGGTAACACTTAAAACATTTAATTTAAAAAGGAACAAAATGAGGGGGTTCATTTTGCCATAGAAATTATGGTTAGTGCTGTAGAAAGAAAAATTAGGACATGTTTTAAGTGAGATCTCAAATATCTTCCTGTTATATTTCAACAGGAGCAGCCTGTCAGTTGATGCCTTTGTGTTCTACTGCAGCTTCCCAGAGTGTTCTAAAGAACAACTAGAGTGCTAACAGCCTTACTTATGACAAAAGTATGGCACACCTGAAGCCATCTTGATTGGAATAAAATGGTAACACTTAAAACATTTAATTTAAAAAGGAACAAAATGAGGGGGTTAATTTTGCCATAGAAATTATGGTTAGTGCTGCAAAAAGAAAATTTAGGGCATGTTTTAAGTGAGATCTCAAATCCTCTTCTATTTCATTAGAAAATTCTGACATGCAGACTGAAACAATCACTTTCAATACCAGCAGTAGACTTCCAGTTAACTCCTTGGTGAGCAGTAGCTTTACTACAGTGATCTAATGAACAACTAGAGTGCTAACATTCTGAATTTATGGCAAATGTGTGACACATCTGAATGCCTTCTTGATGGAATCAAAGTAAAAAACTGAAAGCATTTCCTACTGAGGAGACTGTAGTAAATGAGGAAATTAGGAAACTTCATAACAAATAAGTCTCCCAAGATGGCCACCAGAGAAAAAAGAGCCCAAATGTAGCACAAATATCACCCAGAGGTAGCCCACGTATAGCCCAATGACAGAAGTGTGCAAAACACTTTTTATTTTTAGTTTTTTTGCAGTTTTATATAGTGCAGACTGGTCAGGTATTGGAGTGCTTTACATGAGCATTGGTTACATCACACAAGGACAAATTCATGTTGGTTGACCCCTACACTACCCAAACACCACTGCACTACCCTAAACCCTAAAACACTACCCCCAGCACGACCCCCTTCACTACCCAAACACAACTGCACTACCCTAAACTCAAAAACACTACCCCCAGCACGACCCCCTACACTACCCAAACACCACTGCACTACCCTAAACCCTAAATCTACCCCCTACACTACACAAATACCACTGCACTACCCTAAACCCTAAAACACTAGAACCCAGCACGACCCCCTACAGTACACAAACACCACTGCACTACCCTAAACCCTAAAACACTACCCCCTACACTACACAAACACCATTGCACTACCCTAAACCCTAAAACACTACCCCCAGCATGACTCCCTACACTACACAAACACCACTGGACTACCCTAAACCCTAAAACACTACCCCAGCACGACTCCCTACACTACCCAAACACCACTGCACTACCCTAAACCCTAAAACACTACCCCCAGCACGACTCCCTACACTACACAAACACCACTGGACTACCCTAAACCCTAAAACACTACCCCCAGCACGACTCCCTACACTACCTAAACACCACTGCACTACACTAAACCCTAAATCTACCCCCAGCATGACCTCCCACACTACACAAACACCACTGCACTACCCTAAACCCTAAAACACTACCCCCAGCATGACCCCCTACACTACCCAAACACCACTGCACTACCCTAAACCCTAAAACACTAACCCCAGCATGAACCCCTACACTACCCAAACACCACTGCACTACCCTATACCCTAAAACACGACCCCGTACACTACACAAACACAACTGCACTACCCTAAACCCTAAAACACTACCCACAGCATGACCCCCTACACTACACAAACACCACTGCACTACCCTAAACCCTAAAACACTACCCCCTACACTACACAAACACCACTGCCCTACCCTAAACCCTAAAACACAACCCCCAGCATGACCCCCTACACTACACAAACACCACTGCACTACCCTAAACCCCCTACACTATACAAACACCACTGCATTACTCTAAACCCTAAAACACTACCCCCAGCACGACCCCCTCACAACACAAACACCACTGCACTACCCTAAACCCTAAATCGACCCCCAGCACGACCCCCTACACTACCCAAACACCACTGCCATACCCTAAACCCTAAAACACTACCCCCAGCATGAACCCCTACACTACCCAAACACCACTGCACTACCCTAAACCTTAAAACACTACCCCCAGCACTACCCCCTACACTACACAAACACCACTGCACTACCCTAAACCCTAAAACACTACCCCAGCACTACCCCCTACACTACCCAAACACCACTGCACTAACATAAACCCTAAAACACTACCCCCAGCACGACCCCCTACACTACACAAACACCACTGCACTACCCTAAACCCTAAATCTACCCCAGCACGACCCCCTACACTACCCAAACACCACTGCACTACCCTAAACCATAAAACACTACCCCCAGCATGACCCCTACACTACACAAACACCACTGCACTACCCTAAACCCTAAAACACTACCACCAGCATGACCCCCTACACTACTCAAACACCACTGCACTACCCTAAACCCTAAAACACTAACCCAGCACGACCCCCTACACTACCCATACACCACTGCACTACCCTAAAGCCTAAAACACTACCCCCAGCACGACCCCCTACACTACTGCACTACCCTAAACCCTAAAACACTACCCCCAGCACGACCCCCTACACTACCCAAACACCACTGCACTACCCTAAACCCTAAAACACTACCCCCAGCACGACCCCCTACACCACCCAAACACCACTGCACTACCCTAAACCCTAGAAAAGAAACCCCCACCCCATGCCCAATCCCCCTTACCTCTCACTCCTCGTGGTTCCTCTCTCCTCGTGGTTCCTGCTTCACGTCGTCTCTGAGGGGCGGTGCACGTCGTTGTGAGGAAACGGAACAGCCTCTGTTTCCTTACAACGACATGGATCGTCTACATGTTTTTTAGAACGCATGGTCATTTACCATACATACCTTTACAACAAAATTCGTTGTAAAGGCATGCGTGGTAAATGACCATGCGTTCTAAAAAAATGCGTAGTAATGACTTCGTGATGTACAACGCATGCATGGTAATGCATGCGTTGTAATGGTATCGCAAAGTAAAAATGTCGTTGTAACGGCTGTTTACCGATCGAAGCTGGCCCCTGTTCTTCAGTGAGACGTTTATTTGATTAATTAGGAGGAAGGAATGTGTTTTTTTACCGAAAAGTGCATTCCCGGCTGTTGTATTGTGAAAGTGTCCGCGTGGCCTGGTTTCACTTCCGGTGAGAGAGTGGAAGAGTCTGTTTGGATCTAAAGGAGTTCTGATGTTGGACGGGGCCGGCGCGACATGTCATCAGAAAACATAGCTAATGGAAAGCGTCCTCCCTGAAGTGTGGAGCAGTGCCATGAGAGGTCAACGAGTGTGCGTCCCACCGCAGTATGACCGTACCGCGTGACCCATGTGCCACCTCCAGGGTACGGGAGGCAGAAGCGGCATCGCAGGTCCTCTTGAAGACCGTTGTAGCACTAATTCTACATTTTGGTACTAGGGCATTTTAACTTCGTTGTTCCTGCCAGATACAAAGAGAAGATCCTGTGTTATTCAGTGCCCTCGTTACCTTTTTTGTGGGTTGTGGTGCTTGTCACTTCGCTGCCCCGCCGGTGCACACGACTGGGCACCCCACCTCGTGTGCCATCTGCAGGGCCTCTGCCCTCGGATCACTGGTTTCGGTTTCTGGAGTGGCAACATAAACAGTTGCTCCCAAAGGACTAGCCTGAACACTTAGGTGAATATCCCTGCACCAGCATTCCACGGAAATTCTTTCCTAGCTCTCCCACGTCAACGAGGACGTCATAATAGCACGGCTCCGCTCGCGACACCGTATGACGTCATCGGAGCCATAAGAGAACCTCGTCGGCGTGCTGACGTCAGTTCCACCCATTTTTTCCGTGCCACCGAGGCAAACAGGGGACCGAGACATTTTCACATGTATACATAGTATAATAAATATATATATATTCACTGAAAAAACCATAGGTTTCAGGCACGTTATAGGTAGAAATTAGCATTTAAAAAACCTTAGAAATTCACTGAAAAAACCATAGGTTTCAGGCACGTTATAGTTAGAAATTAGCATTTAAAAAACCTTAGAAATTCACTGAAAAAACCATAGGTTTCAGGGGCGTTATAGTTAGTTGGACATTTCACTCGTACAAAACCATAGAAATTCCCCGTTATAGTTAGTTCAGCTAACTATAACTCGCGCGCCCGCAATGCACTGCTGATGACGTCACATATTACATCACTCATGACATGGTCAGTGACATCACTCATGACATCACTGATGACATCTCAAATGACATCACTGATGACATCACTGATGACATCATCCAGTGAATGTGTGTTTTTCTGAAAATTAAATATGTTTTATATATGTATATCTCAAGGTCGATGGAAGAATAAATGGGTATATAAGTGTCTAAATGGATGATTTTGTTTTGTAAAATTGATTGTATAACTGACTAAGAGGTCGATTCCGATTCGGGCCGGAAAAGCACCGACCGACTCGGATCCGGAAAAATACCGACCGACACGTACCAGTGGCGCCCGACACGCCAAGTACGATGCAAGCCGCGATAAATCCGACCGACACGTCAGGAAACCAAGCCGACCGACCGAGCCGCTCGGAAAATAGCAATCCGGCCGGAAAAACACGCGAATCCAACCGACCGACACGCACCCGGAACAAATCCGACCGAATCGTACCCGCCAACTCCAACCCGCAAAGTACGATGCAAGGCGCGAAAACACGACCGAGTCGGACGGAGGACAAGCCGTACGACCGACACGCATACAAAACCGAGCCGAAGCAACACAATACACCGCGACCGACGCGTACGCAGCATACAAAACTGCACAAACACAGCGTGAACGAAACGGAAAACACCGTACGAGACCAATGCAGGGTCCGACTCGGTCACAAGAACGTTTCCAACATACACAAACAGCACAAAGGAAAAATCAACCAAAAAAAGGCCAAACAAGCAATTACCAAGCCAATAAATACTGGGGGGTGGGGACAGAGAACAAAGACACACCCACAACTCCACCTATATAAAGGACACAAATCACTACCATGAGCCTTTGCAAATGCCATTTCACTGCCAGCACCCAAGAGAAAGCAACCACACACCCACAGCTCATCCCTCACACAAGCCACACACCATCAGCACACCAACAAATACCTACCTCACATACACCCAGCAAAACACACACTCACACACCCTCACCTGCACACCAACACACACATCACTCACCATCACCACCCATCACCATGCCCCCCAAGAAGAATCCCAAGTTCCTAGATTGTGAATTGGAAGTCCTGGTAGACGAGATCCTCAGGGTGGAGCCACAGCTGTTTGGCACTCTGGTCCAACAGACCCCCATGTCGCAGAAAACCAAGATGTGGGAGAGGATCATCAACAGGGTGAACGCCCAATCATCATGTCGGCGCACAAAGACGGACATCCAGAACAGGTGGTATGACGTGCGCAGGAGGGTACGGGACCTGCTGAAGATAGACTACATCAACAGCCAACAGACCGGCAGTGGCCCTCCTGCCAAGCCAATATACCTCAGGCCCTGGGAGGAGAAGGTGCGGGCCATCCTTCCGCCAGTGAGCGTATATGGACTAGAGAACATCCCAGAGCCTGGTGAGTACACAACAAATGTACACAATAAACTGCCACAAAACACACACATCACTGTCAAGGGGAGAGTCAAACCATGCACACATAGCAATTACACAGCAACTAGAACAGAATCATCCCAAAATGTGTATGTCAGTCAGATAAACACAACACATGCCATCAAAAAAGTCACATCCAACTGTGCCAACACATGTACAAACACAACCACAACTACAGCTAGGCAGTGGCACAAATAGAACTAACACACACATCCACACATGTAGCCACCACAACAACACCAACACACAGTGAAGACCACTCAAAGGAAGGAATTCTGTGTATGCTGGCCAAGTCAGTGTAGCCAATAGCATCATGGGAGTCGCAGTCACACATATTGCCCCCCCCACAACTGTCCCATCAACACCACCCTGAACCATGCTCACATCACAGGGAGTGGAGAAGGACTCACAAGATGGCTGACACTGGCTACTGCTGTGGGGAGCACAAGGCCCTGCTGGCAACTGTGCACCAACAAACAGCAGGACACCACTGACTGACATCCTGAGAGACAACTTACACTCCCTGCAATGCAAGCACGTTCCATGGTGGGCTATCTGGCTGGCTGGGTGGGAAGGGGGACTTGCAGCACTGACTATAGTCACCAGCACCTCCCCTCACACCCCCCCCAACACAAACTCCACAGTACCCACCTGGTAGAATGCAATGCCCTCCATCCTAACACAAGATCCCACAAAGCACCACCACCCTGGGTTATGTTGTGTGAAGCACAGGGACACTCTTGGGACTCTTAGCCAAACAACTGCCAGGACAACACTCCCAGCCATCCTGTCAGCACAGCCAGCCCACCCCACAGGGAAGCAGAGTCAAAAGGAAGGAAGCATGGGCATGCTGGGAAGGGGGTGGAGGCAATAGCATGATGGGAGTCGTAGTCACAGACATAGCTCACCCCCACAACTGTCCCATCAACACCACCCTGAACCATGCTCACATCACAGGGAGTGGAGAAGGACTCACAAGATGGCTGACACTGGCTACTGCTGTGGGGAGCACAAGGCCCTGCTGGCAACTGTGCACCAACAAACAGCAGGACACCACTGACTGACATCCTGAGAGACAACTTACACTCCCTGCAATGCAAGCACGTTCCATGGTGGGCTATCTGGCTGGCTGGGTGGGAAGGGGGACTTGCAGCACTGACTATAGTCACCAGCACCTCCCCTCACACCCCCCCAACACAAACTCCACAGTACCCACCTGGTAGAATGCAATGCCCTCCATCCTAACACAAGATCCCACAAAGCACCACCACCCTGGGTTATGTTGTGTGAAGCACAGGGACACTCTTGGGACTCTTAGCCAAACAACTGCCAGGACAACACTCCCAGCCATCCTGTCAGCACAGCCAGCCCACCCCACAGGGAAGCAGAGTCAAAAGGAAGGAAGCATGGGCATGCTGGGAAGGGGGTGGAGGCAATAGCATGATGGGAGTCGTAGTCACAGACATAGCTCACCCCCACAACTGTCCCATCAACACCACCCTGAACCATGCTCACATCACAGGGAGTGGAGAAGGACTCACAAGATGGCTGACACTGGCTACTGCTGTGGGGAGCACAAGGCCCTGCTGCCAACTGTGCACCAACAAACAGCAGGACACCACTGACTGACATCCTGAGAGACAACTTACACTCCCTGCAATGCAAGCACGTTCCATGGTGGGATAACTGACTGGGTGGGTGGGTGGGTGGGAAGGAGGTCTGGCTGTCAACCAAACACAATCAATGCAGACCATGTTCACACCCCAGAGAATACATAGAAATGCCCAAATAATGCAGGACAATGTGCCACACCAATATCAACCCCTGACTGTGACGACTTAGGACAATACAATGTACAGGCCCGCACCCCGAGGCACAGTCACAACTGTCAGGTGTGTCAACCACTGATGCCTGCAGAAACATGACATACATTGTTTGTGTCTCCCAAAAACAGGTGATGATAGGGACACAGCAGCAGACGCTGAGGAGTCCCAGTCCCAGGCTCAAGAGGATGCCGAGCTCACTGGCGTCGTACAGCCTCTGTCCTCCTCGGACGATGAACAACCTGGCACATCCGGTGCAAGTCAACATGCTGCACCAGCAGGACCACCAGCTGCAGCACCAGCAGGTCCACCAGCTGCACCCCCTGCACCCACCCCTCCAACGACTGTCACCACGAATACCATCCCTGCCGACATGGACAGAATAAGGAACAACACCAGCGCAGTGACCCTGGACCAACCTGGGGCCATGGACACCACCACCACCACCAACCCCCAAGGTGGACCAGGGTTATCTGTGCGTGCAACTGCACACACTGCACATGTCAGCAGGGGTGGTGGGAGGGGTGGGAGACAGAGGTCGCTGCTTGCAGACGTTGCTGGTGTGCATGAAGACCCACAACTGGTACGCATAGCTGATGCGTACCAGTCCAGCACCGGAGAGCTCAGCCAGGTAGTGGGGCTCCTCAGAGACATCAAACAGCAGCAGGCTGCCCATCATGCCCGCTTGGACTCCCACATGTCCCAAGTGGAGTCACACATGTCACGTGTGGACTCCCACATGTCACGTGTGGACTCCCACATGACCCGCGTGGAGTCCAAGTGGGATGTACTACATGAGATGACGGCGGTGCACAGGGACATTTTACAATGCCTCCGCCAGATGAACAGCAACCAGTCCACACCTCCCTGTGTGCCAACAACATCTGGTACCGAACAAACTGCAACTGCCACAGGGAGGGAGGAGGACTCTGGCGGAGAGTCCCCTGCACCGCAGCAGCCTGCACTTGAGGGCCCCCCCCCAAGAAGAGGGGTCGTCCGAGGAGGGGAAAGTGAGAGGCTGATGGCCAAGCGCAACTCCCAGGAAGCCTGAACCTGTTCTGGATTTTCGCCTTTGTGCACAGACTGTTCACCCTGTTGATGGCAACACTACTCCCACACATTGCATGGGGAGTATAAGTTGGAACAATGTGTCAGACAACAGTGGCCCCGATACTGGGGATCCTGTCTACCTGGACTTTCTATTCATCTAGGAACTTGGGATTGCAAGATTCATGTACAGCACAATCCATCCTATGCACTATTATCACAATAAACACACTAATACACCATACTTGCCTCTGTCGTGATTCCAACGTGGGTGCTGTTATGGGGATGATGAACTGCAAAATTACACAGTGTATGCGAACTGCAACAGCAAGGACAACACAGGCATGTGAGTACAGGCAACGTGACACATATGAGGGAGACACACCACCAGGGCTACACAACACATACACACCTAGGCCATCTGACTCATTGCCTACACTGATGTTGCCAGGGAAGACGGTGCAATGCACAGACACCACACCCATTCCCAGTTGTAGTCAAGTAGCCCACAGGTGCAGTAAGCAAATGGCAGTCAAATGTGTGACCACAGACAACGCACATCACTAAGTGAAGCACAGGTTTATTACACAGTAGCAACATGCCGTAACCACTACAGATGCAAGGTAACCCCACCTGGTAGCGGGCACACAGTCAACAACTGTAGACAGAAGGAAGTCCATGGGTGTGGCGCACATCACCTGTAGGGACACAACAGCTACCAGCCTGGATGTGCAATCACGTCGTCGGTGGACACAGTTGACCAAACGAATCTGAAAGTACCCTGTGAAGGACAGAAATGACACACAGTCAAAAGCAATGCAGTACAGGACAGAACAGCAAAACTCATGCACAATACATGTTACAAGATACCCACCCAGAACCAAGTTAGCATGTCAACACTGTTGGGGAGTACAGCCCACCTGTCACCACACATCGCAACACACATCCTGTCAAGTAGCCCATGGACACACTCCAACAGCACCAGAGCACCACCCACACATCATGCCAACTCACATCATTCACATGACACCTCAGGATACTCACATTCAGCTAAAGAAGTTGGTGATGAGCTGTGTGCGGACATCACCATCACCATCATCATCATCATCGTCACTGGCATCGTGGTCCAGGCCAGGATCCTCCACAGGTGGCGGATGTTGGTCATCGTCATCCTGGATGAGAGGCAACTCCTTCCGCACTGCCAGGTTGTGGAGCATGCAGCAGACGATGATAATCTTGCACACTTTCGCAGGGGCATATGGGAGGGACCCTCCGGTCTTGTCCAGGCAGCGGAAGCGGCTCTTCAGGAGACCAAAGGTCCGCTCAATCACTCTCCTGGTCCGACCATGTGCCTCATTGTAGCGCATCTGGGCAGGTGTCACAGGGTTCCTGAGGGGTGTCAGCAACCACGGCATGTTGGGGTATCCCGAGTCACCTACGGACAGACAAGTGCACATCAGCTGACTTGGAAAAGTGGGCGGAATACTACAGATCAGATCACACACAATGGCACAAAGTCAGTACACACCGACAAGCCAGGCACGCTGGTTCTGCATCTGTGCCATCAACCTGGGGATGCGACTACTCCTCATCACAAAGGCATCGTGTGCTGAACCAGGGAAACGGGCACACACGTGTGTGATGGTCATGTCTGCAAGACACACCACCAGTGCATTGACCGAGTGGTAGTGCTTGCGGTTCCTGTAGGCCTGCTCCTGGGCCTGTGGTGGTACCAAAGCCACATGTGTCCCATCAATGGAGCCAATGACATGCGGCATCCTCCCCAGGGCATAAAAGTCACTCTTCACGTCAGTGAGTCGTCGCAGTCTAGGGAAATAGATGTACCGGTTCAGGAAGAGCAACATTGCCGCCAAAACATCGCGGAGCACACGGCTGAACATGGTCTGTGACATCCCACCAGCAGACGCCACAGTATGTTGGAAGGTACCGGTGGCAAAGAAGTGTAGGGCTGCCATCACCTTCACCTTGGGGGTCAGCGCTGTAGGATACGGCCGGCCAGGCTGCAAATGTGGGGACAACTGCACTGCAAAATCCTCAATCAGCTGCCTGGTGAAGCGGTACCGTCGGATGCTGTCCCGTTCCACCATCGTTGCCAGGTCTGGGAATGGCCGATGGACAGCAGGAGCCCTGCAGTGCAGAGGAGAAGTAAGCAAGATCGTCAGTCACCCCACATATGCGGCATTGAACACACTCAAGATCCCAACATACATCATCATGAGGCACAACTACATGAAGTGTGCAGTACCGGAACGACATTTATGGTACATACATGGTCAACATCTGTCAACACGGTCCTACAGGTGGCATCAATTTGTCCCTGTTTGGCCCATTGGATATCATGATGCTGTGTCACAGTCACCCCCCAGTGACATGTGAGGACAGATGTGCCCCAGGCACCACAGCTCAACGACAGGCACATTCCCAGGGACCCTGTAATGCCACATGGACACTGGCATCACCTGGAGTATCATGTGTACACCACAACAAAACAAACATGACCCCCACAGGTAGTGGCCACACTTGCCATGGCAGGAGAGCCATGGACGTCTGTGACACACACGCACAACATCAGAGTCCATGCACACACAACGTGGATGTGGAGACTGTCTCCCATTGTGCACATGAAATCAGAGACATTGTAAACACTACATGCACAAAGACTGTGGAGGGCCATCACTATTGTGCCACTGGGACACCCTGGCTCAAACATACCGTCCCACATGGGACTCACGGGGTATGTGACATGACATACACAAACACCACTGTGAAATGTGACCATGGCACATGCACAGATATGAACAGTTGCACATCACAGTGGTCACGTACACGTAACACCCATGATCCTGTCCCCATGAACACGTGCACAGCCTGGGGGTGGCTGCCCACAGGTGACACCCACAGGACAACATGTACACCAACATACACACAATAGGAAATGCAGCCTTACATGCCTTATGATAAGGTTTGGACAGGCTGTCGTGATGTAGGTGTGCCCCTCACTCCCTGGGAGCTATCTGTGGCTGGCATATGTCCATCTGAGACAGGCATGCTGACATATGCCAGTCACATGTACAGTGATGCGTTGTACTGCAATGGACCGATCGGTGCCTCCGGCCGGCCCATTGCATTCAATGTGTGCGGGTACGCGTTGTACCCCTGTGCGCGTTGAACAGCAATGGACCGATCGGTGCCTCCGGCCGGCCCATTGCTTTCAATGTGTGCGGGTACGCGTTGTACCCCTGTGCGCGTTGAACAGCAATGGACCGATCGGTGCCTCCGGCCGGCCCATTGCATTCAATGTGTGCGGGTACGCGTTGTACCCCTGTGCGCGTTGTACTGCAATGGACCGATCGGTGCCTCCGGCCGGCCCATTGCATTCAATGTGTGCGGGTACGCGTTGTACCCCTGTGCGCGTTGAACAGCAATGGACCGATCGGTGCCTCCGGCCGGCCCATTGCATTCAATGTGTGCGGGTACGCGTTGTACCCCTGTGCGCGTTGAACAGCAATGGACCGATCGGTGCCTCCGGCCGGCCCATTGCATTCAATGTGTGCGGGTACGCGTTGTACCCCTGTGCGCGTTGAACAGCAATGGACCGATCGGTGCCTCCGGCCGGCCCATTGCATTCAATGTGTGCGGGTACGCGTTGTACCCCTGTGCGCGTTGAACAGCAATGGACCGATCGGTGCCTCCGGCCGGCCCATTGCTTTCAATGTGTGCGGGTACGCGTTGTACCCCTGTGCGCGTTGAACAGCAATGGACCGATCGGTGCGCACCCATTGACAATGGGCTTGCCTGGCAACGGACGCGTTTTTGAATATTCGAACGAGTCGGTTGCTGGAAAATCAGTTGGTCACCCACAACAATGTTGCAAAATCATGTATGTCATGAAGTTGAAGATTTGAAGGATGCTGTGGGCGTGTTTTGGTGCTGCTATTCCATGGATTGGCCAGATTCAGAAGATGCAAACGACTTGGACCTATCACTTTGGACACAAGGGACAGTATCTGCCTCTCCAGCACATATATATTGCTGCATGTTCCCCTGAGAGCCCACTTGCCTGCACTACATGCTCCAGGACGACATCTGCCACTGCACTGCTGCTGTCTCTGCCCCTCTGGACCCTGCAATGGCACGTACTGTGGAGAGAGCCCCAGCCTTCAGCCTTGAAGAGAACCAGGCCCTGCTGGACAGCCTACTTCCACAGTACAGCAAGCTGTATGGGACACCAGGGGAGCAGGTGAGTGTTCTGTGCACTGCCTTTCTGAATGTGCATTTTGTCTGACTAGCAAGGCTGAGAGTCAGCACACCACTGGCTAGCAGGCTCACTGAGTAGTTGTCACCCCCATAGTGTGTAGTGACTTGCACTGGACAGGTATGGTGCAGTGACAGTGCTTCTGAACAGGGTTTTACTCCCCATGCTATGATACCATGTAGTGACTTCTGGAAAACTGTCCATGGGCAGCCGTGCACTGCCTGGGTACACCATGTGCCCCTGTGATTGCGACATGTATATGCAACTGTGTCATGCACGGATATGTTGCATGTGTAGTAATGTCCTTATCACTTTGTCATCCTGACAGGCTTCTGCCCATCGGAAGCATGAGATCTGGAAGGACATCGTCCGGGCTGTCCGGTCCGTGGGGGTCTACAAGCGCCGGATCCGCAACTGCCAAAAGAGGTGGCAGGACCTTCGGGGCTGGACCCGGAGGATTGCACGGGTCCAGCTGAAGCTGTCGCCTCCTCGCAGGAGGGGCGGAACACGGACCCTGACCCCCCACATGCTCAGGATCCTGGCGGTGGTCTTTCCAGACCTGGATGGGCAGCTGAAGGCCAGAGAGCAGCAAGGAGGGGGTGAGTCAAAGACTGCACTGTGTACTCTGTCTAACATGTTATGTGCCCTCCTCGGGCCAGGTTGAACTGCCACAGTACAGCAGTCATGTTGTCCAGGAGCCATGTCCCTCTATTGTGCACTGCCCACTCCTCATCTGATACCCAGGTGTGGCCCTTACATGCAGGGAATTCTGTCACTTAGGACTGTGTCCTTGCAGTTTGCTTGACTCAAGGTGGGAGACAGCATCTGTTTCCCTGACTCTGTGGTGGGCATCATGGGTGGGTCCATTGCTTACACAATGCCTGTATTCTGACATGTATTCAGCGTGTTACTTTGATCTGTGGTCCAATTGCTGAGCTGATCCACCACATGTGGCTGGGGTACCTGGCACACACCCATGCTGCGGGTGGGAACAATGTTTGGGCCCCAGGAGTATGTATATGACGTGTGTCACACATACTTAGCCAGCTGCCTACAGTCCAGGGCTCATCCCTCATTCATGTGGGGCTGGACAGTCATGCCTACTCCAGGCCATACAATACACTCTGTACTCCCACTCCCGTGTATCAGAGGACACATTGTGCACAGTGATTTGCCCCTCAGGTGTCTGCCTCTGTGTCAGTGTGCTGTGGATTAGTCGCCAGGACTGCTGTGGAGTTTCTTGGTAGGGGCTCAGCATGCCACTGGAGATGTGACCATAGGAGACGATACTTGTGTGACACATAGGTGTCTGATCAGCTGCCCATGCAGACTGGGGCATGTAAATGTGAAGTTCAGGCAGCTGTTCCCCATGCACAGCAGAGTGTGAGGGGCTCAGGTTCAGAGGGTAGTGTCACAGGTCTCCCATATGTCCAATAGGTATGACCTGGACAGATGAGGGTTAAGAGGATGTGTTGTGGGGGATGTACATGTGCACTTGTGCAGCTCCAGGACTTGCATTCCCCATGACCTACTATTGTGACACAGTGCAGAGTGTTGTTGTCTGGCTGCAAAGTCATACATCACTGAGACAGTGATGTATGACTTTGCAGTCATGCCTCCGCCATGGCATGTGTCTACTGATTGGTGAGCCTGCAGGGGAGTGACATGTGCTACATGCACACCATAGTGGCGCTGGCTATCAGGACATGGGTGCATCATGGTGTCTGTCGCTGGTATGCATCACATGCATTTCCTATTTGACTCTGGGCATCCCTTTCATCCGGAAACCTGTACTGACTCAGTGGCAAGAGCTGTGATGTGTGCATGTCCACATGCCACACCGTGTCCTCTGCACTGTCCAACTACTGTGTACTTGGTGCATGTGTCCACACTGGGGTGTTGCAATCCAACAGACACCAGACAGATGGGTGCAAGGCCATGTGGGATGTGAGTGCCATGCTTGGCATCAGACTGACAATTGGCTTCTCCTGTTCAGTTCGGGCACTTTTACCAATGTACAACTAATGATGCCAGGGCTTGCTCTGTAATGTGCTGTGCTCACAGTGGTGTGTGCGTTTGGTGCAGGTGACTGATGTCTGTCTGTTTCCCCATTGTTTGCAGATACATCCACGGCCACGGAAGGGGACAGCTCCACGGACCAGGAGGAGCCGGAGAGCCAGACTGGGTCAGCAGCCGAGGAGTGGTCGGAGGGACCCAGTGGCACGGAGGGCGAGGGGAGCCACACCGAGGAGTCCTCAGCAGCATCCACCTCAGCTGAGGACCAGAGCAACTCGGAGGATGACTCCCTTGTGGAGGCGGGTGTCAGCAGCCACCACACCCCAGCTAGTGTTGCTGTCCCCGCCACCACCAGCACCACCACCGCCCTCCCATCGGCTCCCATTCCCCAGGTCCGTGGAGGCTCCCATGTCCGGGAGCGTGTCTCCTTTGGGCCAGGCACCGCACCCCTGCCCCTGTGTCCCCTGCTGCCCTGAGTGAGGAGTCTGTGTACCTCCTTCGCCAGCTCCATGTAGGGCAGACAGCCATGCTGAGTGTCCTCCATGCGCACACCGCGCTGTTGACTCAGCTGGTGTCGTTCATGGAGGGCATCTCATCGGGCATGTCTGACCTACAGAGGGGCAATAGGTCCATGGACTCCTCCCTGACGGCAGCAGTGTCCCTCCTCAAACGGTCCCTCACCCCTCCTGCCTCTGCTCCATCCACACTCCCCAGCACCTTACCCATCCCAGGCACACACACACTGGCACACACCAGCACACACACATCCAGCACACTGACACACACGCCAATGACAAAACGCACACGCAAGCACATTCAGGGGACTGAAGCCAGACTCACAGGGGATGGGGCCCTGGAACACACACACGCATCCACATGCACTGCGCAGTCCTCAGTTCCCTCTCCCTCCAAAGCACCCTCCCTTGCCTCACCTGCAACCCCAAAGTCACAGCAGCTCTTCCTCTGTGACCTCGGCCTCTTCCCCACCGATGAAGCTGCTCCAGCATCCCGGGGGAAGAGGAAGCCCACCCACACGGAGCAGAGTGCCCCTCGCCCCCGGACACCCTCCCCCAGGCGCAGACGGACTGAGGCCCCCACCCGCAAGTCCCCCCGGAGTGCTAAGAGCAAGACCCCGCCACCGCCCTGCAGCTCAGGCACAAGGTCTCCGTCCTCCATCCCTCAGGCCCCCACTGCACAGGTGCCCCCACCACACCCTGCCCCAGGTTCCCCCACCCACAGATATACCATCCCCAAGATGCTCCGGCCTTCTCCCCCTGCCACTTGCTCTCCCAGCACCACACCCCCGCTGCGCTTGTCTGTGCCACTGATGTGGTGAGGGTGTCCCCCCCTCTGTCCAACCCACCTTGCCTGTTCCCCATTCTCCTCCCCTGGAGGTAGGCACTGCAGTGGAGTCCACTACCGCCCTGTCTGACTTGGGCACTGCAGTGGCGGACCTGTCCACCCCATCTGCAGGGTCCACTGCAGTTGTGCCGGCACCCACGACATCTGTGTCATGCCCCCCAGTTGTGCCGGCACACACCATGTCAGACACCTCCACTGCAGTTGTCAGTGGCTCTCCAGCACCCACCACCCCTTCCCTGACTCCCCCTGGTGAGCCCTGATCCTGTCCCTGCGGTGCCTGGCCTGCCCCCCGGTTGCCCCTCCTAGTGGATTGTCCCTGGTATTGTGCAGGCATGCGTAGGGTGACATCTGCCAGTGTCACCCTGTTTGAACTTTGACAATGGACTGGCCATTGGCCTTTGCTCTTTTTTCAGGACTTCGTTTGGCCTCAACACATATGCTGAATAAAGCAACTTTCTTTTCTCTAGTGCTCATGCTTCAGATGTACATGTTGTTGGTGCAGCTAACCATGCCCTTGCTGCAGTGATGGTGATATCTGGTCTCATGATTATGAAGTGTTACTGTGCAGGAACCCATGTGGTCCAGGGGGAATGTGTCCTATCATGTGGTGTATCCATGTCATCAATAGCAGCATCTGAGGGTGTCATGTGTTCAGTATTTGGCAATGGGTTTCCTACTTACATTGGCAATTTCATATCTGTGGCTTCCACCCCTGCACATCTGTTGTGCCTGCCATCGTTGCATTTGTCTACTTCCCTGACCGTGTTGCCATCTCCAGTGGACATGCAGGTTTGGGCATCAATGGGGAGGGACTCATCCGTGTAGTCAGTGCAACATTGCTATACAAGTGTGTTGGATCTGTGCTGATGATTCCGTTGGCACATCCATGACCAGGCTGATGTGATGGGAGCCCTCATTTGGTGCTAATTGTTGATTGTGTGACCAAGTGCTCAGCTGACATGATGGGGCCCTACTGAGGCAACATATGGCACAGCTTTCCTCACACAGGAGTGGAGTCCCCTCATGGCAGTGTGTACACGTGTGACATTGCCTGCGCCCAAGGTGTGTGTTGTATGTGCATGTCTGTGTGTTCACTTCCATTCATCTGCGCATGCTGTGATCCCTAGTGTTGTACCTGTTTGTGATGCTTGCTGACTTGAGCTATGTTCCCCCAAAGTCTTCTCCCTGTGTTCTCTGTGATGTGGGTGCATGGCACATTACTGGTCATCAGGGTGTCACCCATAGGTGTGTTTGCTGTCAGGGCAGAGTTTGTGTGCTGACGCAGATGGGTCACAGTCAGGTTTCCCTTTGGCACTTGTTGTTTGCCCCTGTCATGTGATTTCCAGTTTGTGTTATCTTTCAGTGATTGTGACACGTTGTGTGTGTGACTGCTGGCACTCCTTAGGGTCCGGGCTGCAATGTTGGTTGTTGTCTATGTGTGTTCTTTGTGGGTGACCTTGGCTTCTTCATTGGTGTGTGACTGTGGCTGGGATCCCATTGGTCGGTGTGGTATTGCCGTCATGTCCATGTACAGCGTAGTGTGCAGTGTGTCAGACATTCAGGAGTCTTGTTGAGTGTCCATGTGTGATGTGTTTCTACACCTTGGTTCCCACCCACCACCCTGGAATAGTAATGGGTGCATGTGCAATGTCACCAGTGCATGTGTACTTCACTGCTGCACATTGTTGGAGGTCGAGGGGTGTGGTGTTGAGTGTGTGCAGATGAGAGTTGTTGCCCGGCTAGTCCCCTGCCTCCATGTTGGCCTTGGCTTACTGGCCATGCTGATTGATTTGTGCTTGTGTAGGTGTGATGGTAGTTAGTTGCTCAGGACACCTGACTGTGGTTCACAGTGTGAACGACATTTAGCTTTGTCATCACAGTGGTATTTTTCTTCAGCCCAGGGTCACCACATTGTGGGGGCCCTGGGGGTGGTGCTGTGGTGTGTCTGTGACTTGCTGTGTCAGTTGTTGTTCCTACGTGCCTGTGTGACATGTGTGTTTTGTGCTCCCTCTCACCTGTCAATGCCTGCTTGCCCACATAGGGGATTTGGATCCATGAGTTACCTTAGTGTGGCAGTGTATGCACATCTGTATGATTGGTATTCAGCTCTCCTCATGTGTTGTGTTGTTGCCTGGGGACAATGGCACCCCCACCCCTCACCTGCTGTGTATGATGACAGTGTTGGTCTGCCTGTTTGTGTTTGTGCATCTGCACCACTGCATTGGCATATCTTGGGTGTGCCATTGGCTGTATGTTGTTTGGTGTGTTTCCCCTGCTGTCCCTGGGACTCCTAGGTCATCGGTCAGCACAGTGATCATGGTTTGTGTGTCCCATTGCTGCCATGGTATGGTATCTGTTCACCTCACATCTGCTGTCTCCACAGGGTATCTGCATTTGTGTGCCCATTGGTGCAAATATGTGGTTCTGCATTCTGATGGTCACTTCTGTCATTGTGTCATTGATGACTGTTGACGGTCTCAGCCACCATGGGTGTTGTTTGTCTGCACATGGCCAAAGGAATGTTTCATTTGCACTGCAGTATTTGGCTCCCCCAATTTATGTTGCAATGGGACACATACACTACTTTGCCACAGATGAGTTTTTGGTTCTGTGACCAGGAATGATCCATGCAGTTTGGCAGTTGCAGCTCTTTCTTTGTCAACAATTACCTTTTGGTCACTGTGATGATGAGGGTGTAGACCCCATTGCCACAATGGTCAAAATGTGCTTCAGCTATGGACCCCACACTTGCCTTTTGGTCACTGTGATGATGGGGGTTTAGACCCCATTGCCACAATGGTCAAACTGTGCTTCAGCTATGGACCCCACACTTACCTTTTGGTCACTGTGATGATGGGGGTTTAGACCCCATTGCCACAATGGTCAAAATGTGCTTCAGCTATGGACCCCACACTTGCCTTTTGGTCACTGTGATGATGGGGGTTTAGACCCCATTGCCACAATGGTCAAAATGTGCTTCAGCTATGGACCCCACACTTGCCTTTTGGTCACTGTGATGATGGGGGTTTAGGCCCCATTGCCACAATGGTCAAACTGTGCTTCAGCTATGGACCCCACACTTACCTTTTGGTCACTGTGATGATGGGGGTTTAGACCCCATTGCCACAATGGTCAAAATGTGCTTCAGCTATGGACCCCACACTTGCCTTTTGGTCACTGTGATGATGGGGGTTTAGACCCCATTGCCACAATGGTCAAAATGTGCTTCAGCTATGGACCCCACACTTGCCTTTTGGTCACTGTGATGATGGGGGTTTAGGCCCCATTGCCACAATGGTCATGGGCTGCTTGCATTGTGGGTGCCACACACATATATGTGTGGCACATGTGCTAGGGGGTCACATTGTATGTTCAATGTCATGTTCGGTGTTGTAGGCATTTGACACAGCCTGCTCACACGCTTGTCATGGTGGTGGGGGGATGTCTTAATCTTGCATTCCCTAGGTTGTGGTGTGCTTGTTGTGTCATGCATTGTCCATCCTATGAGTGGGGGTGGTAGTAGTGGTAGGCATCCAGCCCCCTGGCTAAGGGTGGTAGTAGTGGTGGGCATCCTGCCCCCCTGGGTGGGGGTGGTAGTAGTGGTAGGCATCCTGCCCCCTGGGTGGGGGTGGTAGTAGTGGTAGGCATCCAGCCCCCTGGCTAAGGGTGGTGGTAGGCATCCAGCCCGCCCTGGGTGAGGGTGGTAGTAGTGGTAGGCATCCAGCCCCCCTGGCTAAGGGTGGTAGTGGTGGTGGGCATCTGGCACCCCCTGGCTAAGGGTGGTAGTAGTGGTGGGCATCCTGCCCCCCTGGGTGAGGGTGGTAGTAGTGGTAGGCATCCTGCCCCCCTGGTTGAGGGTGGTAGTAGTGGTAGGCATCCAGCCCCCCTGGCTAAGGGTGGTGGTAGGCATCCAGCCCCCCTGGCTAAGGGTGGTAGTAGCGGTGGGCATCCTGCCCCCCTGGGTGAGGGTGGTAGTAGTGGTAGGCATCCTGCCCCCCTGGTTGAGGGTGGTAGTAGTGGTAGGCATCCAGCCCCCTGGCTAAGGGTGGTAGTAGTGGTAGGCATCCAGCCCCCTGGCTAAGGGTGGTAGTAGTGGTGGGCATCCTGCCCCCTGGGTGAGGGTGGTAGTAGTGGTAGGCATCCAGCCCCCCTGGCTAAGGGTGGTAGTAGTGGTAGGCATCCAGCCCCCTGGCTAAGGGTGGTAGTAGTGGTGGGCATCCTGCCCCCTGGGTGAGGGTGGTAGTAGTGGTGGGCATCCTGCCCCCTGGGTGGGGGTGGTAGTAGTGGTAGGCATCCTGCCCCCCTGGGTGGGGGTGGTAGTAGTGGTAGGCATCCAGCCCCCCTGGCTAAGGGTGGTGGTAGGCATCCAGCCCGCCCTGGGTGAGGGTGGTAGTAGTGGTAGGCATCCAGCCCCCTGGCTAAGGGTGGTAGTGGTGGTGGGCATCTGGCACCCCCTGGCTAAGGGTGGTAGTAGTGGTGGGCATCCTGCCCCCCTGGGTGAGGGTGGTAGTAGTGGTAGGCATCCTGCCCCCCTGGTTGAGGGTGGTAGTAGTGGTAGGCATCCAGCCCCCCTGGCTAAGGGTGGTGGTAGGCATCCAGCCCCCTGGCTAAGGGTGGTAGTAGTGGTGGGCATCCTGCCCCCCTGGGTGAGGGTGGTAGTAGTGGTAGGCATCCTGCCCCCCTGGTTGAGGGTGGTAGTAGTGGTAGGCATCCAGCCCCCTGGCTAAGGGTGGTAGTAGTGGTAGGCATCCAGCCCCCTGGCTAAGGGTGGTAGTAGTGGTGGGCATCCTGCCCCCTGGGTGAGGGTGGTAGTAGTGGTGGGCATCCTGCCCCCTGGGTGAGGGTGGTAGTAGTGGTAGGCATCCTGCCCCCTGGCTAAGGGTGGTAGTAGTGGTGGGCATCCTGCCCCCCTGGGTGAGGGTGGTAGTAGTGGTAGGCATCCTGCCCCCTGGCTAAGGGTGGTAGTAGTGGTGGGCATCCTGCCCCCTGGGTGAGGGTGGTAGTAGTGGTGGGCATCCTGCCCCCTGGCTAAGGGTGGTAGTAGTGGTGGGCATCCTGCCCCCCTGGGTGAGGGTGGTAGTAGTGGTAGGCATCCTGCCCCCTGGGTGGGGGTGGTAGTAGTGGTGGGCATCCTGCCCCCTGGCTAAGGGTGGTAGTAGTGGTGGGCATCCTGCCCCCCTGGGTGAGGGTGGTAGTAGTGGTAGGCATCCTGCCCCCCTGGTTGAGGGTGGTAGTAGTGGTAGGCATCCAGCCCCCTGGCTAAGGGTGGTAGTAGTGGTGGGCATCCTGCCCCCCTGGGTGAGGGTGGTAGTAGTGGTAGGCATCCTGCCCCCTGGCTAAGGGTGGTAGTAGTGGTGGGCATCCTGCCCCCTGGGTGAGGGTGGTAGTAGTGGTGGGCATCCTGCCCCCCTGGCTAAGGGTGGTAGTAGTGGTGGGCATCCTGCCCCCCTGGGTGAGGGTGGTAGTAGTGGTAGGCATCCTGCCCCCTGGGTGGGGGTGGTAGTAGTGGTGGGCATCCTGCCCCCTGGCTAAGGGTGGTAGTAGTGGTGGGCATCCTGCCCCCCTGGGTGAGGGTGGTAGTAGTGGTAGGCATCCTGCCCCCCTGGTTGAGGGTGGTAGTAGTGGTAGGCATCCAGCCCCCTGGCTAAGGGTGGTGGTAGGGCATCCAGCCCCCCTGGCTAAGGGTGGTAGTAGTGGTGGGCATCCTGCCCCCTGGCTAAGGGTGGTAGTAGTGGTGGGCATCCTGCCCCCCTGGGTGAGGGTGGTAGTAGTGGTGGGCATCCTGCCCCCCTGGCTAAGGGTGGTAGTAGTGGTGGGCATCCTGCCCCCCTGGGTGAGGGTGGTAGTAGTGGTAGGCATCCTGCCCCCTGGGTGGGGTGGTAGTAGTGGTGGGCATCCTGCCCCCTGGCTAAGGGTGGTAGTAGTGGTGGGCATCCTGCCCCCCTGGGTGAGGGTGGTAGTAGTGGTAGGCATCCTGCCCCCCTGGTTGAGGGTGGTAGTAGTGGTAGGCATCCAGCCCCCTGGCTAAGGGTGGTGGTAGGCATCCAGCCCCCCTGGCTAAGGGTGGTAGTAGTGGTGGGCATCCTGCCCCCTGGCTAAGGGTGGTAGTAGTGGTGGGCATCCTGCCCCCCTGGGTGAGGGTGGTAGTAGTGTTGGGCATCCTGCCCCCCTGGTTGAGGGTGGTTGTGGTGGTTGGCATCCAGCCCCCCTGGGTTGGGGTGGTGGCGCGCATTCAGGCCCCTGTGTGCATATGTGGCATTGGTGATGGGCATCCCGCCCCTATGGTGCTGCTGTTGCTGGTGTAAGTATATTCAGATTCCCCGTGTATATGTGTGATGTGTCGTGTACGTGTTGTATGTGTTTTGTGGTTGGTGTCTGACTTACCTTCTGCGCCGTACGCGTCCGTGCCTGTTCCGGTAGTAGATGTAGAATATTGGTATGATCGGGACGAAGGGATTCATGGTTGGTTCGTGTCGTTCGTCCTTCTCGTTGCTTCGCGTCGTCCTCGTCGCTTGGCTTCGTCCTCGTCGCTTCGCGTCGTCCTCGTCGGTGCTGTGTTCGTCTCGTAGCCGTGGATCGTGTTGTGGCGCGATTCGGAGCTTATGTGCGCCTCTCCCCGATGCTTTGACGTGCCGTGCGTAGCGACGGGTTCGGCGCGTACGGAAAGCGCATCGTACTCTGTCCGGCCGGACGGGGCTGCATTTTCCCTTCCGTGCGACTCGATTCGGCGTTTCCGGATTCGCCTCGGTCGGAGAACAGGACCTGGTTTGGGTGAGTACGGCTCGGCCGGGATTTTTGCTGTTGTGCGCATCGTACTTGCTCGTTCGGTGTGTTGTGACGGATCGGTCGGGAAACTGGCTTTCGCATGGCTTTTTTCCCGACCGAATAGTATTGGGTGCGCCTCCGACCGAGATCGGAATCGGCCCCTAAGTGTATCTTAGTGAATACATGGGTTAGTGAGTAATGTTTAAATATGAAAATATCTGTATCAGTCTCGCACTTTGTGTATAAGTGGCTGCATGGGTTGGTGAGTAGCTACATGAGTGTCTATATGGGTTATTAGTTGGTTTTTTGAGTATCAGTATGAGTGTCTGAGTGTCTGTATGGCATGTGTGCAGGACTGTATAGGTGGATGAGTATGTGTATGGGTGTGTTAGTGAGTGAATGACTGTCTCAATAGTGTCTTTATGAGTAACGACATATGTTTTAAACTAGTATAAGTGAGTATTGGTGTATATAAGTGAGTATATGTGAGAGTGAGAGATTGGAAGAGTTCCTGTACAAATAAGTAGGTGTTTCTATAAGTGATTGTTTAAGAGAGTAAGTATGTGTAAGTTTCTGTAGAAGTAAGTGTGGTAGTGTGTGTATAACTGTATATGCAAGTAAATGGATGTTTGATACTTTGTTTGCATGTGTGACTATGTGTGTGAGTAACTCTATGGATGAGTGGCGGTGTGTAACAGGATGTATAGGTGTATGAGAACATATGATGAGTGAGTACATGTATGAGTGACTGTATAGGGACTGTTGGTGAATGAGTGGATGTGTGTGTAGATCTTGGAATTACTGAATAGGTGTGTTGTAACTGGTATTGGTATGTCCATTTTTTGAAAATGTTAGTTTGTATTTTTGAGTGTGTGTATCAAAGGTTATATTAGGTTGAGAGGAGGTCTGCCACTCTATCACAAGGATGATGTCATCAGTGATGTAATCAGTGATGTCATTTGAGATGACATCAGTGATGTCATGAGTGATGTCACTGACCATGTCATGAGTGATGTAATATGTGACGTCATCAGCAGTGTATTGCGGGCGCGCGAGTTATAGTTAGCTGAACTAACTATAACGGGGGAATTTCTATGGTTTTGTACGAGTGAAATGTCCAACTAACTATAACGCCCTGAAACCTATGGTTTTTTCAGTGAATATATATATATATTCACTGAAAAAACCATAGGTTTCAGGCACGTTATAGTTAGAAATTAGCATTTAAAAAACCTTACAAATTCACTGTAAAACCATAGGTTTTAGGGACAGTTATAGTTAGTTGGACATTGCACTCGTACAAAACCCGTGAAATTCCCCCGTTATAGTTAGTTCAGGTAACTATAACTCGCGCTCCCGCAATGCACTGCTGATGACGTCACATATTACATCACTCATGACATGGTCAGTGACATCACTGATGACATCACTGATGACATCTCAAATGACATCACTGATGACATCATCCAGTGACTGTGTGTTTCTGTAAAGTTTAAATATGTTTAATATATATAGGGAAAGGCGTATTGAAGAATGAGTGGGTGTATAAGTGTCTGAATGGATGATTTAGTAGGTGCGTGACTAACTCTATAAGTGAGTGATTAAACGTATCTTACTGAATGTATGGGTTAGTGACTAAACTGGGTGAATGTCTGTATCCGTCTGTCTGTTGCTGTGTAAGTGGCTGCATGGGTTTGTGAATAGCTACATGAGTGTCTATATGAGTTATTGATTGGTTGTCTGAGTATCTGTATGGGTGCCTGAGTGTTTGTGTGGGTGGGGTGTGTGCGACTCTGTGCATAGATGTGTGAGTGGGTGATTCACTGGGTGGATGGTTTCAAGAGTGCATCTGTGATAGACTGTATGGGTGGGTAAGTGTGTGTAAGAGTGTGTTAGTGAGTGACTGTATGTCCCAGTGGTACATGTGTGAGTAACTACATATGTGAAAGGCAGTATATATGTGTGTTGGAGTATATAAATAGCTATAAGCGAGAGTGTGTGATTGTGAGAGTGACTGTATGGATGAGTGTGTGCTTGTATAAGAGATTGTATAAGAGCGTAAGAATGTGCTAGTATTTGTATGAGTAAGTGAGCTGGTGTGTGTATAACTGTATAGGTGAGTAAATGGGTGTGTGCTTAATTTTTTGCATGACTGACTAGGTGTGTGAGTACCTCTATGGATGAGTGGCGGTGTGTGAGTGTTTATATAGGTGTATGAGTGCATATAATAGTCCTGTACTGAGTGACTATAAGTATGAGTAACTGTACGGGTGAGTGAGTAGATGTGTGTGTGTAGACCTAAGAATCAGTGAGTGTGTATATAGTAATTGGTGTTGGAGTGTCTATGGTTTTGACAATGGCAGTCTGTAATTTACAGTGGGTGTATCAAAAGTTATATTAGGGTGTGAGAAGATGCATCAAATTATCACATGGATGATGTCATCAGTGATGTCATCAGTGATGTCATTTGAGATGTCATCAGTGATGTCATCAGTGATGTCACTGACCATGTCATGAGTGATGTAATATGTGACGTCATCAGCAGTGCATTGCGGGGCGCTAGTTATAGTTACCTGAACTAACTATAACGGGGAATTTCACGGGTTTTGTACGAGTGCAATGTCCAACTAACTATAACTGTCCCTAAAACCTATGGTTTTTTCAGTGAATTTGTAAGGTTTTTTAAATGCTAATTTCTAACTATAACGTGCCTGAAACCTATGGTTTTTTCAGTGAATTTCAAAGGTTTTGTAAATGACAATTTTTAAATGTATTAATTGTTATATTTATTTTTTTGATACTGATTTACTACATTTTTTTAAACTATTTATTTTTAGATATTTTATTTTTTAAATTACATTATAATTACATTATACATTACATTACAAAATATACTTTCTCAGAATGAATTACTTTAGTTTAAATACTTTGCAAATAGGCAATAGACTTTTAAGTACAGTAGTTACAGTTGTTGCAATGGGCAACACAATTTCAAACAATGCAACATTGAGCTCAATGTGAATTTCTAGTTAAATGCAATTAGTTACTTTATGGATTACTTTTTCTAACCACAGGACTGGATCCTAGATTCAGTCCTGGGACATCTCCTGTAAACAGTTGAGTAAAAGCGTTTTGGTTACAGTAGTGATTTTTAAGGAATATTATTGTATTTTAAAAGTTGACACTTAGAAACTTTTTCACATAGAATCACCAATGTTATCCTATGGGAGGAAATTCACTTAGCAGGTAAGTAGTGTTATCGTTACTTTTTCTTACTCAGTGGTGGATCCTGGATCCAGCACTGGTGCATCTCCTGTAAACAGTTGAAATAATGCGTTTAAGTCATACAGGCGATTTTTAAGGAATATTTGTAGTTTGTGAAAATCGACACTTTGAAACTTTTCTGCTGAAAACCAGACAATGGATTCCTATGGAAGGAAATACAAGTTACTGGTAAATACGGTTAGAATTACTTTTCAGGGTCAGTGCTGGGCTAAAAGATGCAGCACTGGGTTCTCTCCTAATAACAGGTGAGTAAATCGGAATTCGTAGTTCGGCTGATTTTAGAGGAATATTATAATGTTCCAAAACTCCACACTTAGAAGAATTTCCAAGTGAAACCAGTCAATGTTAGCCTATGGAAGGAAATTCAAGTTACTGGTAAGTACGGTTAAAATTACTTTTCAGGATCAGTACTGGGCTCAAAGGTGCAGCACTGAGGTCTCTCCTGATAACAGGTGAGTAAATCGGAATTCGTAGTTCGGCTGATTTTAGAGGAATATTATAAAGTTCCAAAACTCTACACTTAGAAGAATTTCCAAGTGAAACCAGTCAATGTTAGCCTATGGAAGGAAATTCAAGTTACTGGTAAGTACGGTTAGAATTACTTTTCAGGATCAGTACTGGGCTCAAAGATGCAGCACTGAGGTCTCTCCTGATAACAGGTGAGTAAATCGGAATTCGTAGTTCGGCTGATTTTAGAGGAATATTTGCACAGTGGTGAAGGGAGGGGCGGGGCTTCAGGTGACATGTCTGCAAACAGGCCCCGTGGCGCGTTTTAAGATGGGGAATTAAATCCTCCTCAATCCTGAAGGTCCCTAGGGGCCAAGTAGCCCACCAGATACCTCCAGTATGCGCCAGAGAGCTGCGTTGCAGAGAAGTGTTCAGAGGCCACGCCCCTCTTTGCACCTCTCTGCAACGCAGCTCTGTGGCG
Source organism: Calotriton arnoldi (assembly GCA_963921515.1). Lineage (NCBI taxonomy): Eukaryota > Metazoa > Chordata > Amphibia > Caudata > Salamandridae > Calotriton > Calotriton arnoldi. The sequence goes on from CAWUFW010013482.1 coordinate 224,070, forward strand.
CTTTCTGGACGTACCTGGTGGGCTAGTTGGCCCCCAGGGACCTTCAGGATTGAAGGGGATTTAATTCCCCATTTTAAAACGCGCAACGGGGCCTGTTTGCACACATGTCACCTGAAGCCCCGCCCCCTCCCTTAACCACTGTGCAAACGTGCCCCGTGGCGCGTTTTAAGTTGGGGAATTAAGTCCCCTTGAATCCTGAGGGTCCCTGGAGTCCAACTAGCCCACCATGTACCTCCAAAAGCGCCACAGAGCTGCGTTGCAGAGAGGTGTAAAAAGGGCGTGGCCTCTGTACACCTCTCTGCAACGCAGCCCTCTGGCGCATACTGGAGGTTCCTGGTGGGCTAGTTGGCCCCAGGGACCCCCAGTATTCAAGGGGAATTCGTTCCTCTCTGCAAACGCGCCAGGGGGCGCGTTTGCAGAGTGGTAAAGGAAGGGGGCGGGGCCTGCAGCACGATGTTTTTTTTTAAAAATTATTTTTTTTTTTAAATGCTTTTTTCTGCCCAGGGGGTCCTTGTGGGACCCCCTGAGCAGACCTAGGGGGTCAGGGTGTTTCTACCCTGCCCCCTTTGTGCGTTTTGCACACTTGTTTCTTGTGTTTTTTTTTTTTTTAATCGGCGGGATCCGCGCACCCTAAGCGCATCCCGCCATTTAAAAAAAAAAAGAAAATGCTTTTTTCTGCCCAGGGGGTCCTTGTGGGACCCCCTGAGCAGACCTAGGGGGTCAGGGTGTTTCTACCCTGCCCCCTTTGTGCGTTTTGCGCACTTGTTTCTGTGCCTCGGTTCTACTGAGGCATAAAATGGCTGCCAACACTTCCTGATTTGGAGTGTTGACAGCCAATTAGCATGCAGCTCGTGATCGGACGGTGCGCGCAGGGTGCGCTCAGGGTGCGCGAATCCGACGCGGCCATAGATATATATGTGATTTTCCTTTTGATTTTCTCAGGAACTACTGAACGGATTTACACCATTTAACAAAAGGGTTCTTTCTGAACCAAGAACTACCTCTTTGCCAAATTTGGTGTAATTCCGTTCAGCAGTTCGGGCCGTAGCCGTGGCTAAAGTTTCCTATGGGAAAATGAATGGGGAAAACACGTTTTGGGACCCCCTTTTTCTCGGCCCCCGCTTGACGAATCACCCCGAGACTTTCAGGATAGGAGCGGACTGGAGCGGGCCACAAAGTTTGAAAATTTCGCGAAGATTCGTCAACCGACGCAAGAGTTATTTCAAATAGAATGTTGCGGATTTCCTATGGAAAATAGGTCCTAACTATAACTATCTACTGGCGACCGCCAGTAGATAATATATATGTATATATATATTTCACCAAAGCTTCACCATATCTACTTCTCAGCCTAGGTTTTACTGCAGTATAGGACGACAATGAAGCAAAGCGGCACTACAGGGCTTCTTTTTTATATATTATTTATTTCACCACTGCATTCAGGGGACAGTCTACGCGTTTCAGTGCTTGTCTTCCACAGGACATATATATATATATACCTTTACAATATTGTGCCAGTTGATATTCTGGATATAATATTATTGCAGGACAGTATTTTGTTGCTCGATATTGTGACATATGTCGAATCACACAACAGTGGGAGAAGCCCAACAAACTGCAATCAGTATTAGGGAGTATTATATCGGGTCCACCTAGAGCTGACAGAGGACTAACCTCACAGGCTGTACGATAGCACTAAATAGGCATAGGGACTACTTGGACAATCTGTGATCCTGCCCACACTGTGTTCATTAGATTTAAAAACAGAAGGAAGGGTGATGTGGTTCACGGAGAGATGGGAGCGAGGAGACATGCATGGGTGAATCCAATAGGTCTTGCTTTTCAAAGATGTTAGCCGACTTTTGGCTTTACCAATGCTTGATGCTGATGCTGAACAGCATCAACACAAAAAAACAGTTTAGTACCAATGCTGTTCAGCATTGGCGAAAGAAATGCCTACTGCGTTGTGATGATATATGCACACAAAGTCGACATCACACATGAATCCATATGGCTTGACACTGTAGTGGCCAATTCAGTTTTTTTTAAATTTTCCATTCCAAGATAGCAGATTCTCATCTTGGAGCACATTTTAAAGAAAGGTGCGGTCTGTGTGAGAAGTTGGCCTGGTATATGCTGTCCACTAATTAAAGTGGGCACCTTGCACCAGTCCAAATGACCCTTATGATGTATGAGGTCAAAGATAGTAAATATCAATGAGAACTAGCTATGGGGTAGAAGCTAGGTGTTCATGTCTGGGAGAAAAACAAATTGTTTTTATGAAGACCCTCACCCACCAACCTAGTTGGTGGCATGCTTCATCATCGGGTCCCACCCAAGGTGCCGAATGCACCTCGGGTGTACTTCAACACCTGACTACAGCGGAGCGGGTTTTTTGTGCAGTGAGAGTGCAGTGAAGTGAATGAGTGTAGATTAAAAACTGTCCAATGGGTCCCGAGCAGTTGGGGAAATTCAATGGCGGACCCTTGGCAGTATTAAAACAAAACGGCGGATATATGTGGAGGTTAGGTTATGTCTCCTATATCCTATGAGGTCTACATATTTCAGCCAGATTAAAAGGTGTGCTGGCTTTCTTCAGGACCTATGTGTGTGGTGAAATAGTGGTGGTCAAGTGTAGCCTGTTGGACCAATATGTGTCACACGGGCTAAGGAGAGTTTATTAAGAGAGGAGGTTTTCCTCAGGTTGCTCAAGTCACCGAGATTATCAGCGCGAGCACCATGAATCCCGTGAGGGGGCCGGACCTGTAGTCACACATTCATCAAGATCTCTGGCCCACACTCCATACCTACTGCGGCCTGCTACCGGGATCCCGTCGATGTATGAGGTCAAAGATAACCTTTAGAAAGCTACCCTAGTGGTAGCTGTGGGGAGCAGCCTTCAGGCTTAATCTTGAAGGAATGTAAAGCAGCTTGTTTTACCAGAACATCACCTCCTATATTTACTAAATGAAAGGAGAACCACACAGTAGTTATATAAAAATATGTATTTACTAATATAACACTCTCTAGTATCCGCTACATGAGGATAGGACACAAAGCGCACAATACGAGATCAATAGAACAGTTGTAAGTAGCACAATACACAGTGGGCTCCAGGGGGAGACCAAACCATATACTAAAATAGTGGTATAACAACCACGATTCGGGTCAAGACAAGGTCTAGAGCAAGTAGAATCGCGGGGACCCCAAGGAACCACCCAAGGTGAGTAGATAGGGACCCCACGGAGGACGGGTGCAGTGTGCTAACACGACCGCGGGCTCCGTACAATTCTATGGGGAAGTCGGGGTTGCAATTTCACAGTTTAAGGACCCTTCTAGGAGGACTTCGAGGAAACCCTTTGGAACTTAAGAGGTTGGAGAGCCACCCCACCCGTGGATACCGTAGTCCCGAGTTACCTATCCCAGAGGAGCCGGGTGCATAGGTCTGGAGTGGTGTCGGAAACCGCCTTCGTTCTCAATGGAGGGCTGCGAAGAAGTACTGCTCCGTGAAGATGAAAAGGGCCCGGTGGAATACAAGCCTGGATTCTGGAAGGAAGGAACCTGAAAGCAGAGGGGACAGAGTCTGGGTCACTTCAAAGTGACCAGGGGCTCGGGAGATGAATGCCCACAGATGTCGGGTGCTTCAGGTGCGAAGAAGGAATGCTTGACTCTGCAGCCACGAGGACCAGGAGACGTCGACGATGACCAGGAGCCATATGTGAGCTGTCCCACAAAGGATGTCGAGTGCTGAGGGATCAGTGTCCGGCTGGAGCACCAACAAGCCTTGGCAAAAGCAATCCACGCAGGAAGATCAAGCAGGTTACGGTGGGGACCAGCAAGGTCCAGGGGACTCACCAAGCAATGGGGAGTCAGGGCCCATCTGGAGCAACCAGGAAAGCCCAACAGAAATCAAGATGACCCTCAGGAGGACCCACAGGCCAAATGACCAGGAGTCGTGAGGGGACCTTGAGCAAGATTGCAAAGCACCAGCCCACGGAGCACTCGGTGCGAGGAGCCTGGAGTTCTTTGGTGCAAATACTGCTCCGGGTCAGGACTACACGGAGTCCAACGCACAAACTCGGGAATCACCAACAAGCATATGCAACTGCAAATGGACACAGTGCACAGGAGTTCAGGTTATGCAGTCCCCATGAGGGATACTGGCCTCAAACTTGTTGACAGGGCAGATCGACCTCAGGGACCTTCAAAAACCCACCTCCTGTGTTGCTGAAATCTTTTGAGTCCGCAGGAGCTCAGGAGCAGCAGACCGGTCAGTTGCGTTAAGGTGCCTGCGAATGCAGGGGAGTGACTCCTTCACTCCAAGGGAGATTCTTCAGTTGTTCTTAGTGCACCACAGGTCATGCACGGAGCCTGTATGGAGCAAGGGCACAGACGAAGCTTTGAACGGAGAGGGAGACGAAGTCGGGCCCAGTCGAAGTCCAGAGTGTCCAGACGGCCGAAGGTCAGTGGTTTCTTCTTGTAGAATCTTGTCCACGTAAAATCTAAAGTCTTACAGCCATGTAAGCCCTTTTGTACCCACGGGAGAGGCTTGGACAGATTCGGGGGACCCTCCTAGGGGAGTCCAGTTTCGTGCCAGAGCAGGAGCCAACGGCTCCCAGAACTGGTTTGATCTGGACTATGCACTGGGACACCAAATGTACCCAAAGTGCAGACTTTCAGGCACTCTCAGAGTGCACCCACCCAGCCCCAATACACTAAATCCTGTCTGGGAGGTGGTCACACCTCCCTGTGACAGAATGCCTATTGTGCTACCTTCTTCTGCTCGAGCTTGGCTCAGCAGCAGGAGGGTTGAAATGTGTCTCTTGTCGGCAGCATCCATTTTGTGCTGACCCGGTCGAGAAGGCTGGTAGCGGATTGACCAGTGACCCCATGAAGCTCGCTTCAGAAAGGTGGAACCATACCTCCCACACCGGTTACCGGTGCGGAGGTATGATTTCAAGGTGTTTGATACCAAACATGATATGTTTCTATGCAGCCGTTTTCAAGATAGCATTTACAGCGAGGTTATGATGCACCTCTACCTATATGTCCGGCTGAGTCACAGACAACCCGGGAGAATGGTCTCCGAAGGCTGCAGAGAGGCTCTGCTCATGCAGGGGCACCCTCTCACTAAAAACCCAGCACCCTGCCTTCAGAATTGATAAGGCCTGCTATAGGGGTGACTTATAAGTTTTAAGTGCAGTGACCTATAGATATAGTGAACCTATGTTAGATTTGGGGGTCTCTAGTTGGCAGAGGTAGGTACCTTTGTCCAAATAGGGACCCTTGCGTCTAGTCAGGGTAAGGGGGATACACTCCTAAAATAACCCCTGCTCACCCCCTTGGTAGCTTGGCACGAGCAGACAGGCTTATCTCAGAGGCAGTGTGTAAAGCATTTGTGAACACATACAGTAATCAAGTGACAACACTACAGATGGACACCACACCAGTTGTATATTAAAAATAAGTATCTTTTATATAGATTTAACACAAGACCACAAACGACAAAAATCCACAATACTGTACTTCAAAAATGGTAGAATTAGCTCAGTTCTCTTAAGATGGTAAATGCGACACTTTGAGTTCAATGTACCTTAGGATGCGTAACGCTATACAACGAAAGTGTTGCAGGGAAGGTGATGAGTTGGTTCCTTACACGCAAGAACGGTGATGCGTCGGGTCCCTATTGATGCGTAGGGGATGCGTCGGTTCTTCTCGGCGTGGGGAGGTGATGCGACGGTTTCTTACTCCGCTTCCGTGGCGATGCGACCAGCAACGCCGTCAAGATCCGGTGCAATGAAACAAAGATGGCGTCTTCTTCTTGATGCGACACGATGCGTGCATGCCCGACGGCCGTGCGGCGACTCAACGATTCTTCTGAGCCGCGACAGGCCCTGCGACACACTTCCCGGTGATGCGGCGGCGTCTGATGCGACGTCGATCCTCTTCTCCGGCGATGCGAGGCGCTTCGGCAACGATGCGACAGCGGCAGCGGCGGCGACACTCTTCTCTGTTGATGCGGCGGTGTCTGATACAACGTCGATCCTCTTCTTCGGCGATGCGAGGCGCTTCGGCTGCGACGGCGACGCTTCTTCTTCGTGAGTCGCGCTTCCAGCTCCTTGCGACACGCAGTCCCTCAGAAAGTCCAGCACAGCAGCAGGCACTTTCCAGAAAGACTCTTGGGGAGCTGGTTGGTGAAGTCTGTTGTCCCTGAGACTTCAGCAGGAGGCAAGCTCTTCTCTCAAGCCCTTGGAGATCTTTTACAAGTTGATGAAAGTACACACAAAGTTCCTTTCTCTTTTCTTTGGCAGTCAGGCAACCACTGCAGGCCAATCCCCCAAACAGCACTCAGCTTAGGGATAGTCTCCTCCTCAGTTTCTCTGGTTCCTCTCCTCAGCAAAGGTTCTTCTTGTTTCCCAAAGTGATCTGATCTAAAGTTCTGGGGTTTGGGTCCCCTCTTTTATACACATATTCTCTTTGTTCTCTGAAGGCAGAGAGGCCTTTGCCTAGTCCAAACCAGTTCTGGTCAGTCCTGGAGCACATTGTTGACAAGACTCCTTCTTTCCTTTCACAGAGTAGGCCAGGGACATCAGACACACCACAGGAGGTGGAGCCAGCATTGTGGAGGGAAGGCACAGCCCTATTCAGGTCCCAGGTGCAACTCCTCCCACCTATCTCCATGCAGATCTCTCTATTCAGCCCTGTGCTGACTCATCCTGTCTCCTGGAGTCCCCCAGCCCCTGTCACTCACAAACCCAGACAAGGAATACACAACCTAGCAGAGGCAGGCTTGGATAGTTAGGCAAGAAAATACCTACTTTCTAAAAGTGGTATTTTCAAACACAGAATGTTAAAACCAACTTCACTAAAAGATGTATTTTATCATTCTGAGTTCAGGCATACTAAATTCGTTTTTCTACCATGTTCCCTGGGTCAGTTAGGATTATAAGCTGTAATAATCAAACTGCCCATTCTGGCCTATGGGGAGCAGGTAGCCTTGCAATAGTGAAAAACGAAAATGGCTGTAATTCACTATTAGGACATGCCACACACACCAGGGCATGTCCTACCTTATACTTACAATGCACCCTGCCTTTAGGCCTACCATAGGGGTGTCTGATATGAAGAAAAGGGAAGGTTTAGGGACTGGCAAGGGGGTGCACTTGCCCAGTCAACATGGCAGTACCAGACTGCACACAGGCCCTGCAATGGCAGACCTGAGACAAACTTTTACAGGCTGCTTCTGTGGGTGGCACAACCAGTGCTGCAAGCCCACCAGCAGCAGTTGGTTTACAAGCCCTGGGCACACTCAGTGCACTGTACTAGGGTCTGACAAGTAAACCAATCCAGCCAAGCATGGAGTCACTAATCCATACATCAATTTATACCAGAGAGCATATGCACTTTAGCACTGATCAGCAGTGGTAAAGTGCCCAGAGTCATAAAACAGCCAACAACAGGTCAGAAAAAATATAGGAGGAAGGCAAAAGTTCCGGGATGACCCTGCAAAAAGGGCCAAGTCCAACACAACCCCTTCCAGCCAAAACGCAGGGTAGACCAATCACTACCTTGATGGGCTTCCTGCTTTGGGCGATAGAACCTGGACCTGGCCCGCAACAGCAGGGGCATATTCCAGTTCTACGCCAATCTGAACCTATTTGGATCCCTCTGTCCATACTCTCAGGGCCCACCAATCTAATCCATGGGGAACCCTTCTCCTCACCTGTGGACACCACCTGTGCAACACCTAACCTTAACTTGCTCACAGGTGTGTCCCAACAGACAGACAGCAAGCCACAGTGGCCACGGACAGTGGTCAGGGATGAGACCCAGGCCGTATGCCTCTCAGGGCTCTCAAACCTCTGTGGTATCAGACAGCGGGGGGCAGTAGCCCCAAGTGCTTGGCACCCTTTGTCCACTCTCCCTCTTGTCAAGTCAGGTATGACATCCTGACACTGACCTACCAGCCCCGGGCCTGTACCCGGCGGCTGGACTGGAGACTGGGGTGGGCTTTCCCACACCCGGTGCTCCTCCTCCTTGTTGGGGCTCTGTACCCTCTCACCTGGAGTGGTACCCCCTTTGAGAATTGCCAGTGCACCTGTGGCAGGTGTCCTGCACAATTCGCCCACCAGTTCAGGGGTTCTATCCTGCAACTGGGCGTCCAGGTCAGGGGGGACACCCTGAATCTGGTCCTCCAATCTAGGGTCTAAACCTTCCAGTTGAACCGGGGTCAGAGGCGAGGACTCCCTCCCTCTGCACCCCCTTCCAGAGTACTGCCCCCTCCCATCAGGAGCGGTACCCCAGAAGACAAACCGGTCAGGACACTGTTTACAGTTGTCCCACTCTCCAGGTGAGACAACACCTGAACCTGGCTTCCCAACCCAGGGACTAAACCCTGCAGCTGAGCACCCACCTGGCGCACCAGGACTTCCTTGGGAGCACGCATGCCCCCCCTGAGGGTGACACATAGCTCATGTGTCGTGTGACAGTCTGCCTGGCGCAGATCTCCCGACCCCTGTCCCTCTGACAGTGCGTGAAGATCCCCCAGGACAGAAGTGGTGTCATCATGGTCCTTCACCGGTGACTCAGCCCTTCTGGCTGGCCCCTGACCCACTGGTTCTTCCACTGGGGACTCTTTCCCCCTCTCACCCCTCACTCTGGACTTCTGCACCCTCCACTTAGGAGTGGCACTGCCAGACACCAGAACTGATGGAGGCCTGCTTACAGACACTCCCAGTTCACCAGACACTAGGGGATCCCCCTCAACAGGCGGCCCATCAGGACAGACTAGGCTCCCCACCTGGTGTTCCCTTAAAGAACCATCCAGGCTCTGAGACTGGGTTTCGGGCACCTTGGGACACGCAGCCCCACCCTCACTCCGTCCCCACTGAGACAGGATGTGAGCCCCTACACCCCTCCCACTATACCGGGACCTAGCTGGGCTACTCTGCACCTCTTCCACCACTCTGGGTTGAAGATACCTGAACCACTCCTCTTAGGATCACTCCCCAATGCCTCTCCAGACCCTCTGGAATCCACCAAAAGGTTTGCCTCCAATGTGAGCTCCCTGGGGTCAGAGAACTCGCTCTCCAACAGGTGTTGGCATAGCTCTGGAAAACAGGGACTTACAATATGCTCTCCCACGATTGGATCACACAGCCCCCTACAAGGGTTAACCAAACTATCCTTCACCTCACCATCCAGTGCCTCGTACACGAACCCCACGCCACTCTCCTGAGCTTGGCAAGACAGTATCTGACTGTCTCTGTCACACAACCCACACTCTTCTGGGCGGTCTTCACACTCACACACCAGGACTTCAACCCTGGGGGAACCCCTCTCCCTGCACCTCTCATCTAGAGTCAGTAGAGTGTCCCTCCCACCACTAAGACTATGAACCCCTGTGCCAGTTCCCCAATCCACCTCAGGGACACTGCGCACCACTGGAGCTACCTCATATCCTTGGACCTCCTGGTGTATATTAACCCCCTCCTTCAAGTCAGGCGCCACATCTCTGGGTGTGTGTACTACTCCCTCAGCACTAGAAAATTCAATATTGCTGCCACCATCTGAGCTGGATTCCACCTCCAACTCAGCAAAGCTCACTCTCTGAGTTACACACATTTCTTGTTGCTGGGCTGAGACACTCATGGCCTCCAGCCTCTCGAGCTCTAAATCAAACTCCCTCATTCTCAACTCATGCTCCAGTTGCATCCTTTTTTCCTCTAGGGCCAATTTCCTAATCTCTAACTCCAGTTGCCCACCCAACTTGAGCTTGGCAAGCTCCAATTCGTGCATCCTGTTTTCCTTCCTGTCCGCCAACTCCTCTGGGGACAGGCCTTTGGCAGAAACACTGCTACCTGCTGGAGAAGTTGCTCTCCTCCCCTCTGGACCCAATGGCCCCTCCAGCTGCTCATCTGCATTCTCAGCCCCTTCCTCATTCTCAGGGGTATTCCTTGCTTCAACCCAGGCCCTCAGCGCCTTTTGGAACTCATCCTTCTTGGTGAGACCGGTCATAGCAACTTTAAATTTCCTGCAGAAGGGCTTGAGCTGTTTCACATTGTAGCATTCCAGTTTCTCCTCTTCCCACTCATAATCAACAGATGCTATGGATGCTGCTTTATCCATGGTGGTTAAACTTGGCAGTTCTTTGCAAAAATAGAAAATCCCAGAAAAAACAATCTACCAAAAGTATGTGGTCGCGTTTTGGTCTGCACTTACTAGTAGTGTTCACCAATCACTGTACATGAGTCACAAATGCAAGTCCAGAATCCTCACTGCTGACCACCAATGTTAGATTTGGGGGTCTCTAGTTGGCAGAGGTAGGTACCTTTGTCCAAATAGGGACCCTTGCGTCTAGTCAGGGTAAGGGGGATACACTCCTAAAATAACCCCTGCTCACCCCCTTGGTAGCTTGGCACGAGCAGACAGGCTTATCTCAGAGGCAGTGTGTAAAGCATTTGTGAACACATACAGTAATCAAGTGACACTACAGATGGACACCACACCAGTTGAATATTAAAAATAAGTATCTTTTATATAGATTTAACACAAGACCACAAACGACAAAAATCCACAATACTGTACTTCAAAAATGGTAGAATTAGCTCAGTTCTCTTAAGATGGTAAATGCGACACTTTGAGTTCAATGTACCTTAGGATGCGTAACGCTATACAACGAAAGTGTTGCAGGGAAGGTGATGCGTCGGTTCCTTACACCCAAGAACGGTGATGCGTCGGGTCCCTACTGATGTGTAGGGGATGCGTCGGTTCTTCTCGGCGTGGGGAGGTGATGCGTCGGTTTCTTACTGTGCTTCCGTGGTGATGCGACCAGCAACGCCGTGATGCGATGAAGATCCGGTGCAATGAAACAAAGATGGCGTCTTCTTCTTGATGCGACACTATGCGTGCACGCCCGACGGCCGTGCGGCGACTCAACGATTCTTCCGAGCCGCTACAGGCCCTGCGACACGCTTCCCGGTGATGCGGCGGCATCTGATGCGACATCGATCCTCTTCTCCGGCGATGCGAGGCGCTTCAGCAACGATGCGACAGCGGCAGCGGCGGCGACTCTCTTCTCCGTTGATGCGGCGGCATCTGATGCGACGTCGATCCTCTTCTTCGGCCATGCGAGGCGCTCAGGCTGCGGCGGCGACGCTTCTTCTTCGTGAGTCGTGCTTCCAGCTCCTTGCGACACGCAGTCCCTCAGGAAGTCCAGCACAGCAGCAGGCACTTTCCAGAAAGACTCTTGGGGAGCTGGTTGGTGATGTCTGTTGTCCCTGAGACTTCAGCAGGAGGCAAGCTCTTCTCTCAAGCCCTTGGAGATCTTTTACAAGTTGATGAAAGTACACACAAAGTTCCTTTCTCCTTTCTTTGGCAGTCAGGCAACCACTGCAGGCCAATCCCCCAAACAGCACTCAGTTTAGGGATAGTCTCCTCCTCAGTTTCTCTGGTTCCTCTCCTCATCAAAGGTTCTTCTTGTTTCCCAAAGTGATCTGATCTAAAGTTCTGGGGTTTGGGTCCCCTCTTTTTTACACATATTCTCTTTGTTCTCTGAAGGCAGAGAGGCCTTTGCCTAGTCCAAATCAGTTCTGGTCAGTCCTGGAGCACTTTGTTGACAAGACTCCTTCTTTCTTTTCACAGAGTAGGCCAGGGACATCAGACACACCACAGGAGGTGGAGCCAGCATTGTGGAGGGAAGGCACAGCCCTATTCAGGTCCCAGGTGCAACTCCTCCCACCTATCTCCATGCAGATCTCTCTATTCAGCCCTGTGCTGACTCACCCTGTCTCCTGGAGTCCCCCAGCCCCTGTCACTGACAAACCCAGACAAGGAATACACAACCTAGCAGAGGCAGGCTTGGATAGTTAGGCAAGAAAATACCTACTTTCTAAAAGTGGTATTTTTCAAACACAGAATGTTAAAACCAACTTCACTAAAAGATGTATTTTATCATTCTGAGTTCAGGCATACTAAATTCGTTTTTCTACCATGTTCCCTGGGTCAGTTAGGATTATAAGCTGTAATAATCAAACTGCCCATTCTGGCCTATGGGGAGCAGGTAGCCTTGCAATAGTGAAAAACGAAAATGGCTGTAATTCACTATTAGGACATGCCACACACACCAGGGCATGCCCTACCTTATACTTACAATGCATCCTGCCCTTGGGCCTACCCTAGGGGTGTCTGATATGAAGAAAAGGGAAGGTTTAGGGACTGGCAAGTGGGTGCACTTGCCCAGTCAACATGGCAGTACCAGACCGCACACAGGCCCTGCAATGGCAGACCTGAGACACACTTTTACAGGCTGCTTCTGTGGGTGGCACAACCAGTGCTGCAAGCCCACCAGCAGCAGTTGGTTTACAAGCCCTGGGCACACTCAGTGCACTGTACTAGGGTCTGACAAGTAAACCAATCCAGCCAATCATGGAGTCACTAATCCATACATCAATTTATACCAGAGAGCATATGCACTTTAGCACTGATCAGCAGTGGTAAAGTGCCCAGAGTCATAAAACAGCCAACAACAGGTCAGAAAAAATATAGGAGGAAGGCAAAAAGTTCCGGGATGACCCTGCAAAAAGGGCCAAGTCCAACAACCTATATCTAAAGTAAGTGGTACAAGCACCAGCTTACACAGGTTGCAGTAGCAGACCTGTAGTTCCATTTTGCATGGCCTCTCACGGGTGGCAAAATACATGGCTCAGCCCATGGGAGCCCTCTGGGGTACCTATGCCCTGGGTACATGGGTACCGTATACTAGGGACTTATAAGGGTACCCCAGTATCCAATCTGGAGTGTACCAAAGTACATGCATGACAATTTAAAGGAGAAAGCAAATAGACTGGGTCCTGATTAGCAGGATCCCCGTCAGACTAGTCAAAAACAGTGCAACATCAACAAAAAGTGGGGGTAACCATAAGAAGCAGATCCTACTTTCCTACACAACCCCCACCCCAAACGAAAGGACATGAGAATAACCTTGACCAGTTGTGTCTTCATTTTCTAAGTGGAAATATCTGGAGAGTCCATCTGCATTGGCATGGTTACTCCCAGGTCTATGTTCCACTGTATAGTCCATCCCATGTAGGGAAATGGACCACCTCAAAAGTTTGGGGTTTTCACCCTTCAGCTGTTTTAGCCATAAGAGGGGCTTGTGGTCTGTCTGAACAATGAAGTGAGTGCCAAACAAGTATGGCCTCAGCTTCTTCAGAGCCCAAACCACAGCAAAGGCTTCCCTCTCAATAGCTGACCAACGTTTCTCTCTGGGGGTCAGCCTTCTGCTTATAAAAGCTACTGGCTGATCCTGACCCTCTTCATTCAGTTGTGATAATACAGCCCCTACCCCCAACTCAGATGCATCAGTTTGAACAAATGAATTGTTTGGAATAGTCAGGACTTTGCAGAATGGGAGCAGTGCACATGGCCTGCTTCAGGTCATCAAATGCCTTCTGACAGCTAACTGTCCACTGAACTTTCTTAGGCATTTTCTTAGAGGTCAGATCATTTAAGGGGGTCACTATAGATCCATATACCTTAACAAACCTCCTGTAATACCCAGTCAGGCCCAAGAAAGCTCTGACCTGAGTCTGGGTAGTTGGAGCAACCCAGTCCATGATGGTCTGGATTTTGCTCTGCAATGGTTGAACCTGGCCTCCACCAACAAGGTGGCCCAGGTACACAACCTTACTCTGCCCTATCTGGCACTTGGTGGCCTTGATAGTGAGGCCTGCCTTTTGCAGGGCCTCCAGAACATTTCTTAGGTGGACCGGGTGATCCTCCCGGGTGGAACTAAAGACAGCAATATCATCAAGATAAGCTGCACTGTAGTCTTCCAGGCCTGTGAGAACTTTATTCACCAACCTTTGAAATGTGGCAGGTGCATTTTTCAAGCCAAAGGGCATCACAATAAATTGATAATGCCCACTATGGGTTGAAAATGCTGTTTTGGGTTTGGCATCCTCAGCTAGTCTGATTTGCCAATATCCAGCAGTGAGGTCAAATGTGCTCAAGAACTTGGCTGAGGCCAAAGTATCAATGAGCTCATCTGCCCTAGGAATAGGGTGAGCATCAGTCCTAGTGACTGCATTGAGCCCCCTGTAGTCCACACAAAACCTCATTTCTCTCTTACCACCATGGGTATGAGTTTTGGGTACCAGGACCACTGGACTACCCCAAGGGCTATCTGAGGGTTCAATTACTTCCAATTCCAGCATCTTTTGGACCTCCCTGGCATGGTCAGGTTGCCTGTAAATCTTATTTTTAACAGGCAGACTCTCACCTGTGTCCACTTCATGGGTACACCAAGTGGTCTGACTAGGAGTCAGGGAAAACTTATGTCTGTACTGATTGAGGACCTTCCTGCAGTCAGTCTGGTGTTGCTCAGTGAGGCTGCCTGCCAAGGCTACACCATCAACTGAGCCATCATCAGGGTTCTGTGAGAGGAGGTCAGGGAGTGGGTCAATCCCTTCCTCCTGTCCCTCATCAGTAGCCATGAGCAAGTCCATGTCTGCCCTGTCAACATATGGCCTGAGCCTGTTCACATGGAGCCCCCTGTGTGGGCTTCTGGGAATTCCAAGGTCCACCAGGTAGGTGGCCTCTCCATTTTGCTCAAGAATGGTATGGGGCCACCCCACTTGTCCTGGAGAGCTGCTGGGACCACAGGCTCCAACACCCATACCTTCTGTCCTGGCTGATACACAGTCAGTACAGCCTTTTGGTCAAGCCAAGCTTTCTGTAATTCTTGGCTAGCCTCAAGGTTTTTACTTGCCTTCTTCATTTACTCAGCCATCCTGGAGCGGAGACCAAGTACATAGTCCACTATGTCTTGCTTAGGTGGTTTGAGAGGTAACTCCCATCCCTCCTTCACTAAACACAAGGGACCCCTAACTCGATCTCCAAACAGAAGTTCAAAAGGGCTGTAGCCAACCCCCTTCTGTGGGACCTCTCTGTAGGCAAAGAGAAGGCAGGGCAACAGGACATCCCATTTTCGCCTAAGCTTTTCTGGGAGGCCCATGATCATGCCCTTCAGGGTTTTGTTGAACTTTTCAACTAAACCATTGCATTGTGGGTGACAAGGGTGTGGTAAATTTGTAATTTACTCCACACTCCTTCCACATAGCAGTAATGTAACTAGACATGAAGTTTGCACCTCTGTCAGTTAAGACCTCCTTAGGGAAACCCACTCTGGAACAAATTCCCAGGAGGGTCCTGGCCACCACAGGAGCTGTAGTGGTTCTAAGGGGTATTGCTTCTGGGTACCTAGTGGCATGGTCCACCACCACTAGAATATATCAGTGCCCAGATGCAGTTGGAGGGTCCATGGACCAATTATATAAATCCCAACCCTCTCAAAGGGAACCCCCACCACAGGTAGTGGTATTAGGGGGGGCTTTGTGGTATCACCTGCCTTACCACTGGCTTGACAGGTGGTACAGGAGTGTCAAAACTCCTTTATGTCCTCTGACATGTGAGGCCAGTGAAAGTGAGAGACAAGCCTGTCCCAAGTCTTACTTTGGCCTAGGTGTCCTGCTAAAGGGATATCATGTGCCAGTGTCAGTAGGAAACCCCTAAACTTCAGAGGTATGACCAACCTCCTAGTGGCACCAGGCTTGGGGTCTCTACCCTCTGAGTAAAGGAGTCCTTCATCCCAGTAGATCCTGTGGGACCCACTGGCATTCCCAGCAGCCTCAGCAGCAGCTTGCTGTCTGAGGGGTTCAAGAGAGGGGCAGCTGTGCTGCTCCTGACTCAGTTCTGTCTGCCCTGGAAGGGCCCCCTGTCCCCAACAACTCAACCTGATCAGGTTCAAGTTCCTCTGAGACAGTTCCTTCACAGGGACTGGGATCATCTTCTTCAGGAGACTGATCCTCACTCTGAGTCTGGGGGGAAGACACTGCCTTACCCCTGCTCCTTCTCTTGGAAGGCCCCTGGTCCATTTTTCCAGGATCCAGGGCCTGTTCAGTTGAAGACAGTTTGGCCTGTGACCTAGTCACAGCAAAACACTAGAAACAATGGGGCAACCTCTCACCCCATTTCCGGACGCACAGCGTATATCAATAATGCAGCACGTTAAACCAAGTTTGTTCCAAAATGTATTCAAAGTTATTCACGGTGTCCAGGATTTATCCATAGTCACTTGTGAGACATCTTGCTTTCATCACTGTAACCTCAAATGCTACAGACATGCTGAGGCCTTAATCGGTAGCTAGGAGTGCATGTAAGCAGTGCTTAATTTGTGCCGATGCTTTCCGGTGCTCAGCACCGGCACTTAAATCACCGGGCCGGGTCTATGCAATCTTTCTCCTCCAGCGGAGTGCCCGGTAATTATTAAAAATTAATTCCTGCTCTTCCTCTGTTGCTGCCTGGTATGTCCTCTTACGGAGGCCCACCCCGGTCCAGGCATGTTAAAAGATCGACATCATGACGTTCATCACGTTAGTGATGTCACGTCAGCAGATCGTGCCTGCCTTCCACAAAGAACATGTTTTCATTTCCGTTGGGGAACTGCCGAGGGCGGGCTTTTGGCTGAACTGGGGCAAGGCAGGCTGGAATTGTGCAGTACTGCAGGTCAAATGTTTTAATGTAAAACTTCCAGCAGAAGTGAATTTAAACGAGCACCCACGATCAAAGCAGCAGGTATGAGTTTCATAGATTGGATTTACTTGCTTCATAAGTAGAGAGGTAATGTGGTGCAGTCGCTATCGGGCTTCTCAGAATCCCGTGAATAAATTGTTATTTTGTGAAACCGGGCGTGAAGTGCCTTATGTTACACGCATTCCCGATATTTTTCCCTGACACCCTCATCGTGATTTAGTTGGGCCACTTATTTCCTGCTTAGTGTAATCTATTCGTTTGGGCCTTCTCACGTAGTTTAGCAGTATAATGTTTTAGAATAGTTTTCGTTTGCTTCGTTTACACGTGCTTTGAGTCGCTTCTTGTAAGAGAAAGTTTTTAAAGTGTCAGCTTATGAATACCTTCGTGCACATGGACGCATACTTGGTGCAACTCACGGTTTGCCTCAGTGTGTTTGGCATTTGTAACAGTCAACCATGGTTGTAAAGCGTGGCTACTCACCCGTGAGGGCTGGGGAAGGGAGAGTATTACCTCAGTATTTTGTCATTTTTGCACGTTGACACTGTCTGGGAAAAGGTTTCACCTCCGCACCAGTTTGACACCCAAATACAGCAAAGAACAGAAAAGTGACAAATCGGCGTTAGAGAAGTGCCTTCCAAAATGACTTGACCAAAATCATTGTTGGCGCTTCTTGCGATGAAACTTGGGTGCAAGATTTGTCGACCATCCTGAATCGCGCCCTGCTCAGTAACATGAGACAACTACTCGCAGAAAGAGCTCTTTGAAGCAGATAACATATTTATCTGAATTCTGATAGGTTCACGCGGAAGCTTCAGTGTGGAACATTGTAATATCGCCTAGAATGAATGCTGCACGTCCTAAAAAGCTATTCTTCCCAGTTTTGTTGAGGATCCTGGTGCGTTGTTGTGCACAGCTGTCTTAAGTGAGACCTAAGATTTTCCTCCATCTCCAGTCTGAGTGCACTGTGGCAGAAGAGGGTGTGCCAGGAAGCCCTTTCCTGTGTGTTTTTGTATACATTATTGTTAACATTCTGCTTTACCAACTAAGCAAATGTAATTCAGTCCTATCCAAAGACAGGAGAAAGAGCAAAAACGAGTGCATGCAAAGCCATTCTGCTTTCAAAATGGATGGCTATTCTAGCTTCCTGCAGCTAATCATAACATCTTTTATCTTGTTTCAATAACGTTGCTTCTAAGTAGGTTTATTACTACAGAAGCCCTGTTCCGAACCCTGGGCTGACATTCTGAACAGTTTGGACAGCAAAGTACATTTCCAATAAGTTTAAAATTTAAGGGATTTTGAGGCGAATGCTTTTCTGGGCTTCATTCACATTGAGTAGCTGAATCTGGCCTAGTGACAGTTCTGACACTTCTGAATGTTGCCCATGTCCGCTTTAGTTCTTTCTGGTCTATCGGCCCCATTTAAGACTGCCCATGCCTTACTCCTGCGCCATGTTAGAGGTAGGCCTATGCAAGTATTGTTTATCGTGGGCCATTTCTTTTTCCTTACATTTCAGTTTGCTGTGCTGCCTCCACTTTCAAGTGCACATTACAGGAAAGGTCTCTCCTGTGCTGTGACACATTTTCTACATGTGTGGTGGCTACCAATATGTTTTCTTCTGGTTAAATTGAGAAATAGTTCTTGTCTATCAATTTCGTTGCCATGCATGTTGCCCATTCTTGATTGAATGAACTGCAGTTGTCTAAAGTTGAATCTAGCAAGACAAAGGAAATGGTTGCAGGTGTATTGGAGGACCATAGCTCTTTTGTACACTGGCCACGAGAGTTAAGGCTTGCCCAAATCTTTAATGTGATATGCGGCTTAGGATTCAATTTGACTACACTCTTCGTGGCACCCCAGGGAAGAGTGTTGATGTACGTACCTTTTCGAGATGAGAACTCCGGGGTAGCTTCTCGCCCAAACAAAAACGCTTGAACACCCCATCAGGGGTAACCAGCGCTATATAAATGCAAACCTTTTCCCTCTTCTAACCCTCCGCTATCCTTCTCAATCCAAATAACTTATTAATATCCACCACTCAAATTACTTTCATATTTCACTATGCTAATTCATCACTAATCCTTATGGGTTCCGGAGTAGCGTGCTACTCGCCGGAAAAAGTGCTTTAACACCCCATCAGGGGTAACAAGCGCTATGTAAATGCTAACCTGTTTCCCTCTTCTATCCCTCTGCTATCCTTCTGAATCCAAATAACTGACTAACCTATCCACCACTCAAAGTACTTTCATATTTTACTATACTAACTCAACACTTATCCTTTATGGGTTCCGGAGTACAGTGCTACTCGCCGAAAAAGCGCTTCGACGCCTCGTCAGGGGTAGTAAGCGCTATATAAATGCAATTACAATACAATACAATAAAAGCAACAAGAGCCGCACAAAAAATAAATACATATCCGGCATTAAGGCACATTATTAATCTCATGTCTTTCATGCTGAGGGCCTGCGCTTCAGATTTATTGCCATGTGAAATCCGACCGATGGTTGCCAGAAGCTGCGCTTGAGTCACATAGTTTGGGTTTGACAGCCTGATGCTATGAAATCCTCTGTAGATTTATTTTGCTGCCCTGCCTTTCTGAAATTAAAAAAGAGTACATACTCATAGCATGCATTTTTATCAGCACTGACCTGGAGAGCTGTCTGTAATTCTGCTTTCGAACTTAGTACTCATGGCCCAAAACTAACTACAGTGTGCACGTGCTGCTCTGCACTTAGTAACTGCCAGCACTCTAATTGCGTGGCACAGGACCTGGCAGCATTACGAGGAGCAGCCGGGCAGCAGGCATAGCAGGACATTCTGAACCCAGTCAGCACAAGGTGACGCAACACAATGTGACTAGCCCATCATCCCTCAAAGATCAGGTAACTGGGGCCAATCATTTTCGGCGCTGGGAGGGCCATTGCTGATTTTGTCATTTGCGTGTTTGCCTTGAAAATGAGGACTCTGTGCATTTTTGTAGTGTTTTCATTGCGACAGATAGTTTGCACTAGCTCAGCTGTGGGATATAAGAAGTCCACATTTGTTAGAAGAAATAGCTGAAAGAAATAGCAGATACCTGAAAAGAAGGCCGTTTCTTATCTACAAGTTGCTTTTGACTTTATCAAATTAAAAAGACTGGCTAACGAGAACCCTAAACAAAGAACGCTTTTAAAAAGGATACTCTCATCCAGAATCACAAGTGTATGCACTTTGTGATTTAAAATGTGGTTGGCAGTGGGCTGAAGCAGGTTAGTTAATAGCAGGAAAGTATTTGTGTGTTTGAATTTCACATACTTGCTGCATTGTCTCTGCAAGTGTGTCCTTTCATTTCATTTCCACTAAATTCAATTACTAGATGAATGAACACAACAGCTGAAACTGATTGATCCAAACATACATGCCGGTTGATTAAAGTGTCCAAAAGCAAAATGAGCAATAGTATGCTGCAGAAACCATTGTCCGGAAACCATTGTCAGTCTCCTTAATTAAATCCACTTATGGTAAAATGCCACCCTTGACCCACTACACTGTATGTAATTGGCTTATTATGAGATGGAAAGGGTTAACTGTTTTGAAAAAAGATTTATCATTTAGGAGCTAAATTGAAAGAGTCATATATGACTTTTTCATTCTTCCACCACTGTTGCCTCTTGAGGACTAAAGAGTCATTCATGTTGTGCAAATGATTCGGTGCACACTTGTTAAAATGTAGAATGTTTAGGATACACTACAGGAAGACCTGTGCAAACAAGCCTGAAGTGGACAAATTGTAAAAGGAAGCCGTAATTTAAAAATATGACATTGTTTCTATCTTCACATGGAGTTAATTTGTGATGTATTTTTCAATACTCAAGTCAATGTGAGTGGATGAATTAATGAGTTTCTAAGTGAACGTGTTGGCAGCGCCCGCTTTAGCGCTCCTGGCGCCTGATGCAACAATCTCTTTTGGCGGCGCGTACACCAAGCTTGAGGAGGTGGGGGGACCGCCATGTTCACATACACTCTGAAAGAATGAGTCCTTAAAACTAACAATGGCACGTGCTTTCACAGTGCATGCACAAATGGTGTGCCCCCAAACTTTGCACTCAGTGATATGGTGTCCTTAATCGCTATTGTGTGTCTTGGACAGCACAGCTATGCATTGATGAGACAGGCCAAGAATGATATAGCCCTGTCACCCCTCAACTTTACATAATTAATTACTGTATATTTAATAAAGCAGAGGTGTACTCTCTTCCTGCTTTTCCTCAGTATTTGCTTTTCTTCCTACTCTTCACACCTTACTCCTTCCCTTCTCTCCATTCTTCTTTCACTTTCTGCCCTACGTCCACGTCTCTTCTTAATCGCCACCTCCCATCATTAACTGCTTTTCATTTTTCACCTTCTCATCTTTCCCTTCCACTCTCTTTTCACGCACTCCCCAAAGTCTGCTCTTCTTCCCTTTCTCCTCTTTCCTTTTTTCATTCTCATCCTGTTCCACTCCAATCTCGCACTCCCCATCTCTGCTTTCCTCACTTCTCTTCACATTTTTTGTCTACCGTATCTATCTTTGCCTTCAGACCTCTCCTCCTTCCTCACTCCCCTTTTATGTTTTTCCTTCTTGCAGATTTTTTTATATCCACTCCAGGAATCAGTGTTTGTTCTCAGGGTCTTAACTTTAAATCTTGGTGTGGCAACTCGGTCTTTCATCTTCCTGAGGTCGATAAAATTTGTGCCGTTGAGCTGGATCACAACATTTTAAATTAATTTCAAGGCTTCCTTTGGTGAATATGTGCTTTACAAACATACATGGTATGTTAAGGACACAAATGTATTTGAATCTTTTTTTTTTTTCAATTTCTTTGCAATATTGCACTGTCATTATTCTCTCTGTACCTCCTGGACCCAGTACCTTTCATACTCGTATCCATTCCCCTGACCTCCTTTCTTTCCTTCGTCCCATCTTTTTTCTCTTCCTTTTTTCTCTCCCTCAGCACCTCCAGCCATGCCTTCTTTCCCTCTTGTTTCTTGCTTCCTTACACCCTCATTCCATTCTTCCTTCCTTACACCCTCATTCATTCCCCATCCTTCCTCCCTTGGTGCATTTAATCCTTCTTCCTCCATTCATTTCGTACTTTCTTTTTTTCCTGCTCCTTCCTTCATCCCTTCTTTAATTTCTTCCTTTCTGATCCCCAACCCTTCCTTCTGCGTTTCTTCCTCCTTTCCTTTCTTCTTTCTATTAATCTATCACACATTATTGATTTCCTTTCTCCTTCTATCCCTTAATTTCTTCGTTTCACATTATTTTCTTATTTCTTCCTTCTTTTATCCATTACTTATTTATTTCCTCACTCCAGTACCCACATCCACCCTGCATTTGATGCTGCCTTCTTTAATGTATTCCTTCCTTCATCCCTTCCTTTCTTTTAAACAGCACAGTACAAGCACATTCTCTTTAGTTTGCAAAACTGCCTCAAGTCCTCTATTGACCTTTCCTAAAGCTGCATTTTCAGATTTGCACACATTCTCTTATTTGAGATAACTTTTAAGTTGTTGTTATAGGCTTCCCATATGTTACATTATGTTATGTTGCAGTATTGATTTGTATAGCGCACTAATCACCCAAGAGGGTATCCAGGCACTTGGGCAGGTGTGTAGATGGGAGGTCCTCGATGTGCTTATGTGAAGAACCAGGGCTTCAGCTTCTTGCGGAACTCAAGATGTGAGGAGGTGGCTATGATGTGTTGAGGCTTGATGATGTGGGTGGAACCAATAAAGGAAGTGGGTGGAGCCTCTGGAGGAAGTGGGCGGAGCTGGACAAGTGGGTGTGGCCTCCTCAAAAAATTTGAGCACCTGCACTTAATATTTTACAAATTAAGCACTGCATGTAAGTAATCTTCATTAGTTCATCACGATAACCCAATGCATTTCGGGCCTTACCTTGGCCCTTCGTCAGGGGTATTCTACAATTAAAAAACAATGCTTCAATACAAAAATTTGTTTTTCCAAATCGATGTTTCTTTGTACATGTTTAAGCACATTACAAGCGATTATCTTGTAACGCATTCATATATCAACGTTTTCCCGCTAATCGTGACCATAAACCGCCACAAATTTATTAATGTCCAGGTTTCCTTCCCTCTATCTCCCTCGTTCTCCTCATATATGGTTAAATCTATGCATCCCCGTGTAATTCTAGTTACAATACGTTGTTTCAGTTGATCTACAAGCAAAGTATAACAATTCCTATAAGCACGCGACTTAAGATGCAATATTGCAGTAGGTCTTCGAGCGAAATCTAATCCATCCAAGCCCTTACCTTTACTAACGTCCTTCTCCTTCCTTCCCAGGTGATTCACTGACTGTGTTTCACCCACTATCTACAATTTAAACACCTGAGTTCAAACTCCGCCCTAGAGTGACTCCTTTTAACCCTATGTTTCCCACTGCACTTAATTTGCGTTATCTTAACCCTCCCAGTCACAGCAAACACATCTGCAGAGATGCCCAACATTGCTGCATGTGTCCTGAGTTCCACTTCAGCCCAGGCTGAAGTTTCCAAATTATTGCCCAACAAGCATTCCACAGGAAGGTCTGAGCTAACCACAACCTTTTTAGGGCCAGTTACCCCTCCCCAGCTGAAATTAACAACTGCCAAGGAATGGTCTGTCCTGACATTGTTAGCATTGGTCACTTGGTACATCTCACCAAGTATGATCTGGTCAGGAGTCACAAGATCTTCTGTCACCATTGTGACACTTGCTCCTGTGTCCCTGTATGCCATGGCCTCCTTACCATTGATCAAAGGCTCTTGTCTGTATTTGCCCAGATTACTGGGGCTCACAAATAAGGAGGCACTATCTATGCCTCCATCACAGACAAGTACAGCCTGAGCTGGGGTTCTGACTAGGTCAGAACCCATCTCAGATCCCAGGGTTAACCCTACTATACCCTTGTTCCCTGTACCACCACTTGGAGCTGAACTAGGGGGAACAGTTGCCTTAGGGGCAGTGGTGGTGGTAGGAGGATCCTTGGCCCTTGAACAGTTGGCATCTCTTGTCCAATGGGTTTTCTCCTTACACAGGAAGCACCAAGGTTTATTTTTGCCTTTCCCTTTGTTAGACTGTGACTCCCCCCCCCAGATGCAGGTTTTTGGGGCCCTGATGAAGACTTCTGGTCTTTACCCTTTTCCCCACCCTTATCTGAAGGTTTAGCATCTTGCTTTTTTTGGTCACCACCTGTGGTCTGGTTTTTCTGCTTCACCCTGGTTCTGACCCACCTATCTGCCTTCTTTCCAAATTCTTGGGGAGAAGTCAGATCAGAGTCAACCAGGTACTAATGCAATAACTGATTTTGGCAATTATTAAGGATTTGTTCCCTCATAATCAAATTGTACAATCCCTTGAAATCATTCACTTTTGCTGCCAAGTAACCAGCCTTCCAGAGCCTTAGTAGCACAATCTACAAAGTCTACCCAGTCCTGAGTCTGTGTCTTCTGGGTGTCTCTGAACTTAATCCTGTACTGTTCAGTGGTTAAGCCAAACCCATCAATGAGAGCACTCTTCAGGACTGAATAGTTGTCAGCATCCTATTCTCCAACAGTGAGGAGCTTATCTCTACCTTTGTCAGCAAAAGAGAGCCACAAGATAGCTGCCCACTGCTCTTGAGGGACCCTCTGTACTTTACAGGCCCTCTCTAAAGCAGTTATCCATTTGTGGATGTCATCCCCACCATGGTAGGGAGGGACTATCTTGCTCAGGTTCCTATGATCATAAGTATATTCCTTACTTCTAGGGACACTGTTGCTGCCACCATGGGACTCTAGTCCCAATTTCTTTCTAGCCTTCTGGAGTTCTAGGGATTCCTTATCTAAGGCCAATTGCTCTTGCCTGAGCCTAAGCTTAACTTTCTCAAGCTCTAGAAATTGGCACTGTCTGTCATAAGAGTTGTTTCTCTTATGAGATATGGAGGTCACTGCAGACTGTCCTGAATGGTTAGATTCTGCAAAGGGAGATCTAGATCTCCTAGGTAAACTCTGCACTCTTCCAGGAGGAGTAAAGAGAGGGTCACTGGGGCCTTCTCCACCCTCTTCCTGAAGATCTGAGTTGTCCAGGTAGGAATCATCTTGATCCTCCTGGCCAGGGTTTGAGTCTAGGTCATAAAAGGTGTCACCTCCTGACCTGTCTTCATTCCCTGCCCCACCCACTCTTTCTACCTCATCTGACCCAGGGGTCTTTCTAAGGTCATCTAAGAGTAACACCGCAATGAGACGTTGGGTGTAGGCATTACTCCCTGTCTTCAGCTTTCTACAAACACACATGGCTTTCAATTCCTGAAATGCAAATCCGTTGTAACTAGAAGGCAGAGAGCCACTGGCTTCTCCTTTAGAAGACATAGCTAAGTGTGGTGTGGTGTATGCACCTACCTAACCTAGAGGGAACTAAACTCTCTTAGGTTGGAGAAAGGGTGTGCTAGACCCTTAACTTACCCAACCCTAGGTTCAGTAGAACTTACTTATTCTAAACTTAAGTATTATATGTGCCTAATACTTTAGTGGTTTTCAGTTAATCAATACAAGGAGATTTATCTGGTAAAACAATGCAGGCTTGAATCCCAACCGCTGCACACCAATGTGAGAAGTTGGCCTGATTTATGCTGTCCACTAAATAAAGTGGGCACCTTGCACCAGTCCAAACGACTCTTATGATGTATGAGGTCAAAGATAACCTTTAGAAAGCTATTCTAGTGGTAGCTGTGCAGAGCAGCCTTCAGGCTTAATCTTGAAGGAACGTAAAGCAGCTTGTTTTACCAGAACATCACCTCCTATATTGACTAAATGAAAGGAGAACCACACAGTAGTTATAAAAATATGTATTTATTAATATAACACTCTCTAGTATCCTCTACAGGAGGATAGAACACAAAGCACACAATATGAGATCAATAGAACAGTTGTAAGTAGCACAATACACAGTGGGCTCCAGGGGGAGACCAAACCATATACTAAAATAGTGGTATAACAACCACGACTCGGGTCAAGACAAGATCTTGAGCATGTAGAATCGCTGGGACCCCAAGGAACCACCCAAGGTGAGTAGATAGGGACCCCACGGAGGACGGGTGCAGTGTGCTAACACGACCGCGGGCTCCGTACAATTCTATGGGGAAGTCGCGGTTGCAATTTCACCGTTTAAGGACCGCTCTAGGAGGACTTCGAGGAAACCCTTTGGAACTTAAGAGGTTGAAGAGCCACCCCACCCATGGATACCGTAGTACCCGAGTTACCTATCTCAGTGGAGCCGGGTGCATAGGTCTGGAGTGGTGTCGGAAACCGCCGTCGTTCTCAATGGAGTGCTGCGAAGAAGTACTGCTGCGGTGAAGGTGAAAAGGGTCCGGTGAAATCCAAGCCTGGATTCTGGAAGGAGGGAACCTGAAAACAGAGGGGACAGAGTCTGGGTCACTTTAGAGTGAACAGGGGCTCGGGAGACGAATGCCCACTGATGTCGGGTGCTTCAGGTGCGAACAAGGGATGCTTGACTCTGCAGCCACGAGGACCAGGAGACGTCGACGATGACCAGGAGCCAGATGCGAGCTGCCCCACAAAGGATGTCGAGTGCTGAGGGGTCAGTGTCCGGCTGGAGCACCAACAAGCCTTGGCAAAAGCAACCCACGCAGGAAGGTAAAGCAGGTTACGTGGGGGGGGGACCAGCAAGGTGCAGGGGACTCACCAAGCAAAGGGGAGTCAGGGCACATCTGGAGCAACCAGGAAAGCCCAACAGAAATTAAGATGACCCTCAGGAGGACCCACAGGCCGAATGACCATGAGTCGCGAGGGGACCTCGAGCAAGATTTCAAAGCACCAGCCCACGGAGCACTCGGTGCAAGGAGGCCAGAGTTCTTTGGTGCAAATACTGCTCAGGGTCAGGACTACAGGGAGTCCAATGGAGAAGCTCGGGAATTGCCAACAAGCATATGCAACTGCAAATGGACGCGGTGCACAGGGGTTCGGGTTATGCAGTCCCCACGAGGGATACTGACCTCAAACTTTTTGAGAGGGCAGATCAACCTCAGGGCCCTTCAAAAACCCACCTTCTGTGTTGCTGAAATCTTCGGAGTCCGCAGGAAGTTGGGAGTAGCAGACCGGTCAGTTGCGTTAAGGTGCCTGTGAATGCAGGGGAGTGACTCCTTCACTCCAAGAGAGATTCTTCAGTTGTCCTTAGTGCACCACAGGTCCTGCACGGAGCCTGTATGGAGCAAGGGCACAGACGAAGCTTTGGACAGAGAGGGAGACGAAGTCGGGCCCAGTCGAAGTCAAGCAAAGTCCAGAGTGTCCAGACGGTTGAAGGTCAGTGGTTTCTTCTTGTAGAATCTTGTCCACATAAAATCTAAGTTCAGTAGAACTTACTTATTCTAAACTTAAGTATTATATGTGCCTAATACTTTAGTGGTTTTCAGTTAATCAATACAAGGAGATTTATCTGGTAAAACAATGCAGGCTTGAATCCCAACCGCTGCACACCAATGTGAGAAGTTGGCCTGATTTATGCTGTCCACTAATGTTAGAACTGGGGGTCTCTAGTTGGCAATGGTTTGCACCTTTGTCCAAATAGGGACCCTTGCTTCTAGTCAGGGTAAGGGGGATACACTCCTAAAATAACCCCTGCTCACCCCCTGGTAGCTTGGCACGAGCAGACATGCTTAGATCAGAGGCAATGTGTAAAGCATTTGTGAACACATACAGTAATACAGTGAAAACACTACAGATGGACACCACACAGGTTGTATGTAAAAATAAGTAATCTTTATATAGACTTAACACAAGACCCAATAGCAAAAATCTACTATACTGTAATCCAAAATAGACTTAAAATGATAGAGACAGTTCACGTTTTCTTCAAAAATAGGATAGTCAATCAAATAAAGCTTGTAGCAACAAATAACTCCACTTGGAGTTATCACGACGTCGTGACCGGAGGAAATCCCAAAGTACGGCGCCGACCGCGAGGTGCGCGGCGTCGGGCCCGGAGTCGAGCAGACCCACAAAGAACAGTACCTGGAAGTCGATGAAAACAAAGACGGTGCACGGAGTTGGGAAGGTGATGCTTCGTTGGCGCCGGCGGCGTCAGTTCCTTACGACCCCAGGGGAGGTGATGTCTCGGTTCCTTACTGCAGGGGAGGTGAGGCGTCGGTTCCTTACTGTGTCAAGGAGGTGACGTCACGGATGGCGGCGAGGCGTCGGTTCCTTACGATGGTGCGGTGTCGATGGATTCGGGGGTCACCCACATCGAGGATCGGCTCCGTGGTGATGAAGCCCTGGCGTCGGTGAAGTCGGGGCTGCGGTGCGAGTCGGGACGGTGCGTCGTGAGCGCCACGAGCGGTGTCCTCGGCTCCGGTGCAGGCAGCGGCCTCGGTGACGGCTTCGGAGTCGATGTCGCACGGCGTCAGCAGGCATCGGGCCTACGGTGCAAGTCGGGCGGTGCGTCGTGCTCTTCACGAGCGGTGCCCACGGCTTCGGTGCAGGTTACGGCGTCGCCGCCGGCGTCGGTGTTGCAATTTCCTCTGTTAGCAGCTAAAACAGCAGTTCTAGATGCAGGCAAACAGAAGGGGTGAAGTCGTTGTGTCCCTGTGACTTCAGGCAGGAGGCAAGCTCAGTTCAAGCCTTTGGAGATTCTCTTCTTCAAGATGATAAAGCACAGCAAAGTCTTTTCTCCTGTCCTTGGCAGAAAGCAACCACTGCAGGCCAACCCCAATCAGCAAAACAGCACAGGGGCAGTACTCCTCCTTCAGCTTCTCCGGTTCTTCTCCTTGGCAGCAGGTTTCTTGATTTCCCAGAAGTGATCTAATTTCATGGGGTCTGGGCCCCAGTATTTATGGTCAAAAATCCTTTGTCCTCTGAAGGCAGAGGGTCCTGTACCTGGTCCAAACCAGTTCTGGGTGCATTCTGTCAGGAGAGATCTTCTCCCTTTGTGAGTGAGGGGCAGAGTCATCAGCCACCCGGCAGGAGGTGGAGCCAGCATTGTGGAAGGCAGGCAGAGCCCTATTCAGACCCAGGTGCAACTCCTCCCACCACTCTATATGCAGGAAGGTCTATTCAGCTCTGTGCTGACTCACCCTGTCTCCTGGAATCCCCCAGCCCCTGTCACTCACAAAGCCAGACACATAATACACAACCTAGCAGAAGCAGGCTTGGACAGTTAGGCAAGAAAATACCTACTTTCTAAAAGTGGTATTTTCAAACACAGAATGCTAAAACCAACTTTACTAAAAGATGTATTTTATCATTCTGAGTTCAGGCATACTAAATTCGTTTTTCTACCATGTTCCCTGGGTCAGTTAGGATTATAAGATGTAATAATCAAACTGCCCATTCTGGCCTATGGGGAACAGGTAGCCTTGCAATAGTGAAAACGAAAATGGCTGTAATTCACTATTAGGACATGCCACACACACCAGGGCATGTCCTACCTTATACTTACAATGCACCCTGCCCTTGGGCCTACCTTAGGGGTGTCTGATATGAAGATAAGGGAAGGTTTAGGGACTGGCAAGTGGGTGCACTTGCCAAGTCGACATGGCAGTCACAGACTGCCCACAGGCTCTACAATGGCAGATCTGAGACACACTTTTACAGGCTGCTTCTGTGGGTGGCACAACCAGTGCTGCAAGCCCACCAGCAGCATTGGATTTACAAGCCCTGGGCACACTCAGTGCACTGTACTAGGGTCTGACAAGTAAACCAATCCAGCCAATCATGGAGTCACTAATCCATACATCATTTGATCATAGAGAGAATATGCACTTTAGCACTGATCAGCAGTGAAAAAGTGCCCAGAGTCATAAATCCACCAACACCATGTCAGAAAAAAGGCTAGGAGGAAGGCAAAAAGTTCAGGGATGACCCTGCGAAAAGGGCCAAGTCCAACAACTAATTAAAGTGGGCACCTTCCACCAGTCCAAAC
This sequence comes from Calotriton arnoldi, assembly GCA_963921515.1. Lineage (NCBI taxonomy): Eukaryota > Metazoa > Chordata > Amphibia > Caudata > Salamandridae > Calotriton > Calotriton arnoldi. The sequence goes on from CAWUFW010013482.1 coordinate 253,601, forward strand.
GACTCTTATGATGTATGAGGTCAAAGATAACCTTTAGAAAGCTATTCTAGTGGTAGCTGTGCAGAGCAGCCTTCAGGCTTAATCTTGAAGGAATGTAAAGCAGCTTGTTTTACCAGGACATCACCTCCTATATTGACTAAATGAAAGGAGAACCACACAGTAGTTATAAAAATATGTATTTATTAATATAACACTCTCTAGTATCCTCTACAGGAGGATAGAACACAAAGCACACAATATGAGATCAATAGAACAGTTGTAAGTAGCACAATACACAGTGGGCTCCAGGGGGAGACCAAACCATATACTAAAATAGTGGTATAACAACCACGACTTGGGTCAAGACAAGGTCTAGAGCATGTAGAATCGCTGGGACCCCAAGGAACCACCCAAGGTGAGGAGATAGGGACCCCACGGAGGACGGGTGCAGTGTGCTAACACAACCGCGGGCTCTGTGCAATTCTATGGGGAAGTCGCGTTGCAATTTCACAGTTTAAGGACCGTTCTAGGAGGACTTCGAGGAAACCCTTTGGAACTTAAGAGGTTGAAGAGGCCACCCCACCCATGGATACCGTAGTACCCGAGTTACCTATCTCAGTGGAGCCGGGTGCATAGGTCTGGAGTGGTGTCGGAAACCGCTGTTGTTCTCAATGGAGTGCTGCGAAGAAGTACTGCTGCGGTGAAGGTGAAAAGGGTCCGGTGGAATCCAAGCCTGGATTCTGGAAGGAAGGAACCTGAAAACAGAGGGGACAGAGTCTGGGTCACTTCAGAGTGACCAGGGGTTCGGGAGACGAATGCCCACTGATGTTGGGTGCTTCAGGTGCGAACAAGGGATGCTTGACTCTGCAGCCACGAGGACCAGGAGACGTCGACGACAACCAGGAGCCAGATGCGAGCTGTCCCACGAAGGATGTCGAGTGCTGAGGGGTCAGTGTCTGGCTGGAGCACAAACAAGCCTTGGCAAAAGCAACCCACGCAGGAAGCAAAAGCAGGTTACGGGGGGGACCAGCAAGGTCTAGGGGACTCACCAAGCAATGGGGAGTCAGGGCACATCTGGAGCAACCAGGAAAGCCCAACAGAAATTAAGATGACCCTCAGGAGGACCCACAGGCCGAATGACCAGGAGTCGCGAGGGGACCTCGAGCAAGATTGCAAAGCACCAGCCCACGGAGCACTCGGTGCAAGGAGGTCGGAGTTCTTTGGTGCAAATACTGCTCAGGGTCAGGACTACAAGGAGTCCAATGGAAAAGCTCGGGAATTGCCAACAAGCATATGCAACTGCAAAAGGACAGGGTGCACAGGGGTTCAGGTTATGCAGTCCCCACGAGGGATACTGACCTCAAACTTGTTGAGAGGGCAGATCAACCTCAGGGCCCTTCAAAAACCCACCTTCTGTGTTGCTGAAATCTTCGGAGTCCGCAGGAGCTTGGGAGCAGCAGACCGGTCAGTTGCGTTAAGGTGCCTGTGAATGCAGGGGAGTGACTCCTTCACTCCAATAGAGATTCTTCAGTTGTCCTTAGTGCACCACAGGTCCTGCACGGAGCCTGTATGGAGCAAGGGCACAGACGAAGCTTTGGACAGAGAGGGAGACGAAGTCGGGCCCAGTCGAAGTCAAGCGAAGTCCAGAGTGTCCAGACGGTCGAAGGTCAGTGGTTTCTTCTTGTAGAATCTTGTACACATAAAATCTAAAGTCTTATAGCCAGGTAAGCCCTTTTGTACCCACGGGAGAGGGTTGGACAGATTCGGGGGACCCTCCTAGGGGAGGGTCAGGACAGAGGGGTGGTTACACCCATGTCCTTTGTCCAGTTTCGAGCCAAAGCAAGAGCCAACGGCTCCCAGAACTGGTTTGATCTGGACTATGCACAGGGACACCAAATGTGCCCCAATTGCAGACTTTCAGGCACTCTCAGAGTGCACCCACCCAGCCCCAATACACTAAATCCTGTCTGGGAGGTGGTCACACCTCCCTGTGACAGCATGTCTGTTGTGCTGCCTTCCTCTGCTCGAGCTTGGCTCAGCAGCAGGAGGGCAGAAATGTGTCTCTGGTCGGCAGCATCCATTTTTTGCTGACCGGGTCAAGAAGGCTGGCACCGGATAGACCAGTGAACCCACGAAGCTCGCTTCAGAAGGGTGGAATCATACCTCCCACCTCCCACACCGGTTACCGGTGAGCAGATATGATTCCAAGGTGTTTGATACCAAACATGATATGTTTCTATGCAGCCGTTTTCGAGATAGCATTTACCGCGAGTTTAAAATGCACCTCTACCTATATGTCCGGCTGAGTCACAGACAACCCGGGAGAATGATCTCCGAAGGCTGCAGAGAGGCTCTGCTCATGCAGGGGCACCCTCTCAATAAAAACCCAGCACCCTGCCTTCAGGATTGATAAGGCCAGCTATAGGGGTGACTTATAAGTTTTAAGTGCAGTGACCTATAGATATACTGAACCTATATCTAAAGTAAGTGGTGCAAGCACCAGCTTACACAGGTTACAGTAGCAGACCTGTAGTTCCATTTTGCATAGCCTCTCATGGGTGGCATAATACATGCCTCAGCCCATGGGAGGCCTCTGGGGTACCTATGCCCTGGGTACATGGGTACCATATACTAGGGACTTAGAAGGGTACCCCAGTATCCAATCTGGAGTGTACCAAAGTACATGCATAACAATTTAAAGGAGAAAGCAGATAGACTGGGGTCCTGATTAGCAGGATCCCAGTCAGACTAGTCAAAAACAGTGCAATATCAAGCAAAAAGTGGGGGTAACCATAAGAAGCAGATCCTACTTTCTTACAGTCTGGTAGCAAATTGCAGTTGCCAGGCTCTACAAAAAAGAAACAAAAATAGCAAACGAGATTGATAGGGGTAGTGGAGCAACAAAGTAGTGGGGGAACTAAATGCTGCCAAGCGATGGGGGTCAGCGCAAGGAGGAGTGGGGAGCAAAAGTGGAGCAGAATGGGTGAGAGGTGAAGAAAATAAAATAAAAACAATAAAAAATCTGAGTGAAATATGAAGTAGTGGGAGAAGGAATAGACGAACCCTAGGGCAGGGGAATGTGCAATGTAGAGAGCAGAGTGGGGTTGCAGTGAGCAAAGAGAGAAGCGGTACATGGAGCAAGAGAAAAAGAAAATACATTCACTCCTTTGGAGTGCTGAAAGTTAAGGAAAAAAGTAATTTCCTGATTGTAAGCATGGAAGCATACAAGTCATCCAATCCGATGAAATGGCCGTACACTAATATCCAACAGATCACATTGGACTCAACTGCTCACATTCATCCATTATGGGCCGTATACGCCCTATATTTGAATATCACTTGCCACCAAGAAACCCTATACAGATATTCATCCATTGGGCAATAGGCATGCCATAATCCTAGAAGATGCCCTAGCAATTGCAAAACCCTACAGCCTTACCCCCCTATGACAAAATCACCCCCCCACAGTTCAATGAGTAAGACATGTGGCCTGATTTACAGTTAGATGAATACTACGTCACAATCTTCACGGATATCCCATCGACATTATTACAAGTGCTTACTATCATAAGACACTGTTCAGGTCTGAAGGCTTACCACTAATTCGGGCCTGGGTCTTCAGCTGTCCGCTGTATGGACCACTATTTCCAGAAGCCACGATATTACCACACACTTCAAAATGTGGTAGGCAAGTGCCCTCAAGAAGCTGCCACCTTCTTAGGAGGAAAAAGCCAAAGGTGTAAAAAATTCCTTGTGGGACAAACAGTTCGAAGGATTGAAGATAACAAGGGATCTGGAATCCAATAGTGGAATTCTTCAGGAAGGAAAAGAGAGGATCAACAAGTAATCAGCATGTGAAGGGGGTAAGGAAACAAGTGAAGGAGCACAGCATTGTTGCAACTCACCCTTGAAGCAGACTGAAGACTATATTTAGAAAAAGAACAGGAAAGGGAAATGACATCAGACATCACATGACGAAACATAATGGATTGGGAAAATAAGAAAAGGTTCAAGGAAGAAACAGCCATGATGTAAAGGTAAGAAACAGTAAAGGAAACCTGAATCAGACTAGTTGCAGACCCTCAGGCAGACGATTGCTATTTTGGAGCTGACCAAGCATGGAGCAGTAGCCGGTAGCCCAGGAGCACAGGGAAGGTAGCCCCAGGTCAGGGAGAATCCCAGGCTGCAGCTGTAGGCTTCACGCGCCATTTCCTGACAATAAGTGGGGGCCTGAACGGCCTTTCCAGAGGCAGATGGGCCTCTATTGCATCCCTTTTACCAATTGGGCGGAGGTGCCATTCCCAGTCTCTCGCTGGGCCCGCCCATTAATGAATGCAGATTGAGCAGGTGGAGGGGGGGGGAGGCTGAGCAAAAGTGACCTGGCAACATTTGCCTTTTTTTTTTTTTTTAGCTCAGTGAAGTTAAAACATGCTTCTTTTAGAGCCCCACCCCCCTCTTCTTTTCATTATACTTAAAACACTGAAGCAGTGTTTTGCCAAAAGGCGCAATCCGCAAATGTTGGCCACTTCTTTTTTTGGGTGCCCAGGCCCATTTTTGATCCCAATCCAACCCTGCCAATGACATAACATAACATGTCACATGAAGTTTGGGAGTGACTCACAGCACAAGTCCCACTTGGCAACAGACTCTCGGGAAACTCCACTCACAGCATCTACATAGGCAAACTCCACTCGGCCACTTTGACACTGAAATTTCTAAAAGTATAGGTATTTGTATTTTTTGTGGCCCTTGCTGCCTTCATAAAACTGTGATGAATGGAGCTCAAGTGAGGAATGGAGGCAGGAGGGGGCTGAGCAGAGGTGGCCTCCTCGAGGCCTTTGCTGTGTGGGAAGTGCAGCGTTCCGTGGCAAAAGGTTGGTTTCCTGCGCCACTTCTGTTTCCTTCTCACAGCGGGTTAAAAAATAACCCAAAGCCGCTTTGCATCTGGAAAATACAAATGAGGAAGTATTTGATCGAAACCTGTGTCTTTCTGGCAGGACCTACGTGATGAGCGAGGAGAGAAGCGAAGCTGGACTGAGGCAGCGAGAGACACGCAAGAGGGAAGCCAGGCTGGACTGGCGTCGCGAGAGATACCAGCGGGAAGCTCGTCTACTGACCGGCAAGGGAGGGTCTGCCAGGGCGGAGTTCTGCAGGTGGCGGAGAGAATCTTGTCACTCTGACTGGCACAGCAAGGGTTGCTAGAGAGAAGCCAGGCTGGCCTCGGGTAGCAAAAGTGCCAGAGAGAAGCGAGGCTCGGCCGGGGTAGCGAGAGATGCCATAGACACGCTTGTCTCTGTGGCTGGCATTGATCGGGGTACTACAGAGAAGCTTGTCTGTGTGACTGGCATAGATGGGGGTACTACAGAGAAGCTTGTCTGTGTGACTGGCATTGCAGGGGATGCTAGACTGCCAGGCTGGACCGGGGTAGCAACAGCTGTGAGACAGAGAAGCTTGTCTGTCGGACAGGCAAAGTAAGGGGTGGGTAGAGAGAGATACCAGCGGGAAGCTTGTCTGTGTGACTGGCATTGAAGGGGGTACTACAGAGAAGCTTGTCTGTGTGACTGGCATAGATGGGGGTACTACAGAGAAGCTTGTCTGTGTGACTGGCATTGCAGGGGGTGCTAGACTGCCAGGCTGGACCGGTGTAGCAACAGCTGTGAGACAGAGAAGCTTGTCTGTCGGACTGGCAAAGTAAGGGGTGGGTAGAGAGATAACTGACTGCCCTGGCATAGCGGGGTCTCTTAGGGGAATATTTCGCTGTCAGACTGGCAAAGTGCATCTGGAGTAGGAGGAGGCGCGGGGAAGAAGCTTCTCTGTGTGGCTGGCATTGACGGTGGTACTGCAGAGGAGCTTGTCTGTGTGGCTGGCATAGACTGGGGTACTGGAGAGAAGCGTGTTCTTGTGGCTGGCATAGAAGCTTGTCTGTGTGACTGGCATTGCAGGGGGTGCTAGAGAGAAGCCAGCTGGGCCGGGGTAGCAACATCTGTAAGGCAGAGAATCTTGTCTGTTGGACCGGCAAAGCAAGGGTGGCTAGAGAGATAACTGACTGGCCTGGTATAGCGGGGGCCCTTAGAGGGAAGTTTCACTGTCAGACTGGCAAAGTGCACCTGGGGTAGGAGGAGGCGCGGGGTAGAAGCTTGTCTCAGTGACTGGTATAGCAGCAGGTGCGTAATAGAAGCGTGTTTGTGTGATTGGCACAGCAAAGGGTGTGGAGTGAAAGTTCTGCCTGACTGACAAAGCACGCGGTCTGGGACAGAAGCGTAGCCAAGCTGGCATTACATAGCAACATGTCCGAAAGAGACGCATGGCACGTCTAGCGTAGGAAGGAGAGAACCTCACCACGGCTCGCATAGCAAAGGTTCCGTCTAAACTGGAACAACAGACAGGTGCGGAAGAGAAGTCAGGCTGGACAAGGAGCGGTGTGAGAGAAAAGCCCGCCTCCCGCCCGGTGCAGCAGTAGGTGACCGAAGCCCGACCGGACATCTTACCAGCACGCCATGTCGGGCAGGGACCCGGATTTCTCCGAGGACCTCATCTGCTCAATTTGCCTGGAGCTCTTCTGCAAGCCAGTGATACTGGAGTGCGGGCACAACTTCTGCGGGGACTGCATCCGCCTAGTCTGGCAGGGCAAGAAGGTCTATTCCTGCCCCGAGTGCCGGCAGGAGTTCGCCCACCAGAAGTTCATCGCCAACCGGGTGCTGGGGAACCTTGCGGAGAAGGCCCAGACCTGGCCCGCAGTCCAGAGAGCAGAAGAAGCACGTCAGAGCCTGGTAAGGATGACGTCACGACAATGGCGTGTTTCTAGCACTAAACCCGCAGGGATAGCTTATGTCACTCACTATACCCTCCCTAAGACGTGCTCATTGCTTCAGCCTCCAAAGGATGAAAAGCTGAGATTCGACTATGGGATCCCTAGATTTCACTCTGATATTTGCAGGAAGTGCTCAATTTGCTGAGCTACCTCACCAGCAACAGGGACACGGGCAGGATAACTCCCAGTTGAACCGCAAGGCATCACCCCTCTAAGATTATTTCTCTCTTTCTTTCTCGGTCTGTTAATCCGTATAGTGCCTTTTGAGTCCCCTTTTCTCAGAAAAGACAAGCGCTTGAGAGCTGATTGTATAATTCCTGAGCTTGACATATTTGAAGCTTTCAAAGCTCAGAGTCGAACGGGTGGGCATTCTCAACCCAGACCCCCTGCTCAAAAACCACCACTTTATATTATGGCTCTTGCACTCTATACCTTTCCATCGTTGTAATTACCTTAAATAGTTTGCCTTTAGAATTTGTTATACTCAACATTGTGCCGGGCAGAGCTAGGCGATTTCAAAGCTAGAGAAATTAATAGGACAACAAACCCTATTTAGAAAAACCAAGATTTCAACATTTTTGGAGAACTAATTGAACCTTGCAAAAATTACACACTGCAAGCAACTGTTTTTTTTTTTAATAACCAATTTTACACAATTTTTCTGAATTGAAGAAGTTCTGAATGTTACTTATTGCGGCAATCCCAGTTGGGTGGATTTCCGCCTAATATTTCCCCCTGCCGTGGAGCTGCCTCTACGCTGGTAACTCCAGGGGTAGGAAATAATCCAGGTTACTGAATTTTGCGGAATAACATACTGTAATAATCCGCATCGATTCCCAAATATTTTCCTGATTGTTTCACCCAGAGATTCTAGTTATTTTCAGCAGCCAAACTCTCCAGGTAAAACATCACATCCTGTGTATATGTGTTGAAGGTTCGCAAATGTTTGTGGATTTTATTTGATCCTAGTTGATGGATGGTGATGATGCCTTGGGATACCCACTCCTCCCATTCCATCAGGGAACCTTCTATTTTGATCCTAGGGTTGCTCCATAGGGATGCTAGCTTGGAAGTACGTGACCTATTTTCTAGACTACAGTTCATTTATATTGTTAAGGATATAAAGTGCAGAAGAGTTATTTTCCCCCATCATGATAAATTAAGTTAGGTTTCTGCTAGGTATAATGGATGTTTCAGGATCTAGCCATACTGGTGTGTAGCCCTTTCTCTTGGTTAACCAATAGATACCTTGTTTGAATAGGAAAGTGGTTTGATACATTTCGAAATTGGGTACACTGACTCCTCCCCATTTCTTTGGGAAGCCTGAGCTTTTTCTGTGATATTCTAGGCCTCTTTCCCTGCCATAGGAATTTGTTAGTGAGGTTGTCAAATATTTTCAAGAATTGTTCCGATCGGGACAGTGGGAGCATGTTACTTAGATGATTTATGATTGGAAGGATAATAATTTTCACTGTTTCTATCCTTCCCCACCATGTTAAGAATTTTGGGGGCCAGCTCTCTAGTATATCAATTAATTCTTGGATGGTCAGGAATTCATTGTGTTTGCGCAAGTTGAAAATGGTGTTGGAGAATTCCAGGCCAAGATATTTGAAATGGTTTGGTTGCCACACCAGACCTGAGTTCCCTAAAAGATCCCTGGAGCCTATATTGTTTAACAACATCACCTCTGATTTATCTTTGTTTAGGGTATGGCCAGAAGCTTTGGCGAACTCAGATATGGATTTCATTATTTGGGGGGTAGTATGATTCGCTTCTTCCGTTATTATCAAAATATCGCCTGTGTAAGCGGCTACTTTGACCGCTTTTTTGCTAAATCGAATTCCTGTAATATCATTACTGTGACTGATATTTGAGAGGAGAGGTTCCAGCGCCTGGAGGAATAGAGAGGGGGATAGTGGGCATCCTTGTCGTGTACTGTGGCTCAGTGGGAAGGTTTTTGAAAGGAATCCACCAGCCCAGACTCTTGCGGTGGGGTTAGTATATAGTGCCATGCCCATTTGGATATAAGTGGAGCCAAGATTATAATTCCGTAGTACTGCAACCAGGTACTTCCAGTTCACTTTATCAAATGCTTTTTCAGCGTGTAATGTGATAGCTACTGTTGGTGTTGTTAATGTTTGAGCTTTACTCACTATCCAAATTTGGATTTCTATAATTTCCTAAAACTTAAATCTTGCATACAGAAATTATCACACACTGATATAACACCTTCGCTTCCCGAATTCATCAGCAAAATATCCCAAACGGGGCACCAAGTCCCAAAAATCTATAAGTATCTCTCCCCAACATCTCTTAAATCCTTGAACACTATACAAGTCACATGGAGGGAAGATGGACTAACAATCGAAAATAATATACAATGGGCCCAAATAATAAAGTCTCCCTTTGTGTACAAGATCACCCCAGTTCTAGCACAAACTAAATTTATGTTGATATATAGAACTTACTGGACCGGTGATCGCCTATACAAACTGAAACTCAGGGATACACCCACATGCTGGATTTGCAATCAAGGGACAGGCAGCCTTGCACACATGTTCGTCTACTGCTCATCCCTAAAAAAATACTGGGACCAAAGTTTTTTAAATGTCATTACGGAGCTGTTCTGCTTCTAGCCTCACAGAAAATTCACCTTCCTACTCACCGGCCCTCTAGATTCAAACTGAAGCAAAGAAGAAGATAGACACTTATTGGACTCCTCCTTGTGAGAAGTTGGCCTGGCATATGCTGTCCACTAATTATAGTGGGGACCTTGCACCAGTCCAAACAACCCCTTATTGGAGATAGGTTAAAGACAACCTTTATTGAAAGCTATCCTAGTGGTAGCTATGGAGAGCAGCCTTCAGGCTAAGTCTTGAAGGAATGTAAAGCAGCTTGTTTTACCAGTCTATAATCTCTTGAGTGACCAAATGAAAGAGGACCACACCAGGTATATATTCAAAATATATATATGTATTTATTGCTAAACACACCCCTCTAGTCTCTTTATGAGGCTAGAGTTCGAAGTACATAAGTTATAAGTTAGTTATCTACAGTAATAGCACAAATACACGCTTGAGCCCTAGGGGCGTACCAAACCATATACCAATAAAGTGGTATAAGAACCACGACTGAGCTAGACACAGGGCCTAGAGCCTGTAGAAGTGCTTGGACCACAAGGAACCACCCAAGGTAGTGACACAGGGGACCCACGGGGGACGCGTGCAGTGTATGAACACAGCCGCGAATCGCCGTTGACTTCTATGGGGAAAGTCGCGGTTGGAATTTAAAAGAAAAGGGACACTTAGAGGAGGACTTGGAGCAAACCCTTTGAGAACTAGGCTGTTCTAGTGTCAATACCCACGGGAGCACCGGAGTACTCGAGTTACCTCACCCAGGGGAGCCGGGTGCATAGGTGTCTTTCGGGGTCGGGTTTCGTCGTCGCTTTCAATGGCGATCTGCTGCAAAGTGCTGCTGGCGGCCAAGTCGAAAGTGTTCGGGTGGATCCAAAGGTGGATCGAAGATTTGAAGAACCTGAAAGCAGAGGGGACAGAGTCTGGGTCACTAGCCAGTGACCAGGAAGGCGATGAGCAGATGCCCACCGAGGTCGAGTGCTTCAGGTAGGTTGACGGTCGTCTTGACTCTTCAGCCACGAGGTCCAGGAGGCGTCGACGACGACCAGGAGCTGGATTCGAGCTATCCCACGACGTCTGTCGATTGCAGGGGTATCGGCGACTGGATTGGACCCAACAAGCCTTGGCAACGGCAAGTCTCGTGGAAATGGAAGAAGGACAATGTTGCAGACCAGCAAGGTCTGTGGGACTCACCCAGCGAGGGTAAGTCAGGGCACGCCTGGAGCAACCAGGGAGCCCAAGCAGAAGAAGATTGGCCTTCGGGAGGGCCTACTAGCCAACGGACTAGCGACCGCGAAGGAGCCTCGAGTCGACGCACGTGGAGCTGGCTCACGGGACACTCGTGGAGTGGAGGCCAGTGATCTTCGGTGCAGTCGGTGCTGGAGGCTGGGGCTACTCGGAGCCCAAAGCACGACTTCGTGGGAGACCCAGAAGAGGATGCACTTGCAAATGCGATCGGTGTCCAGGGGTCACGGTTCCACGTTACCCACGACAGCTACGGGCCTCAGCTTTGCTGGGGACTCAGGGCAGCCTCGGGGAAGTCTGGAAATCCACCTCTGGTGATGCAAAGACTTCGGCATCCGGCGGGAGCTTCAGCGATGCAGACCGGACAATTGCTTCTGTGGTGCCTGCCAAGCAGGGGAGTCACTCCTTGACCCCAAGGGAGATTCTTCAGTCCTCTAATCTTGAAGTAGAGCGTCGAAGGTCCAGGATTCTGTGTCAGAGTTTCGTCCAGGTTAATCTAAAGTCCTAAGGACTGCGGTCCCATACTTATACTAAGGTAGGGGGTTGGACATACTCTGTGGACCCACCTATGGGAGGGTCAGGGAAGAGGGGTGGTTACACCCCTTTCCCTTTGTCCAGTTTCGCGCCAGAGCAGGGGCTGGAAGCCCCTGAGCCGGTTTGAACTGGGGTATGCACAGGGACACCAAATGTGCCCCCAGTGCAGGACTTCAAAGCACCAGTGAGTGCTCCCGCCCAGCCCCAATACACACTATCCTGTCTGGGGAGGTGGTTACACCTCCCTGGGACAGGAAACCTATTGTCCAGGCCTCCACTGCCGGAGTTTCGGTCAGCAGCAGGAGGCCAGACTCGTGTCTGTGGCAGCAGCATCCATTTTGTGATGCCAGGGCTCTGGAAAGTCAGTACCGGGTATACCGGTGTGTACATGTCTCTACCTCTAGAAGGGTGGAATGCTACCCCCGCCGCCAGAACTGGCGGGGGGGTAGTATTCCAAGATGTTTGACACCAAACACGACATGTTTCTGTGCAGCCATCCCAAAGTTAGCATTTAACACGAGGTTATAATGCGCTTAAGAGTATATGGTCGGGCTGCACTACAAACAGCATCAGAGAAGGGTCTCCGAGCGCTGCAGAGGGGCCCAGCTCATGCAGGGGCACCCTCTCACATAGGAACCATGCACTCTGCCTTCAGGATTGATAAGGCCTGCCATAGGAGTGACTTATAGGTTTATATGTGTGTATGTATGTAGTGATATAGGTAGCCTATATCACAGTAAGGGGTGCATGCACCACCTTACCCAGGCTGCAGTAGCAGACCTGTGGTGTCATTTTGGATGGCCTTCCAGGGGTGGCACAATACATGCTGCAGCCCCTGGTAGGCCTCTGAGGTACCTATGCCCTGGGTACATAGTATACCATATACTAGGGACTTATAAGGGCACTCCAGATTCCAATCAGAGATGTGCCTAAGGCACATGGAAACCATTTTAGAGAGGAAGCAGCTAGGCTGGGGTTCTGATTAGCAGGGCCCCAGCCAGACTAAAGTCGAAAAACAGTGAAGCATCAGCAAAAAGTGGGGGTACCCATGTGAAGCAGATCCTACTCTCCTACACAACCCCCCAAACGTAGGGACATTAAACTAACCTTGCCCAGTTAAGTCTTCATGTTCTAAGTGGAAGTACCTAGAGAGTCCATCTGCATTGGCATGGTTACTCCCAGGTCTATGTTCCACTGTGAAGTCCATCCCCTGTAGGGAAATGGACCACCTAAGCAGTTTGGGGTTTTCACCCTTCATTTGTTTTAGCCATAAGAGGGGCTTATGGTCTGTTTGAACAAGGAAGTGAGTACCAAACAAGTATGGCCTCAACTTCTTCAGAGCCCAGACCACAGCAAAGGCCTCCCTCTCAATGGCTGACCAACGTTTCTCTCTAGGGGTCAGCCTTCTGCTAATAAAAGCTACTGGCTGATCCTGACCTTCATCATTCAATTGTGACAGTACAGCCCCTACCCCCAATTCAGATGCATCTGTTTGGACAATGAACTTCTTGGAGTAATCAGGACTCTGTAGAATGGGAGCAGTGCACATGGCCTGCTTTAGGTCATCAAATGCCTTTTGACAGCTAACTGTCCACTGAACCTTTTTGGGCATTTTCTTGGAAGTTAAGTCATTCAGGGGTGTCACTATTGATCCATACCCCTTGACAAATCTCCTATAGTACCTAGTCAGGCCTAAAAAGGCTCTCACCTGAGTCTGGGTAGTGGGAGCAGTCCAGTCCATGATGGTCTGGATCTTGCTCTGCAGTGGTTGAACCTGGCCTCCACCCACAAGGTGGCCCAGGTACACAACCTGACTCTGCCCTATCTGGCACTTTGTGGCCTTGATAGTCAGGCCTGCTTTCTGCAGGGCCTGCAAAACATTTCTGAGGTGGACCAGTTGATCCTCCCAGGTGGAGCTAAAGACAGCAATATCATCTAGTTAGGCTGCACTATAGGCTTCCTGACCTGTAAGGACTGTATTCACCAACCTCTGAAAAGTGGCAGGTGCATTCTTCAGACCAAAGGGCATCACCACAAATTGATAATGCCCACTAGGGGTTGAGAATGCTGTCTTTGGCTTTGCATCATCAGCTAGTCTGATCTGCCAGTAGCCAGCTGTCAGGTCAAATGTGCTTAGATACTTGGCCGAGGCCAAAGTGTCTATTAGCTCATCTGCCCTAGGTATTGGATGGGCATCAGTCCTAGTGACTGCATTGAGACCCCTGTAGTCCACACAAAACCTCATCTCTCTTTTCCCACCATTGGTGTGAGGTTTTGGCACAAGGACCACTGGACTAGCCCAAGGGCTATCTGAGGGTTCAATAACTCCCAAATCCAACATCTTCTGGACTTCTGTCCTGATACAGTCCCTGACATGGTCAGGTTGCCTATAAATCGTATTTTTAATAGGCAGACTGTCCCCAGTGTCCACTTCATGAGTGCACCAGGTAGTCTGACTGGGTGTCAGTGAGAATATGTGCCTGAACTGATTGAGCACCTGTCTGCAATCAGTTTGCTGCTGGGCAGTGAGGCTGCCTGCCAAGGCTACACCATCCACTGACCCATCATCAGGGTTCTGTGAGAGCAGGTCAGGGAGTGGGTCACTCTCTTCCTCCTGTCCCTCATCAGTAGCCATGAGCAAGCCCATGTCTGCCCTGTCCACATATGGTTTTAACCTGTTGACATGGAGAACCCTGTGGTGACTCCTGGGTGTTCCTAGGTCTACTAAATAGGTAACCTCACCCTGCTGTTCAACAATGGTATGGGGTCCACTCCATTTGTCTTGGAGAGCTGCTGGGGCCACTGGCTCCAACACCCACACCTTCTGTCCTGGCTGGTAAACAGTCAGTACAGCCTTTTGGTCATGCCAGGCTTTTTGCCGTTCCTGGCTAGCCTCAAGGTTTTTAGTTGCCTTTTCATGTACTCAGCCATCCGGGAGCGGAGACCAAGTACATAGTCCACTATGTCTTGCTTTGGGGGCTTGAGAGGTAACTCCCATCCTTCCTTCACCAAGCATAATGGACCCCTGACAGGGTGACCAAACAAAAGTTCAAAAGGGCTGTAGCCAACCCCCTTTGAGGCACCTCCCTGTATGCAAATAAAAGGCAGGGCAAGAGTATGTCCCATCTTCGCCTAAGCTTTTCTGGGAGCCCTTTAATCATGCCCTTCAAGGTTTTGTTGAATCTCTCAACTAAACCATTGCATTGTGGGTGATAGGGTGTGGTGAACTTGTAAGTCACTCCACACTCCTTCCACATTGCTTTCAAGTATCCAGACATAAAGTTAGCATCCCTGTCTGATACAACCTCCTTAGGGAAGCCCACTCTTGAGAAAATTCCCAGGAGGGCTCTTGCCACCACAGGCGCTGTAGTGGTCCTAAGGGGAATAGCCTCTGGGTACCTGGTGGCATGATCCACTACCACCAGGATAAACCTGTGCCCAGACGCTGTTTGGGGATCCATGGACCAACAATGTCAATCCCCACCCTTTCAAATGGAACCCCCACCACAGGTAGTGGTATCAGGGGGCCTTTGTAGTGCCACCTGCCTTGCCACTGGCCTGGCAGGTTACACAGGAGCGACAAAACTCCTTGGTGTCTTCAGACATGTGGGGCCAGTGAAAGTGAGGGACAATTCTGTCCCAAGTCTTGTTCTGGCCCAGGTGACCTGCTAAGGGAATGTCATGGGCTAGGGTCAATAGGAAGCCCCTGAACTTCAGAGGTATAACCAACCTCCTGGTGGCACCAGGCTTGGGGTCTCTACACTCTGAGTACAAGAGTCCATCATCCCAATACACAGTATGGGGACCACTAGCTTTCCCAGCAGCCTCAGCAGCAGCTTGCTGTCTGAGGGGTTCAAGAGAGGGGCAGCTCTGCTGCTCCTGGCTCAGATCTGCCCTGGAAGGGCCCCTGTCCCCAAGAACTCAACCTGGTCAGGTTCAAGCTCCTCTGGGACAGTTCCTTCCTCAGGACTGAGATCATCCCCCTCAAGAGACTGATCTTCCTTCTGAGCCAAGGGGGAAGGCACTGCCTTTACCCTACTACTCCTCTTCTTGGAGGGCACTTGGTCCATTATTCCAGAATCCAAGGCCTGTTCAGTGTTAGACATTTTGGCTTGTGACCTGGTCACAGCAAACACATCTGCAGGGATGCCCAGCATTTCTGCATGGGTCCTGAGCTCCACTTCTGCCCAAGCTGAAGTTTCTAAGTCATTGCCAAGCAAGCATTCAACGGGTAGGTCTGCACTTACCACAACCTTCTTAAGGCCAATTACCCCTCCCCAGGAGAAGTTAACAACTGCCAGAGTATGGTCTGTTCTGACGTTGCTAGCATTGGTCACTTGGTACATTTCACCAAGTATTATCTGCCCAGGATTCACAAGGTCTTGTGTCACCATGGTGACACTTGCCCCTGTGTCCCTAAATGTCAAAGCCTCTTTTCCATTGATTAAGGGCTGTTGCCTGTACTTGCCCAGATTACTGGGACTCACAGAGGAGGTCACATCCATGCCTCCATCACAGACTAGGACAGCCTGAGTGAGTTCTCTGACTAGGTCAGAGCTCATCTCCCTACCCAGGGTCAACCCTACTAAACCCTTGGCTTGTGTAGTCCCACCACCAATTGTAACAGCACTAGGGGGAGCAGGTGCCTTAGGGGCATTGGTGGGGGCTGGAGTAGAGTCTTTGGACTTGGTGCAATCACCTTTTGCTTACAGACCTTGCACCATGGTTTCTTTTGGCCTCTTCCCTTGTTAGACTGTGAATCCCCACCTGAAGAAGATTTTTGGGGGCCTTGTGAAGACTTTTGGTCTTTACCCTTCTCCCCACCCTTATCAGAGTTTTTAGAATCTTGCTTCTTAGGGTCACCACCTTGGTTCTGTACCTTCTGCCTCACCCTGGTTCTGACCCATTTGTCTGCCTTCTTTCCCAATTCTTGGGGAGAGGTCAGATCAGAGTCCACCAGGTGCTGATGCAACAGCTGATTTTGACAATTGTTAAGGATCTGCTCCCTCATGATAAGATTGTACAATCCTGTGAAGTCACATACCTTACTGCCCAATAACCAACCTTCCAGAGCCTTGGCAGAACAATCAACAAAGTCCACCCAGTCTTGAGTCTGTGCCTTTTGGGTATCTCTGAACTTTAACCTGTATTGTTCAGTGGTTAGGCCAAACCCATCAATCAGAGCACTCTTCAAGACTTTGTAATTATCAGCATCCTCCTCTCTAACAGTGAGGAGCTTATCTCTACCTTTGTCTGCAAAGGAGAGACACAAGATTGCTGCCCACTGCTCCTGAGGGACCCTCTGTACTTTACAGGCCCTCTCTAGAGCAGTTATCCATTTGTGGAAGTCATCCCCACTCTGGTAGGGAGGGACAATCTTGCTCAGGTTTCTATGGTCATAAGACCTTTCCCTATCTCTGGGGAAATTGCTGCCACCATGGGACTCTAGTCCCATCTTTTTCTCTCTTTGTAGAGATCTAGGGACTCCTGTCTATAGCCAACTGCTGTTTTCTGAGTTCAAGCTGGGCTTGCTCATACTCAATCAGTCTCTTTCTCCTGTCATGAGAGGATTCTCTCTTATGAGAGGAGACAGAGGTCCCTATTGAGGTGTCAGAGTGGTTAGACTCCTGAGAAGGAGATCTAGACCTTCTGGGCACACTCACTATTTTTCCTGGGGGACAAAGGGGAGGTCATTCTGATCCTCCTCCTCCTCCACAGGAGGAATTGCGTTTTCCAGGTCAAGGTCATTTTCACCTTCCTGGCCAGTTTCAGAGGGGGGCCTGGGTTTCTTCACCCCTGACCCCTTCCTCATCTTCTGCCCCACCCTCTCTGCCTACCCCTTCAGACCCTAGGGGCCTGCTGAGATCATCAGCCAGTAACACCTCCCTGAGGTGTTGGGTGCTGGCACTTTTGCCTGCCTTCAGCTTCCTAGTATTGCATAATGCTCTCAATTCCAAGAATGGGAGTTTATCATACTTGGAGGGAAGAAGCCCACTGGCTTCTGGCAAGGACTCACTGGGTCCTGGCTTTGAAGACATTACTAGTGAGGTGTGGTGTATGCACTACCTACTCTAGTGTGGCCTACTAAACTCTCTTGAGTTGTAGAAAGGGTGTGCTATCCCTTAACACACAACTCTAAGTTCAGTAGAACTTACTGTATACTAAGCTTGATTTATATGTACCTTAGGTACCCTTAGTGGTTTTCAGTTGATCAATTCAATTGAGATTATCTGGTAAAACAATAGCAAGCTGGAATCCCACACGCTGCACACCAATGTGAGAAGTTGGCCTGGCATATGCTGTCCACTAATTATAGTGGGCACCTTGCACCAGTCCAAACAACCCCTTATTGGAGATAGGTTAAAGACAACCTTTATTGAAAGCTATCCTAGTGGTAGCTATGGAGAGCAGCCTTCAGGCTAAGTCTTGAAGGAATGTAAAGCAGCTTGTTTTACCAGTATATAATCTCTTGAGTGACCAAATGAAAGAGGACCACACCAGGTATATATTCAAAATATATGTATTTATTGCTAAACACACCCCTCTAGTCTCTTTATGAGGCTAGAGTTCGAAGTACATAAGTTATAAGTTAGTTTTCTACAGTAATAGCACAAATACACGTTTGGGCCCCAGGGGCGTACCAAACCATATACCAATAAAGTGGTATAAGAACCACGACTGAGCTAGACACAGGGCCTAGAGCCTGTAGAAGTGCTTGGACCACAAGGAACCACCCAAGGTAGTGACACAGGGGACCCACGGGGGACGCGTGCAGTGTATGAACACAGCCGCGAATCGCCGTTGACTTCTATGGGGAAAGTCGCGGTTGGAATTTAAAAGAAAAGGGACACTTAGAGGAGGACTTGGAGCAAACCCTTTGAGAACTAGGCTGTTCTAGTGTCAATACCCACGGGAGCACCGGAGTACTCGAGTTACCTCACCCAGGGGAGCCGGGTGCATAGGTGTCTTTCGGGATCGGGTTTCGTCGTCGCTTTCAATGGCGATCTGCTGCAAAGTGCTGCTGGCGGCCAAGTCGAAAGTGTTCGGGTGGATCCAAAGGTGGATCGAAGATTTGAAGAACCTGAAAGCAGAGGGGACAGAGTCTGGGTCACTAGCCAGTGACCAGGAAGGCGATGAGCAGATGCCCACCGAGGTCGAGTGCTTCAGGTAGGTTGACGGTCGTCTTGACTCTTCAGCCACGAGGTCCAGGAGGCGTCGACGATGACCAGGAGCTGGATTCGAGCTGTCCCACGACGTCTGTCGATTGCAGGGGTGTCGGCGACCAGATTGGACCCAACAAGCCTTGGCAACGGCAAGTCTCGTGGAAATGGAAGAAGGACAATGTTGCAGACCAGCAAGGTCTGTGGGACTCACCCAGCGAGGGTAAGTCAGGGCACGCCTGGAGCAACCAGGGAGCCCAAGCAGAAGAAGATTGGCCTTCGGGAGGGCCTACTAGCCAACGGACTAGCGACCGCGAAGGAGCCTCGAGTCGACGCAAGTGGAGCTGGCTCACGGGACACTCGTGGAGTGGAGGCCAGTGATCTTCGGTGCAGTCGGTGCTGGAGGCTGGGGCTACTCGGAGCCCAAAGCACGACTTCGTGGGAGACCGAGAAGAGGATGCACTTGCAAATGCGATCGGTGTCCAGGGGTCACGGTTCCACGTTACCCACGACAGCTACGGGCCTCAGCTTTGCTGGGGACTCAGGGCAGCCTCGTGGAAGTCTGGAAATCCACCTCTGGTGATGCAAAGACTTCGGCGTCCGGCGGGAGCTTCAGCGATGCAGACCGGACAATTGCTTCTGTGGTGCCTGCCAAGCAGGGGAGTCACTCCTTGACCCCAAGGGAGATTCTTCAGTCCTCTAATCTTGAAGTAGAGCGTCGAAGGTCCAGGATTCTGTGTCAGAGTTTCGTCCAGGTTAATCTAAAGTCCTAAGGACTGGGGTCCCATACTTATACTAAGGTAGGGGTTGGACATACTCTGTGGACCCACCTATGGGAGGGTCAGGGCAGAGGGGTGGTTACACCCCTTTCCCTTTGTCCAGTTTCGCGCCAGAGCAGGGGCTGGAAGCCCCTGAGCCGGTTTGAACTGGGGTATGCACAGGGACACCAAATGTGCCCCCAGTGCAGGACTTCAAAGCACCAGAGAGTGCTCCCGCCCAGCCCCAATACACACTATCCTGTCTGGGGAGGTGGTTACACCTCCCTGGGACAGGAAACCTATTGTCCAGGCCTCCCCTGCCGGAGTTTCGGTCAGCAGCAGGAGGCCAGACTCGTGTCTGTGGCAGCGGCATCCATTTTGTGATGCCAGGGCTCTGGAAAGTCAGTACCGGGTATACCGGTGTGTACATGTCTCTCCCTCTAGAAGGGTGGAATGCTACCCCCGCTGCCAGAACTGGCGGGGGGGTAGTATTCCAAGATGTTTGACACCAAACACGACATGTTTCCGTGCAGCCATCCTAAAGTTAGCATTTAACGCGAGGTTATAATGCGCTTAAGAGTTTATGGTCGGGCTGCACTACAAACAGCATCAGAGAAGGGTCTCCGAACGCTGCAGAGGGGCCCAGCTCATGCAGGGGCACCCTCTCACATAGGAACCACGCACTCTGCCTTCAGGATTGATAAGGCCTGCCATAGGAGTGACTTATAGGTTTATATGTGTGTATGTATGTAGTGATATAGGTAGCCTATATCACAGTAAGGGGTGCATGCACCACCTTACCCAGGCTGCAGTAGCAGACCTGTGGTGTCATTTTGGATGGCCTTCCAGGGGTGGCACAATACATGCTGCAGCCCCTGGTAGGCCTCTGAGGTACCTATGCCCTGGGTACATAGTATACCATATACTAGGGACTTATAAGGGCACTCCAGATTCCAATCAGAGATGTGCCTAAGGCACATGGAAACCATTTTAGAGAGGAAGCAGCTAGGCTGGGGTTCTGATTAGCAGGGCCCCAGCCAGACTAAAGTCGAAAAACAGTGAAGCATCAGCAAAAAGTGGGGGTACCCATGTGAAGCAAATCCTACTCTCCTACACTCCTTACACTAGCGTGCAAACTCATCCTGAACAACCAGAAAATCACAGCTACAATTTCCTCTAAAACCTGGGAAAACTGGATCTCATTCATTAGAGGGGCAGATAACATTTCCCTTCAGACCACCCCCTGGAAAGCGAGAACAAGAACAATTTGGTCCACGTTAGATAACTCTATGGCTAACACAAAACCTCTGTAGACAAGTCCCACTCTGCACTGACATTGCTTAATAAATGTCATTCCCATGATCCTACAAGATACACTTATCAAGGAGTCACTAAAGGCCTACAACCCTGTGGTCACTTTTATCACGTTAACTATTCTTTTAGTCACGTTTTCTTATGTTTGGTCAAGTTTTATGTTAACTGATGCCGATACTGATATTCTGCCGTATATTGAAGTCAACTAACATGTATGTCAGCAACTGTTAGTACCATTACTGTACTTAGTTTTATTGTTCAGAATTTAAACTACAACAGACATTCTGTACTGGGCATTAGTCAAATTAGCTTGAATCTTCCCTAACAATATACAGAGTTCTATGAATTAGTAAATGCCAAGAACCCTAGTTAGATTTAATGATGAACTCTGCACAATGTTTGAAGGTAGAATTGTATGCATTTCCATGCCAAGTTCAACATGGAATTATGTTTTTTTTATCCCATTTATGTATTCATTTTCCTTTGTCCTTACTGCCTTTGTTATAAAATACAATAAAGGTTATGGAAATAAAAAAAAAATCACATCATGTGATACGGTGTCGCTTGTAACTGCCGGTATTGGCCCCATCAGGAATATGGGGTCAAACAAAATAAGAGTCTTTGGGCCTGATTCACAAAGGTAAACTTATTCTTTTGTGTAAGTTTACTATTTTTTTGCTATTCACAAACTCCGAGTTAATAGTAAGTTTACGACTACGGGCTCCACAGTCGACGTTGAGAGCTGCGCACATAAAAAGATGAGCAAGGCCTATGTTTTTATGTGCGGAGTTCTCAGTCCAACTGTGGAGTCTCCGCAGTTTTAAAAGTACTATTAACTCAATTATTAAGCTTCAATGAATGAGGACCTGTGAGGAAATGAGGTGTATTATAAGTGTGGTTTTGCGACCTCACCATGTAATACACTTACCAAACCCTTTAGGACCCTGAGATTTAGTTTGTCAAACCTTCAGCTCAACCCTGGGTAGCTGTGGCTCTGAGCAGCATGGCTTACACAGAACAAGTGGAAAGCATTTAAACAGCACCAAAACAATTGTAGAACAAATCAACACAACACTAGAGAAATCTGATACCATTTTATAAAAATAGATAATTTTAAAATAAATTTAGACACCACAACGAAAAAGATAGACTGGAGGGTTCTAGAGGTATGGATTTTAAAAGGAATAATACATGAAAGCAGTTTCACTCAACTGTGAACAAGCCGTGGTAAATTCAACAGAAACATTTTCAAAGAAAACTTGGGTAAGTGTAAATGCGGTCAGGTAGAAGTACTTGGGGAAATCAACTCCGTCAGGGTGCTAGTCAGGGGACCAGCAAGGGTCATAGAAACAGTTACCTCCACAGAAGAAGCAGTCCTAGGCACTTTATCAGCATTGCAAGGATTCTCCTATGGAGTGGTCTTGATGCAAAGGATGAAGGATGCTGAAGTTACTCTAAGGATGCTGTGTATGCAGCGTAGTCAACGTGGGACTTCCTGCAGGGATTCTTCAGTCCGTGAAGATGGTTAGGGGGTCATGGTTGACATCCCACAAAGTCCTCTCCAATCTGGTCGATGTCCAGTCGCCACTGGAATACCAACAAAAAGGAGAGGGAAACTGAGGCTCTTCAATAGGTTTGACACCGACCTCAAAAAAAGGCGTTACAGGATCAAACCCCCAATCCTGTACATGAATTAAAAAAAAAACCAGACTGTATTTTGAGGGTTTTCAACTTCCAGATTGATACTCTGTAGTCGAATGTTGGATAAATTATATTTATGCGTGTTCCAATGTCGAAACATTTCGATAAGAGAGAAATATCAGCTAACTCACTTTTTAATAAAGGGAGTAGCAATAAGGTAGATGATATTTTACCTATACCATATAAAAGTCTTAAACAACTTTTTCTTCAGTAAGGAAGACATGATCAAGGAGAGCTCAAAATGGTGGAAGGTACAAAGTCTCAAACAATATCTTGAAAGAAAATTAATACCCAGAGGGCTATGCATTAATCTTTTTCCTTCAGCTGAGGATATGATTAGGATATGGCCCAAAAATGGCAACTCAAAATACAAAATACTTCATTTGATACAATAATGATGCTTACTGAACAAGCAGAGGACACTATAGTCAGATTAAAATACGAAATCATTGGTCTTAAAAAGAAATAGAGGACCTTAAATATGAAGATTTGACCATAAATAACAATGAGATTTTAGATTGCATTCTTGCCAGATATCAGGATGAGATGAAGAATAAAAAATTAACAAAACTGGAACGAGACATTTGAGATTACAATTCTGGATGAATTTACTCCTCCGCTAAAAAGTATGATGTAATTTCTAAAAAGAAGGACTTAAGTCAGACAAAAGATAGAAGTAGCTCGGAAATCTCCTTGAGCAGTACCGTTAGTCTACCGATAGACAGTGAACCCTCTACAAGCTCTTCTCTCTCCCAATATAAATCTCTTTTTTTAGAGGAATTGCGCAGAATGCAGAAGGCAGAATGAACAGCTGGGTCCCTGGCAAGAAAATACATTGACAAAAAAAACTACCCCCAGAAGACATCAAAGGAACAGA
Organism: Calotriton arnoldi; assembly: GCA_963921515.1. Classification (NCBI taxonomy): domain Eukaryota; kingdom Metazoa; phylum Chordata; class Amphibia; order Caudata; family Salamandridae; genus Calotriton; species Calotriton arnoldi. The sequence continues at coordinate 276,613 of CAWUFW010013482.1, forward strand.
AGAAGAAAAAAATTCCAAAGGAGTAAGGACTAAATAACAAACGAAACATGACAAGAGCAAGAGTTAAATTTAGTTTTGAATTTATCGACTCAGGAATTATCATCTGAACAAATGTATGTTTTGAATAAAGGGTTTAACTTTGTACTATCCCAACACATTGATTTTTTTAACTTTAAAGTTTAAATGTTTCCGTAAATTTAAATTGAAAAATATTTTAGAAATAACACTACCAAAACATCCACGAGGGTGTGTCAGGTTCCCCATTCATCACAATCCATTAGAGATCTAAAGGATATTCAAACTTTAATATCAGTATCTGAGCCAGTCCACACAAACCTAGAAGAGGTAGCAACTGATTTAGATATTATATTGGATGAACCTTTAGATCTTAGTTTGAAGCCCAAATCAACCTTCTGCCCCAAATTTGGTAATGAAGACAACATAGACATTTTTGTGAAGAGTGCATTGCGCGATATAGCTAACCTTAAGTTTGATCGGAAAGCAATGAATTTTACAAAGACATAGCAGCTAGCTCTCTTATCTTTACAGAGTAACAAAGAGATTGTAATACGCAAAGCAGATAAAGGCGGCTCTATTGTTATTTTCAATTAATGAAGATTACAATGGAGAAGCGTTGTGTCAATTATCAGACAATTGTGTCAATTATGAGATTTCTACTCCCTTTTCAGTAAAAAATGCAGAAAAGGAACTCACTAGACTTTTACAGAAATGGAAAACTTCAGGCTTATTGAGCGATGAGGAAATCATTTATCTTAAAATTTTTAATCCAAGGACACCAGTAATTTACTTTTTACCAAGGGTTCCCCAGGATACCATCAATCCGCAAGGTAGACCAATAGTCTCTAGTAAAAATTCACTTTGTGAATGCTTATCAGAGTCTATTGACATTTACATTGCACCATTTATTAAGGTTTTGCCATCTTACATTAAGGATACCACAAATTTTTTAACACGAATTAACAACATTCCCTGCGCAGAAAACATGTTTTTAGTTTTTTTGTTACTATGGATGTGAAATCCCTTTATACTTGCATCTCACACACAGATAGTTTTAACAGTATGGAATACTATCTTAGCAGAAGAAGAGCCAATCTATTGTCACATAGTAGGATGCTAATAGAAATGGCCAATTTTGTACCAAGCAATAATGTTTTCTTCTATGAAAATTCCCTTTAGCATCAAACTCGCGGAACCGCAATGGGTTTGTGATTCACACTATTGTATGCATCCCTGTTCATGGCTAAATTTGAAAATGAAGTGATTTACGGGGAACTGTCAGCACTTTCTGAGAACAATGTGTGATTATGGCTAAGATTCATTGATGATATTTTGTATCATTTGGAAAGGTGGCACAACCATCCTAGGACATTTTCTCTATATTTTGAATCAGAACTCACGCAATATCGAATTGTCTATAGAGTACAGTAAAGAAACGATCAACTTTTTAGACTGCACAATATATGTAGAAGATCAGAAACTTATCAGTAAACTATATAGGAAATCGACATCAGTGAATAGTATTTTACATTCCACTTCTGCACATCCTTCGCATCACATACACAATATTCCATATGGAGAATTACTTAGAGTGAGACAGGAATGCAGTAAAGATTCTGATTTTATGCATGAGGCTGCCAATATCAAAACACGTTTTATCCAACAAGGTTACCAACCATAAGTTATCCAGAAAGCCTTTAACAAAATTAAACATGTAAAAAGGGATGTCAAATAAGAAAGAACTCAACGGCGCACTTTCCAGCTTGCACCTCACGCTTAGTTTTGAAGATTCAGAAGTCCTGCACACAAACCCTCCGGCACCTGCCGTTGTTCAGTGCCCCTGTGTACCAGATCCTTGGTCAGCAAAGCATGTGGAGGTGCACCAGATAAAGAAGTCCATTCATGCGTATTATATCAAAACCTTTATTTTTCCATCGTCTTTTCTTTATTTACATACACTGTCCAGCCAACTCATTTCGTTCCATAAACAATAGGAACTTCATCAGGGCTGAAAACCAATTAATATAAAAAACAAATCAACAAACGGCACAAGACACTACAAAACAAACCCTAAACAATATCACTTTCAGAAACATATTTGGTCCCTTCTACAAACACCTTTAATGAATATGGAATATGGTGATGAAGGGACGTACTATGTGACCCAGATAGGGTGTGCATTTATTCTATTAATATGAGCATAAATTTATATCACCAATATGTTAGTCGGCTGGCGGTTAGATAAATCGAAATGGAGGAAATGGAGGTGGGGTTTAAAAGTAAGACCTCTACTAAAAAAAGCACAGACAGAACCAAAATTGTATGCCAGCTACACCATCTGTGCCCAACATGTCACAGCGTCAGCAAGGTTTAAGAGGGGCGGGGGAGGGAGTTTTGTTAAAGGGAATAAAGCAGGGGGCCAAGTTAGTCCAGTCAACGTTCGGGATGGCATTAGGCCAAACAAAAGTGTATACCCAAATAAAAGCCCCAAGGAAAGCAGACCCTCTCTCAAGAGTAAACAGAGCCCCGAGGTACGAAGGGTTCTAAGAACTGTGGAAAATTCAGACCAGGCATATATTACGCGTAGACCATCACAAACAAAATATGTGTATCTGGAAGTGACCTGTAGGGGGAAAAAAGCAAATAAGTGGAAGCCCCTGAACAGGTCAAGCATCCTGTCACTTTTCTCACACTGCAAGGCACTGGAGGAGGTAGCATCTAATGATATAGAATATGTATTGTTCACTCAGTCTAAAGCAGAGAGAGAGGTAACAAAAGTTTGCTTTACATCACCAGTGTTTGTTGACCTGGTCTTAGAAGCTAGTGACGAGTTAAACAACTTAGGTCTAAGATTAGTACAGGAAGCAGAGGTGGAAACTTACTGCTCAAAACTACCAATGTTGTCAAACCATGCGGGCTTAAGCCAAGCACGGCAAGATTTGGTGAATGGGAGAGAAATAAACCCTCCTTGGCTGGTGGGGATAAACTGCGGAACCCTAAAAGTTACTATCTCATCCCAGAAAAGAGAGGGTTTGTCAAATCTGATCCCAGTACGCAATGGGTTTGCGCATCTAAGCATTGACGGGGAGTCAACTTTCTCATGGGAGGAAGAGATAGATTAGGAAATCGACACACCCACCGGCTTGGGGGTTGTCTCCTGGAATGTACATGGATTAAAGAATTTATTAAGAACAACAGATCTTGTAGAGATATGGGAGGGGAACGAGATAATTTGCTTCCAGGACACATGGCTGGCGGGTGAGGATTTTCATCAAAATGGTTTCATGAACTTTAGGAAATATGGAACCAAATCGGGCACAGGGAGGGTGAAAGGAGGCCTAATGACTTTGATATCTACTAAATCTAGTAAGGGGGCAACAAAAATTGAAACAAGTAGTGATTGGGTCTTAGCATGCCTACTGAATCTTTATGCGGGTGGCCATCAACAAAATAATCTGATAGTTGTGAATGTTTACATAAATCAGAAGGACTCTAAGAAAGAGGAATGGGAAATGTTCCAGAGAGACCTGGTAAATCTAATAGAGCTCCAGTGGGAATATCCAATTTTGTTATTAGGGGATTTTAATCTGCATTTAGATCCAAGGAAGGCTGACTCTGCAATCTCAGATATGCTAGAGTGTTACAGTATTCCGACCGCAAATTTTCCAAAATGTGTTCAGTCGAAGTTTGATAGCACTATGGTGAACTTTTTGGAAGAATTAGGGTTTGTATGCCTAAATGGCCGTTTCAAAGAGGACGACCCAGCAGACCAAACGTTTTTATATGGGAAACAACAGTGCCCCATTGACTACGTGTTCATACAGGCATGGTATTTTAATCTCTGCAGGGGATTTTTGGTGCTAAGACTAAAGGGAAGCGATCATTGGGGGCTAAAATTAGATACAGCGATAGCTCCATTGGTGAGAGATCAAGCTATTCCAATGGCACTAGATTTCACCAATTGTTTAACTACAAGAATTGATGGGAGATATTTTGAGCAGTTAATGCAGTATCAATCAATCAATGATATGATCCAGGATAGGGCCATGGGGGAGCCTAATTGTGCATGGTATGCAACTATCATTGCAGAGGTAGTAAAAAGATTGATACCAGTAGTAAGGGTATGTAATAAGAGGCAAAAAAGGGATCAGCTGTGCCAAACTTCAAATCAACAATGGTTCGATAAAGAGTGTGGTGTAGCCAGGAAGCAGTTAAGGAAAATAGGAAGGGTAAGGCAATCAAATGATCAAGCAAAGCTAGTTGAAATTTACCGCTGTAAAAAAGAGAATATGAAGCTCTGGTGAGGAGAAAGAAGTGGGCTTTATTTGAGTTGAATTGGGATGTGATGATTAGGACGCTTCAGGAAAAGGATACGAGAAAATTATGGAAATTGGTCCAGAAGGGATGTGGTATGGCTGTCCCTCCAGCAAGATGTATGGTGCCGGAGCAGATTGGGTACCCTTCTTAACCAATATTTATAAGCCAAGTGGGACAGTGGTGAAGGAGGACTGGCCAACTGTGGGTGCGGAGGCCTTGGAGTAATTCTCTATTCAAACAATAGATAAGTTGAAACCTCCCTTAAAATTAACAAAGGCAGCTGGACCAGATAACCTGACAGGAATTATAATTAAGTCAAATCACTTGTGGTGGGCTGGATTCTTCTCCAAAGTTTTTATCCACATAATTAAGACCGGGATAATTCCTCTGAGTTGGAAGGGGGCAATAATTAAACCTAAACATAAAAAAGGTGCTAAGGAAGAACCAGGGAATTACCGGTTAATAGTTCTGTTGGATGTAGGTGCAAAGCTGTACTCCAAATTAATATTTAGGGCTTTAAAGAACTGCATAGAAGATAACAGTATTATCCCAATGGAGAAGGGAGACTTTAACGCCGGGCCCTCCACAATAGATCACTGCTTCAGTTTTTGGGCTTTGGGGAAGAAGGCAAAAGAAACAACAGGGAATTTATTCTGTTGCTTTGTTGATTTTAGCTCAGCATTCGATTTGGTCGATCGTAGAATACTTTGGGCGAAATTAATACAACTGGGTATTCCTTGTCCATTAATAGTAATTCTGCAAGAATTGTATACTGGGTACTGGGCCCAAGTAGACTTGAATTAGACGGGGCCCTCTCTGAGAAAATTCCCTTGGGAAATGGATTAAGGCAGGGCTGTGTCCTGGCTCCCACATTGTTCTCCCTATTTTTAGCTGATCTACCGGGAGAGTTGGCAACGACACATTCGTTCTCCCCGAAAATGGGAGGGAGACATGTGTCGTGCCTACTCTATGCAGATGATTTGGCAATTCTGGACGTGACACAAGAAGGCCTGCAGAGGAAGCTAAAAAAAGTTTAATCATTATTGCGAGGCAAATAAATTGAAGATAAACATGGGAAAAACAAAGATAATCATGTTTGGGAAAAAAAGTATACCATATAAATGGCAGTTAGGCAAAAGTAGAGTAGAGGTTGTGTCCTCCTACAAATATCTGTGCATGACATTTACCAGTCAGCTGAGTTGGACCTTACATAAAGAATCAGTGGAGTCGAGGGCATTAGCTACGACAGGGGGACTTGCCCACTTTAAAAAGACTTATAGCGGCCCCTCCTGGTCTCCCCTCTTAACCGCTTATAACGCAGTGGTCCCCACGCAATGTCTCTATGGGGCCGAGCTGTTAGCCATTAGTACGGAGGGAAGTTGGGAGAGGTGTGAAAGCAAATGTCTGAAAAAACTGTTGGCCCTCTCTAAAGGTGCAATGTCCCAGGCAATCAGATTAGTAGCAAAATTGCAAGCCTGGAAGTTCCTAGCTTATAAATCAGCTCTGGGTTTTTGGGATAAACTATTGGTCCCAAATACTCAGAAGATATCAGCCTGTTGTGCCACTGAAATAGAAAGAAGTGCATTACAGTGGGCAAGGAAGGTTAAGAAAAGTTTTGAAGACATTGCAGGAACCTTAAACTAGAATTAAAAATAGCTGAAGCCCCAATCTCTAAAGCAGAATTAAAATCAGCCTGTAAAAAAGAATCTAGATTGGCAGACTTGAAATATGTAAGGAACAAACCCTCTGCAAAATACATGTTAGATTCATGGGAAATTATGAATGTATTCCCGTATTTATCTGCATTCCCAGATACCCGGTTACGATTACTACTATTAAAGTTCCGGGCAGGATTAAATGTGCGTTATGTAAGAGCTGAGAAATTTGAAGCCCTTTTAGATCAAGAGAATAACTGCACATGTGGACTGCCGTTTCATAACCTCAATGTTCATGTTTTAATTGATTATCGTCATTTATTTGCTTGTTTTTAAAACCTCTTTTTAAAATATAATATTAATTGTCGAAATGATGCACTAGAACTTCTCTTAAGGATGGAATTCTTTGACGTGGCTTGCGCACTGGCTAAGTTTTTAAAAATATTTTGGATTAGTGTCTTATAGTGTAAATAGTAGGGGTTTGGGTTTTTAGTGTAGTATGATGAATTGGTATTTATACGGTGTAATTATATAATTTTTTTATTGTTTTTAAGGACTGTATGTTTTAAAGACGGTGTCTAAACATTAATAAAGAATGAACTGAACTGAACTTGGTTCAGTATAAAATTTGCAAAATAAAAGGACATGCATTGTTGTTATCGTCACATGGGCACATGCACACGATGCTCGACCAATCATTCATATTGGGGAAACTGGTTAACCTGTGAAAGATCCCCAGTCTAAAGCGGGTTAGCACCATCCTCTCATACCCACCTAACGTAGTATTTAGATATGGTTGAATACTGTAGGTGGTTAACATCATTTGGTTCGCCTGCACTGTGGTCTTTAATATTGCAATAGAAAATCTATTAGTCTCAAGGAGCGTTGTACACATTTTTTTTAGGTTGATTCTAGAGACATTATTTAAAGTGCTAGGGTCTTCAAAGTATTCCGGGTGCCCAAAGTCTTTCGTAACATTTTAAATATATTTTAGCCATGGAATGCTTGTGGCCCTGTGTAATTTTAAACTATCCTTTAAGATATCCCGGTTAAGACCGGTTTTGGGATTAGACCATATCCTGTGCCACAGTAAAGTGGGTTGTGTTTTTATAAGATCGGATATATACGGCATCCCCAATTCAGTATGACACATATAGGTTGATGTGCTGCTTGGGACTGCCAATAGATATCTGAAGAAAGCGTTCTTGACTAACTGTAGGTGCTGAGGGTTTTCATATCCCCAAACACCAGCACTGTACATGGCTGTAGAGGCGCATTTTGATTTGTAAATATGTAATAGCTCCACAACCGGCCGTCTCCCCAGTTTTCTCGCAAAATTGGCCAGAGCAGCAGTAGCTTTCATAAATAGTAGTTTTCTTGCTTGCACAGTCTGGGACCAACTCCCCTTATGGTCAAAGAGAATGCAGAGGTAAGAAAATCTTCTAGTGAATTCTATCTTATTATTGTCAATAAAGATACCCCAGCACTTTGAGCTATCGTGCCCACATTTCATTATATACGTTTTGGAGGTGTTCACCCTAAGACCCAGATTGTGCATGAATGTTGAAAAGCAAGAGACAGCCCTTTGTAGCCCCAATTGTGTTTGTGACATCAAAACTGCGTCATCTGCATACAATAGTGCAGGTATTGAACGTCTATCTGTCTGTGGAAGGTCCTGGCACTGATTCGCCAGCACTTGGCCTAATTCATTTGTGCACAAAGTGAAAAGAAAGGGAGCCAGAACACATCTTTGCCTAACCCCCTTTCTGGTTTTAAAGCTGGCCGTACACTCCCCAGTGATTCCGTATCTTACCCTTGCCTTTGCATCATTGTATAGTTGCCTGAGAAACAGTATAAGAGGGGTTTCCACACCCATATCTTCTAGAATTTTCCAAAGTTTCTCACGTATGACGCAATCGAAGACTGCAGTAAGGTCTACAAAGGCCAAATATAGCCTTCCCTGTTTGGCCAATGTATACTTTCCCAGGAGGATGTTTAGATTTAAACCCTGTTCGACCGTGGCTAGACCCTGTCTGAAGCCATATTGTGGTTCTGTTATGATGCCTTTATCTTCAGCCCAATCTTGTAGTCTGTTCAGTATAATACGTCCCACCACCTTGACCAAGGAGTCTAACAGAGATATCGGTCGATAACATGCGGGGTTGTGACGATTTCCTGTTTTCAAAATTGGAACCAAATGACGCACAAGGCCCTACACCACAATTCTCTGCACTACCTAGCTCAGAAACTGGTGCTCTCTGCGGGCAATAGAGCCTCCAGGAGTGCCAAGACTCTTCTACTGAAACCACAACGATTTGCCAAGAAAACAACCTATAACCGATCCTTCTCTGGTATGGCTCCCAGGATCTGGAATGCTTTGCCCACTGAAACAAGACTGAACCCTTCCACTGCCTCCTTCAAAAAAGAAGTGAAAGCGATTCTCATGGCTAAATTCACGTGAATTTACTTACTTATTACTGTATTTTAATTACTAGTTCTGTTTTTTTGAGCTCCATATTTTAATCGCTAGTTTTTTACCTTTCTGAATATCGTATATCTGAATCACTTATAACTGTGTTTGCTATGTCTACTCTTGTTTCCTACATCTGACATGTAAAGCGCTCTGATACCCGCAAGGGTCTTGTTCGCGCTATATAAAACCTTCAAAATAAAATGTTGGTTCCGACCATGTTGTTATAAAGCTGGAAGAGCAACATGCTGCTATTACTTGGGTTAACAGTGGGCCCCATAGGGGCAAGTTTGATTTATAAAGGTCTACCGGGACTCCATCTGGGCCAGGAGCTTTTCCGCCCAAGCTTGCATTGATGGCACAATTAACCTCTTCTAGAGAGAAAAGTGAATCTATGGGATGGTGAATAGATGGCAATATCTCCTGCGGGTGAGAGGGGTTTGCCGTTAAAATCTCATGTGCATTGTTGTTATTATTATACATACTTGAATAGTTATCCACCCATTGATCCTCGGAAATGGCTATTTCTATGGATGGTAGATCTAGAGAGGGCTAAAAACGGGGCATTCACTGCCTTCCAAAAGGCGGTGTTGTCTCTGATTAATGTTGCTTCGTGCAGAGCTTCCCATAGTTCTTCTCTTAACGTGCTTTTGCATTCTTTGAGGGTGCGTTTATATTCCCCCCTAGCCGCTTTGATTTCTTGCGGATTTCTAATGGGCTTATGTAAAGCGTGTTTCAAGTTATTAAGAGCTTTAGTGCATTTTGTGTCGAACCAGCCCTGTTTGACTCTGTAGGGTTTTTTGTTCTCCACAGATAAAGCATTCTTAACTTCTCCTGTGATCTGTGCGAAAGATGTTAAGATTTCAACACGAGGGGTAAGCTAAAAAGGCAGATATGCAATTCGTTAATAATGACTTGGTGAATACAACCGAGTCCACCATGGGCCACCGAAGAGTATAGCCATTAGTCTTATCGAGAGCTATGTTTTGAACTGCATGGGCCGATTTACCCTTGGTGTTTAGTATGTCACAGGGAATTGAAAAAGAAATACTTAATGGATAGTGATCGCTCATCGGGTTTTAGTGAGTGGTAAAGGTTTTAAGCCTGCTAGAATACCTATTTGACAGGAGAATGTAGTCGATGGTCGAAGACAACCCTCTACCATTAAAGGTGTGGCTAAAGGGCACTGATGGAGAGCATAAATCGTTGGCGAAGCCAAGGTCAAAGGAAAACATGATTTCATTCAAAAGTTCCCCGAAAATAGTATGTGGGAAATGAATATAATTAGTTCCATCATCGGATCCGATCCCACAAGTATTCCCCTCAGTATGAGGGCATAGCACAGAGTTAAAATCCCCACCTCATATGACGCATACGTCTTTAGCATTATCATTCTGCAAGGTATTCAGGTCTCTACTCAATTTCCTCACTACCCCCACGATCTGATCTGACGGGATATTGTTATAAAAATTCAACACAACTAAGCAATGTCTTTTCTCAATATCGTATATCAGCATCTGGTAATAGGTTTCTGATTTCTTCAATTCAAGATTAATTGCATTCACATAGTTGGAGATGTATATACATAACCCCCCCTTACTTCTCCCGCGAGTGGAAGGTACCACAGCAGTGTGAAAGGTTTTGTAACGTAATGTAATGTATGTAATGTAATGTAATGTAAAATAGATTTCTATAGCGCGCTATCACCCTACGGGTATCTTGGCGCTGAGAGAATACCTTGTTGTTATATAGCGTGCTTGATCAACCACCCTAAAAAGAATACAGGAAATTGGTTAAGGAGAGAGGAAAAACCAGAAGGAATCATAGGATGGATCAGTAACATTGCGTCTGGGTATTATTTCTCCCTCGGGAATAACCACGTCTTCAATATCTTCCTAAATTGCATTACATTCTCACTCTGCCTGATGTTAGATGGGAGCTCATTCCACAGTCGTGAGGCCACTGAGCTAAAAGCTCTCCCTCCTGTCCTAGCTCTTTTAAATTTTGGGATGTTAACTAGATTTGCTGTTGACGAGCGGAGGTTTCTTGTAGGGGTATACCACGTAAATTTTCTCTGCAGTGGTCTAGGGCCCAGACCATGTGCTGCCTTAAAGACAATGCAGAGAGATTTAAAGTATATCCTCTGCTGAATCGGCAGCCAATGAAGATCTCTTAGGGCCAGGGATGCAGAAGATCTGCGCTGCCGATTTAAGGCCAGCTTTGCTGCTATTATTTGGATTCTTTGCAACTTCAGTATCATGGAGTTAGGGGCTCCAAGAAACAGGGAGTTGCAGTAGTCCAACCTGCTCAAAATAACACTCCTCACCACTTGTATTCTGGCAGAGACCAGTAATAGCGGGAGAATCTTTCGTAGAGCTCTAATCAAGGAAAAACAAGTGCCGACTGTTTTGTTTACCTGTGAGTCCAATTGGAGATTGTTATCCATCAGCACCCCCAGATTGCGTACTGTTTTAGTTGGAGTTAATACGCTATCCGTAGGAGTAAGCCGGAAATCAGCAGGAAGGGGACGGGCTATTTTGCTCGTAGTGCAAGATACATCTTCTGTTTTATCTCCGTTAAATTGGAGAAAGTTGTTTCTAAGCCAGTTTGTAGTGCTTTCCATGCACTGGTGAAATTTATCCATGGAAATTGTTTGATCTCCTTCCAGCAAGAACATAAGCTGTATATCATCAGCATAGTTGACCAATTCCACTCCAAAGGATTTAATAATGGGGATAAGTGGGCGCAGGTAGATGTTTGTATCCGTTAATGTGCATGATATCCTCCGCCCAGGTTTCCTGAAGGCATAGTATGTTAAATTCCCCTATGAACTCTAACCTTTGGGGATTATTAAGCTTCGATCGAAGTCCTGCCATGTTCCAAAATAGAACGTGACAGAGATCCCTCCTACCAATATCTCTGTTATTCGGACCATTTACCTTGTCAGGTGACTCTACAAGAGATAACCCTGTAGTTAAGAACTTATCTGGGGCATCCACAATGTCAGTGATGGAGGGCATGAATCCAACCTCGGTGCGTTGAAAGGTTCAAATACATGAGTAAGAAGACATATTAGGTGCCCCCATATGCCTGTTGGATCCCCTGCCACACAAATCCAAACTACTAGTCAGGGTGCCATTCTGACCTATGTAAGCACCCATTGGTGGCGTGCTAGTTGCTAGTCTCCGTGACGGTGATTCCCCCGGGGCAATAGGAGCAGTAATGTTCTCCTTGGGTACATGCAGTCAGTCTGGATCATTAAGATCCCTCAAGGGGGCATAAGGGTTGGGCATTGTGTATATTCCCTCAACACAAGAGGGGGCTCCTGCCGCGATTACACTATGGTTACTGTTTATGCTGTTAAGTGGGGGTCTATAAAAGAACCCCAAAGGCAAAGCTTTGATGCCTGATTCATCTAGGAAAGTCTGAGACTCCTGTCTTAAGATGTTGCGTGCTAAGTCAGGGAATTGGAATGTAATTATAACACTATTACCCTCAAATATCTTCCTTGAATGTCCTAACCACGCTACTCTCCTGGCCATCAGGATATGTCTATGATCAGTCATTTTAAAACTAGTATATTTGCACAACCAGTGAGTGACTTTGTTAATCAATTGGACCGAAGATTAGTCCTTGTGCGAACCCAGACCAGGCACCCCTGCTAAAGTCACTGTGTAGGGACAGCATGCTGGGGGGAGATCAATTGTTGGCAGACCATGGGTATTCATAATAGCTAGACGGTGGCTGTCTACTAGGGCTTTGGGACTGTATACCCAAGGTCTCAGATTCACTAGTTGAAGCTCCTACTGGCCTACCGCTAGAAGAGAGGGGTTGGTTAGTACTCCAGGTGTCAGGAGGGAGGACCCCCCTTTGTGCTGTCACTAGATTCACGTTATCAATGGAAGGCGCTGATTTAATAGCAACCAGGGCATTTTCAACTCTATCTAGGGAGTCTCTAGACTCCCTCATGGTTTTAGTGAGCTTGTTACAAAATTTAGACAACAAATCAGTCAATGTCTCTGTAATGTTTTGCTTCAGTGGTACCCAGAGCTCTTCTATAATCCTTGGGTCAACAGTTACAGTCCCCTTACCTTTCCTGGAGGACTTTATCTTTTCTGGCTTCTTGTTCATACGTCGCGACCTCTTAGGAGTAGGAGACCCGCCCAAGTCTGCTTTCTGCGCCGTGGCAGAGGGCGCCCTACCCATTCTGTTGGTCGTCAGACTACTGTGGTTGCTGGTACTACGGCTAGGGCTAGAACACTCTATAGCTGCGGTGCTACTGCCTGAGCAACGTCCGATGATACCATTGAACCTTGCTTCGCAGACAACTACAAGTCGCAAAAATAAATGGATACACGGGGCGGGGAACTCATGTAAGGGAGGACCTTCGGCGGCAGTCAGGGGAAACTATTCACCTATAGCCAACCAGATTAGGAACGGCCTACTCATAATCTGCTGATTGCTTGGGTGTGACTATAACCACAAAACAGGCAGAGGTGCTGGGAAAAAAATTCACAACCAGTTCGTTTGTGAGCCAAAAAAGCAGAACCGCCCCCCACCCGGTAAACAGTACCTTCGTGACGTTGAGTCGCAGATGTCACAGGGGGGTCTAGCCCGGCCTTCTCCGATCAGTGACGGGCAAGTACGGGCCCGCCCTTGGCCCGGGCTTTGCCCAGGTGCGGCATGCACGCGTCCTTCGCAGCGGGGCCTGGTGTCTGATGAAATGCGCCTCCTGGCGCGGAAACTGCTGTACGGAGGAGCCTGGGGGCTGTAGTCTCCCGCCCCGGCTCCGAAACAGCAAAAGCGGCTGAAGCTGGGTCCCGCGCAGCAGGCCTGGTGTCTGATTAAATGCGCCTCCTGCCGTGGAAACTGCTGTGCGGAGGAGCCTGGGGGCTGTAGTCTCCCGCCCCGGCTCCGAAACAGCAAAAGCGGCTGAAGCTGGGTCCCGCGCAGCGGGCCTGGTGTCTGATTAAATGCGCCTCCTGGCGTGGAAACTGCTGTGCGGAGGAGCCTGGGGGCTGTAGTCTCCCGCCCCGGCTCAGAAATGGCAAAAGCGGCTGAAGGCGGGTCCCGCGCAGTGGGCCTGGTTGTCTGATTAAATGAAGCGTTACAACCCACTATATAATGGTCAAAATATTGGGCTTCAAAGAAATTTTGCGGATGCAATATTGACTGTCACTTCATTGTCATGATAAGTATATATAGGTAAGTATAGATGTAATCTTCTTAAGTCCACATCTGCTTACCTTGATATTGGTAGTCAATATTGTGAATGCAGTAATTGTGCAGTTCAATATTTCAGCTAAGATTAAATGGTGTAACACCAAAATAAAGATCTTTTCTTCTACTTCCTATTATGTTGGTATCTCCCTGAGTCTTACCTCCAATTTATTTGATATACACTTTATCTTTAGTGTAATTTTTTTATGGAAGTCTTGTACACATTGAAATAAAATTTCTTCACAAAAACATGTGCCAAACCCATATCAATGATGAGGAATCAACAAAAAGCAAAAATCCCACACTCAAAGACAGGGCAATAGTTTCATGCCACTAATTATTTTAATATCTTGGAGTGCGGATTTTCTGCTTTTAAGTGGTTTCCTGCCATTTGCTTCCTCACCCATCTCAATAAATGTTCTTGCCCATATCTCATCAGTGGAAAAAATCAGACTAGGCAACTGCTTTTTACCACCCTAAATGTACAACAAAATAATCCATAAATCTAAGTTCCCACTGCTACATAAAAGGATGCTGAAAAAAAGAGTGAGAAAAACGTTAAGGGCCTGAATCACAAAAGTAAATATACACATGTATATTTACTCTTATACCTAGGAGTAATTCACTTATTTGCTATTCTCCAATTGCAAGTGGTGATTTACACATAGGTGTAGACTTTCATGCATCCACCATCACCAGTGAGGGAGTGGAGCTCACTACGATTGTACTCACAACTGTAAAGTTACTGCGAGTAACTTTATGATGATATTTTATATTTTGTCTAGTCAGCGGACATATCCCCATACTCCATGGAGATGGGAAAATATAAGTACATTTATTAAAGTTTAGTTTTTTTAAAGTATTTTAATGAATAATAACAACGTAACTTAATGTAAATATTTATTATTAACCTGAAAATAATAAAATGCAATGTTGTAGCACATTAGCTCCTCAAATTAAACGTGCATTCAATAATTTAATAATCTAAATATACAATTTAAATGTATAAATATTGATATTTAAACAATAAGATACAATTTCTCCCCTCGCTAACATTTTTATTTTTATTTACTAAACTTACTTAAAATATATATATATTTAATTATTTTAAAACATTTCAACGGTTGTATCATTTTAAAATGATGTTTATTATTAATATTTTAAAACATTACAATAACATATGTATATACTTTTAATATAGAATACACTACATATTATACGATAGATAAATAGATAGATAAATAGATAGATAGAAGATTTTTTAAATATTAAAGTTATTTTAATTCACTGCATCCACTGATTTTTATGGGAGTGTGAGTACCAATGAGTCCTGCCCTCGTTCATCGCTTTGCTACCTTCTCACTGCTGTGGTGGTGGAATTACTATCGAGTCATTTTAAAAGCCGATCTCGTATGCTGCTATTTGTACATTCCTTTTAGCCCTGTTTTAGCTGTTTTTAAACTTTTCTTTTAGCCTTACCGTCATAGTCTGTACTGGGCTGGCTGGAATAAGGTGGGGGAAGCTTGGGGAGTGTGGCCATTGCTGGAAGGTACTTCCGCCCCGTTCCGCCGCGGCGTGTGCCGTTTGGTGCGGAGGGCGTTGCGCTGTACCACATTGGCACTCACTTCCGGGGCTGAGCGTAGAACGGGCGGAGCGGTCTAGTGCTCCCACCGCTCACGCTATTAAAGCGCATGATCAAGCGAGCGCGCAGCGGACACTGGTGAGTCCGGCACTGCCCTCGTTCATCGCTTTGCTACCTTCTCACTGCTGTGGTGGTGGAATTACTATCGAGTCATTTTAAAAGCCGATCTCGTATGCTGCTATTTGTACATTCCTTTTAGCCCTGTTTTAGCTGTTTTTAAACTTTTCTTTTAGCCTTACCGTCATAGTCTGTACTGGGCTGGCTGGAATAAGGTGGAGGAAGCTTGGGGAGTGTGGCCATTGCTGGAAGGTACTTCCGCCCCGTTCCGCCGCGGCATGTGCCGTTTGGTGCGGAGGGCGTTGCGCTGTACCACATTGGCACTCACTTCCGGGGCCGAGCGTAGAACGGGCGGAGCGGTCTAGTGCTCCCACCGCTCACGCTATTAAAGCGCATGATCAAGCGAGCGCGCAGCAGACGTGCGCAGCGGGTGCGCCGCTGACGCGCCGAAGGCGCGCCTAAGGCAAGCCTGTCTGCGCCCGTCCGCGCCGGGACGGCGCCAGGGGACAGGAACCCTGTCTCTCCTTTAAGCTGCAGAAAGATGTACACCTCTGAAGAGCTACTGGCTCTTAGATGTATGGGGGGTAGTGCATGCCTTCACTCCATGAGGGTGGATGGCGATCGAAGAGACTGCGAGCACTGTGGCTTTTGGCTGATACCTGGCGTAGTACCAAGGGGAAAAAGGGAAGCGTTAAGAACTGCTAGCACCCTTTTGCATTGTCTCTCTCTTAATTGTAGATCGCTTAGTAGACACAGCACTGAAGTTTGTGATCTTCTTAATGATCTAAAACCAGATGGACTTTTCCTGGTTGAAACATGGCTTAATGATGCATCCGCTCCAGATATTCTGGATGCTTTACCAGAAGGCTATGTGATTCTTAGGGTGGATAGGGCTGGCCAGAGGGGGGGGGGGCCTTGCGGTGATCTTCAGGAGAGATCTTCAGCTTAAATTAGATAAACTGCAATTATCTAGCTGCGAAGCAGCGTTTTTTAACTTAACTATTACTAGCTCCAGATCTGTTTCTGGGCTCCTCATCTATAGACCTCCCGGCTCGGGGAGAATTTTTATAGATGAGCTTCTGGAAATACTACCCCAGTATGCCCTTCATTACTCTAACTTTTTTCTAGTCGGAGATTTTAATTTGTATCTTGAAAACAATGGCTGCAAAGAATCGGCTAAGTTTGTATCGGGTCTTCAGGCACTCGGCCTTACTCAACTGGTACACTCCCCCACTCATAACAAAGGCCACATGTTAGATAATATTTTCACTAACTGTACAGAGTCAGCTGCTCTACCACCCCTCCCCGTAGCCTGGTCAGACCACTTTTTACTGTCTTTTAATATACCGATATTAGGTCAGGCCCTTCACTTGCAGGGTAGGGGCTGTAAACCTATAATGGTCCGGAAATGGTCTGCACTTACCCAGGATGCCTTCGAAGATGCTCTGGCGAGCTGTCCTCCTGAATTAGGGGATAACAGCCAGGTAGCCGATAACTCTATTTCTAGCTGGATGACGAAGGCGGTTGACTCTTTGATACCGCTCAAACAATGTAAAAATGCCCGTACATCCTCTTCGGCGAAGTGGTTTTCGGAAGAGTTGGCATTAATGAAAACCAGATGTAAGCATCTTGAGCGCCAGTGGAGGAGGAGCTATCAGGATGTAAATAGACAGAAATATCTAGATGCTTTGAAGCTCTACCATCGTCGTATTAGGAGAGTGCGGAGGGAATACTATACAGGGCAAATTGAGCTAGCCAAACACTCTTCCAAGACCATCTTTCAGGTAGTGAAACAACTTTCCTCTCTAGAACGGGTGACTGCTGCACTCCCTGCCTCTACGGAGTACTGTGATAAGGTCGCCAATTATTTTATTGATAAGATCGACAGGATATCTGCCTCCTTCCCAGATAGCAGTAGGAGCTATGTTCCTGTGTTTAATATGGATGCACCTTTGACCGAGGATAAGTTTATGCTCTGTCCTCTGGTGGAAAACGAGGTTTTGGGGCTGATGGAGGCCGTGAAATCGGGATCACCTCTGGACCCGGTCCCCCCTAAATTTCTCCAATTAGGGAAAAATATAATTGCCCCATTTCTCACCTCACTTATGAACCTGTCCTTTAGTACTGGACTGGTTCCTAGCAGATGGAAACACGCTATGGTGGTCCCTCTGCTGAAGAAACCCTCACTGGACCCCGCCATCCCTGGTAATTTAAGACCCATATCTCTACTTCCTTATGTGGCAAAAATTGCAGAGAAACATCTGAATAGCCAACTGTCGAGGTTTATAGAAGAGAGGCAGGTTCTTCATGACACCCAGGCCGGTTTTAGGCCATTGCATGGCACGGAGTCCGCTCTTCTCCTAGCAGCTGAAGTGATGAGGACTGCAGCTGATGAAGGTAGAACAACTGCTCTGGTTTTGCTGGACTTGAGTGCCGCGTTTGACACGGTGTCCCACGGCCTCCTGCTGGAGAGGCTGGGGGAGGTCGGGGTCGGAGGTGTCATGTGGATGTGGCTGAACAACTTTTTGGAGAACAGAACCTTTCAGGTTCTGCAACATCCATTCAAGTCCAGAGTTTGTCCTTTAAACCAGGGGGTGCCGCAGTGATCTGCTCTGAGCCCCACCCTGTTCAATATATATATGCGCCCGCTGGCAGATATTGTGATGAGACATGGAATTAAGTTGGTATCTTACGCTGACGACACTCAGCTAGTTGTGACCCTAGAACAACAAGAATCAGGAAGGGCTGCTGATTTTAAAATATGTCTGAGGGAGCTTATGGACTGGATGAGACTGAGTTGCCTCCAGTTGAATGCAGGGAAGACAGAGGTGTTGGTCGTGGGAAAACAGCCCTCTCTCTCGTCACAGCACTGGTGGCCTGAGGAACTGGGACCTTGCCCGGTGCCGAAAGCCAAGGTGAAAAATTTGGGGGTGTGGTTCGAAGAAGCACTCTCCTTTACTCAGCAAATCTCTGCAGTGGCCGGAACCTGCTTTGGCATTTTGAAAATGCTGCAGAAGATTCTGGACCTTCTCCCCCTGGATGCTAAAAGAACTATTGTACAGGCTTTGGTCACGTCACGTCTTGACTATTGCAATGTTTTGTATCTAGGGGTGACTGCAAAGAATCTGAACATCTTGCAGAAGGTCCAAAATGCCGCAGCTAGGCTTATCCTGAATATTCCCAGGAGGGCCCCAGTAGGAGAAGCTCTAAAAAACTACACTGGCTCCCAATACAGGCTAGAGTTACATTTAAGGTTCTCTGCATCAGCCATAGGATCCTTAGGAAAAAGGGCCGCGCTTTCTGACCCCCTTCTGGCGGTTTACCAACCTTCTCGGAATCTGAGATCTCTTGGCAGTATGAGAATGACTGTGCCTAAGGTGCGAAGGGCCAGGGTTGGCGGAAGATCTTTTGGTTTCCTGGCAGCTAAGGCCTGGAATAAGCTTCCTGTGGATCTGAGGATATCTGAGTCAGAACCTTTGTTCCGTAAGAAATTGAAAACCTGGCTCTTCCGTGATTCAGGGGGCGTCGTCAATAACTCCGCTGCCTTCCTTGCTTAGAGGTTGTAGGTAGTCGATTAGTGTGGCATGGGTATGGGGCTCTCAGCTGACCTAGCGCGGGGACACTCCGTTAGGAGTAACCATTGCGCTTTACAAACTTCCTAATAATAATAATAATGTGTGGTGCTTGAATTACTCCAAGGTTGGGCTGGAGTACATTTGCACTTGTTTTTACACATTTGATGCTGTAGTAGCTTTGGAAGTGTATTTTGTGAATTTCAATTCTTACTCCTTTTTGGGGGTGTGTTTTGTATTAGCATGTCCCTTGCAAACTACCTCTTAAATATCTCTAAACCCCTCTCATTTGATAGTAATTATTCCCCATTTTCCCGCGACTCCTCTGGTCCCTCCCACGTTTACTATTAATTTGTTTATCTATGTTTTTGGAGAGCTCCACCACTGTGGTGGATATCTCCACAAAGAGAGGATAGGAGAAGCAGAGGCAGAGGTCGTCAGCTGCAGCTGTGTGAATTTCATTTTGTAGTTCGGGAATAGTACCACTGTAGAACTATTTTAGTACAACAAAATGCAGTTTGTGAATCGGGCTCCTAGTGTTGAAGGCCTCCAGTTTTACATACTCGCAGAGAAAAATGGGAACCCAGCAAAAGAAAGAATACACCAGGCAACTGCGTAATGTAAAGCAACAGAGAACTCTGGCCCCCTTATTCACTGAATACTTGCCAAGATTTTTGCTACTAGGAAGAAACTTTTTGAGATAAGAAAATATCTTCTGCCAGCTCTAATGATATGAACAGAAGTCCCTGGTGCAACTGCCCTGACAGTGGATAATTCCATCCTGGCAGCAAAGGGGTGCACACAGGTCCAAGCACAGCCCATGAGAACCTTACGTTTCTACAGGTTCTTTTCTAATACCCCAGGGTTTTATGGAATTCCTTGAAGGGTGGCCATCATATACCTAAAAAGGAACACAGCTACCCCCTCTTAAAACCATCATATAATAATTCCAAGGGATGCCACCCCCTCAGTCCCTAAGTCAGACCTCGCTCATCTATTGACAAATCAAGACAGATCTCCTGTAGTAGATGAAAGACAATTGTGAGTAATATTGACTGTCCAGTTAAGCTGCTGATGCCACATAACTGGACTTACCCACTACAGACAAATTCCTAAGTTTGGTAAATGACGGATCACTTACAACACAGACGTCCTGATTTAGATCTCGGCGGACGTGTTACTCCGTCACAGCTGTGATGAATATCCCATCCGCCGAACTATAAATCCTATCATATCCTATGGGAAAGGCTAGTACCCCCGTCTGCCGAGAGCTCAATCAGGCCCAAAGACTGAAATTCCTCCCTTCCATATGGGACAATGACAAAATCCTGTTCAGTGCAAATAGAACAATCTTATGATGCATATGTAATGTGCTGTGGGTGTGGAGGGTGGTGTAAACTCATTGCTGACACGAGCTTTGGTGGGGTTCAGGGCAAAATATTTTTGTGGGGGTACCTAACCCAGGAATTTTAATGATCTTCAAAGGACGGAAAGCTGAGTGTACCTGCCAGCATTCAAGCCTGTCATTTGCAGGTCAAACACAGATATATACAACAGCCACATTAAAACATTAGCCTGTACCATCTAACATAGAAATAAAATGTGCGCTTAGGAGCAGGTAGAACACAAGCAGGAAGTACCATATACATTATTTTCTTATTTTAATGTATGATACCTTGAAATTGTGGCGGGGCATTATCAGATCATTACAAATAAACAACCGTCATTGATATTGCCCCTGTACGCCCTATACTCCCACAACAGTCTCTCCCCCAATCATCCGTCTCTTCCTTTGTGCCTATGACTGTACACTGAAATGTTTCTTGCAACTTAAAATGACTGGCTTTTTAAAACCTTTATTAAACTGGAGCATGGAAACATACAATGCAGTGCTAGCCATAGGACAGCATATACGACTGGAGCACTGCATTTTGTCGAAAGAGCTGTCTCACACCTCCCAAAAAACGTGTCTCACTGGCTCCTGCAAAACCCCATTTACTCATAAGGTTGAATCCTCAAGGTCATGATTAAACTGTGGTATCTTCCTATTACTATCAGCTAGCACTGTTTTCATATGTTGTCAACTTAGGCTTTGCCAAGACACGGTCCAAGTAAGTTAGTCCTGAAGGCACCGTCCTTGGGACAGCCCTTGTAAACTTGATGGGCCCATGCTGAAGTGGGTGGAGCAATGCCTGAGAGGAAATTCTGTCATTGCGGCAAATTTCCAAAACAAAGAAAGTCACCCTGACAAAATCAGGCTGATGGAACTTCTTTTGGGAGAAACATCACAATGAATATGTACCTTTTCTACAAAAGCATAATGTTTTGAGAGAAAAGTATAATGGTTCTAGTTTGGAACCCGGGGATCTGAAAACAATCGGACAATTCCTAATAAAATAGGAATTGTACGAATTAAATTTTATAAAAAAAACAAAGCTGGGGTTGCGTCAGTAGAGATGTCACGGCTACAGCTGTCCCAGGGGCGCTAGTACATGCGGTTATTGTAAGTCAGAGACGAATGAAAAACATCATCTACCTCGCGCACAACAAATTTCAAGTAGCGCAGTCCTAACTCAGCGAATTAGCTAGAGTGCTCTCAAATTGCCTCATCCAGTCCTGGTTCTCACTTTCAATTTTGATTTTGTAGTTTTGTTTTTCTCCTTATAAATGTAGGACTAAAAATACCAGAATGCAAAACGACAAGACTGTGTGAGCTACACCCACCTGACATAGAGAAACTTGAGAGTTCTGCGGTCACCACTCACTTCAATCCCGTAAGAACTGTTTCAGCTTCTACCTCAAGCCCGCCACGCACACGGGTATCTCTTCTGGCAGACCCACATTCCAGAGGCCTCCTCACGTGCTTGCCATGTGCAATAAAAGAGGGACTTTTTAATGCGCACCTTTCACCAGTAAATCCACACTTGCTGCCCATTCTTTTCATATTATTGTGTTGCCTCTGCCTTTATTCTTGGACTCATGCCCAATTATAATTCTGGGGCTAAATTTCGATGGGTGAGGTAACTCATACACACACACACACACACACACACAATTTAAAGATGTTTATTTAGACCAATGGGCTTTAAACAATACAGCATTAAAATATGGTAACAAATACATATATATTAATAATTTCCATCTAGTAAAATCATAAATAAGTTGTTCAAATAAAACCTATTTTTTAATAAAAATCTGTATAAAGTTCTTAAAAATACACCACACTTCTACTTGTTTTCAGTAAACTCTGCATTAACTGCCCTCTTAAATCTACCAATAGCACATGCTATATCTAAGAAACGCATCTCAGTTAAAATTTCTATGGCATGCCCTTGAGTCATAATTCCATATTTCAAGAATATTGTCTACGTTGTTGTCTGAGTTTTAAGCAATCCAAAAGAATATGCAACATATCACATTTGGTGTTCAACCCACAGACACAATTCCCTCCTATGCCAATAATTTTTGCTTTTGCCGTATTACTTATCTTACAGGTGTTGAGACCAATTCTTACTCTCAGCACTTCGTTTCTTAACAACGGACTTGGTAAAGTGTCCATATATGGGTAACTCACTTTATTGCGCCATGCATTTAACATAAAATCTACAGATTTTTTCTCTCTTAGATATTGGTAGTCATTTTCATAGGACAAATCTTTGCCTAGCGCTTTTAGCTCACTCTTGGAAATATCAATATGTAAGGACTGTGGAAGCTGCTGAACTTTCATAGCAGTGCAGACGGTGGCCAGGTTAGCCCTAACCTTTTTTGCCCATTTTAATTCACTGTGCACAATTTCATTTTTACACAACTGAGAAATTTTTTGTCCATCTTCCCCATTCAGTTTCCCCCAGAATCTTATTAGGGCTTTTGCGGCCAACATAGTCCATGAAGTCATGTCAGTTTCCAATCTTATTGCTTGGATCATGGCAGAACTGGGAAGTGACAGTAAATACTTTACACATTTTCCCTCCTCAGCATCCCACCTGTCTTTTCCGTTAATACATAGCAATTCAGCTCCGTACTGGAGTTGCGGGGGGATCATTGCTTCATAGGCTTTTAGCACCGGTCTGTATGACATATCTCCAAAGGATTTATGAAACTTTTTCAGCCCGCTCACCGAGGCAATAGTCCTAGTCTTTAGGGCCTCTAGGTGGATATTCCATTTCAGAGACCGCTCAAACCGAATTCCAAGGTACTTGTATTTAGTAACTACTTCCAGTCTCTCGGATCCTAAGTGCCAGTTAAATTTGCTTTTAGTTTTCCCGAAGCAAAGCACTCGAGTTTTGTCCATATTAACCACTATTTTTTTCCACCTGCAGTAATCCTCAAATTTCTCTAATTTCCTTTGTAGGCCTATTTCGGTCTGATCTAAAATCACAAGATCGTCTGTATACAGGAGGCATGCCACATGTTTGCCATTCATCGTAGGGCTATATCCATTTGCGGCGGCTAGAGTCTCTGGCAGATCAGCAACAAATAAAGAAAAGAGTAAAGGGGCTAATACACATCCCTGTCTCAACCCATTGTTTACTTGTATTTTTTGAGTTAGGGTCCCCATGGTATCCAGAATACCCTGGGCCCAATTCCTCCTGTGCAGCTCTTGAATTAGCCTTAAGATGTCTTTGGGGATATCTAATTTTCTCAATGCATCCCATAGGCAGATTCTGTCAACAAGATCAAAGGCTGCACGGAAATCTACGAAGCAACAAAATAGGCTCCCCCGCTGCTCCACAGACTTACATGCAATGGACCACAGTGCAAAAAAGTGATCAACTGTCGAGTGCCGTTCCTTAAATCCCCCCTATTCCGGTGGTACTATACCATTTACATCGGCCCGATCTTTTAACATTCCCAGGATTATTTTTGCAAATACCTTTTCGGCCACGTCTAACAGGTTATAGTTTTTTAGGCTTTTTATCTCTCCCTTTTTATGGATCGGCCAGATAATGCCCCTCTCCAGTTTTCTGGAATAATCCCTGTACTCAGGATTCTGTCAAACAACTTGTGCAATAACTCCGCCCACCAATCAGGGCGATTTTTTTATTATAATCGCGGGCATATTATCAGGACCAGCGGCCCGGGTAAGGCTTAGTCTTGCAATTATATTTCTAATGTTTCTTAATGCAAACATATCTCTGGTATCCTCACCTACTCTCTCCCACGGTGTTGCCTGTTCCTCTACCATCTCGCCTTCTTTACCATATATCTCCTCCAGATGGTCCACCCAAGCTTGCTCCTCCACTACACAGACCATCCGACCCTGAGTTTTGCCTGACCCCTCTTGTACTAATTTCCAAAAGTCTTTTATGTTTTTAGTTTCAATAGCCTCTATCATAAGTCTCCAACCCTTTTCTTGAATTCTCTTTTCTGGTCTCTGATCAAGTTGTTATACCTACGCCTTAGCCTCATCAGTTCATTATGGCTTTCACTATCATACCTTAATTTAAGGTTTCTCTCCCCTTTGCTTATTTTCGCCTTAAGGATCTTACATTCCTTAGTATACCAATTATTTCTATTGTTTTGGTTGTTTGAGGCTACTACATTTTTTGATCCTTTCCCATTTAATGCTACTTTTAAGCACTGTACAACCTGCCCAATGATCTTCTCATACCCTTCCGGGTGGGGCTCCAAGCTATCACCCATTAGCTGGTTTTGCTGATATGTTGACAATTTTCCATATGCTCCTCTGTTAGTCTTGTGGACAATCTTTTCGGGTATTCCAACTGGACTGGAATCACCTTTTCCCTTTGCACTACATTCCCCCTTTTCAGTTTTAACTTCAGGGGATGGTGATCACTTCCTTCCTCAGAGCCCACTTTAAAATCCCTTATTTCATCAAAATTTCAGGCATGCATATAAATATAATCAATTGGGCATAATTGTTGGCCGATCTTAAAGGTCTGATGTCCTGGTCGATCCTCGCCTTCCCGTCCATTTAAGCAAACTAGACCCTTCGAGCCCAGATAGTTTCCCAGCGCTATATCCCATTTAGATCCTTTAGTTAATGGGAATGTTGCCGCCTTTATATTAAATAATTTTAGCATTTCTTTGGACCATTTATCCATTTTATTTGTGTTCAATCTGTGGTTCATATCCCCCATTAATATGAGGATGTCTTTGGGATAGCTTTCACACAACCAAGCAATATCCTCTTTCATCCTATTCATTTCTAGCCTGTATTTCTCAGACCGCTCCCTTTTTATATATACATTAGCTATTATCAGATTTTCCTTCATAGGGTATGGGTCCCGGGACTCCACCTTACATGCTACTAACCAGTTACAACTTACTGATAAAGGTGTTACCTTTTTAGCTATTCTAGTTGCTACTAAGGTAGAGATTCCTCCTGTGGGACACCCTTGCTGCCCCTTTGTTGCGGGCTTATAGACCGGTACAAATCCTTCTATTGAAGGGGTTTCATCACACAGCCAGGTTTCTTGCAAGCACACAATTTCATGAATATCTATTATTTTTTTTTAAGTATCTGATTTTGAAATTTTACTAAAGCAATCTATGTTGCAGGAAAGAACCCCAAGGCTGTGCGATGACCCAGTATCCTAATCTGTTTCACTTAGCCACCCCTCATCACTCTGAATTGGAGTACAACAGTTTAGGGGTATATCTCCCCCTATTCCGTAACTCCAGGTCCTATCTATCCTACCCCCTAATACTGCAATTTCCATACCTTCCTTTCCATCCAGCTCCTGGCCAATCATCATTATTTGTCTTTGCCCCAAACCCGCATGATGGGACAGAAAGACTAATCTTTGGTTATCCGTTGGGGTAAGTTCTAATTCTGTAACTAACCTTATTCATTCCCTCTGCAGCTCTTTCTCTGCTTTTAGTATTGTATGTTTTACTAAGCCAGAGTACATTTGGACTTTGGTTACCTCCTTCCCATTTTTGTTTTGTACAAACCCTACTTGTCGTAGGTCATTCGTCCCTATCTCCTTTAAGCTGCCACATTTGGAGAAGACTATTAATAGCTGGGATCGATTCAGGGGGGCAATTTCCTTAACCTTTTTCCCCCATCTTTAAATTGTGATACTTCAAGATGCAGCCATAAAGTTCTCCCCTCCCTCTTCTCTTGCATTATTTTTTCACATTTTTACTTTTCACTTCCCTATCCCTCGCAGTTGAGCACCCACTAATTAATCCCTGCATCATCCCTTTATCTTTTCTGACTGATGGGCTACTTGGGCCAGTATTCTCCTTCTCCCTCCTTTCATCTTTTTTTGGTCTAGATTGTATTTTTTCCCCTCTTTTTTTATTTTCATCCTTCGTTCCCAGCATATGTTCTTTCTGTGTTTTCTGCATTTTCCGGGGATTTTTTTTAGATGCAGACTTTCCAACTCCTTACTTTTACTATCACTGGCCCTACTGCTGGCGATGTTCTTTTTTCCCTGTAACCTCTCCCTCCCTTTTAAGTTCTTGATCACTCTTCTCGTTCTTGGTATACATTGTCTGTAGCTAGTTACTTCTCCTGACCTGTTTACAAGCATTGGGCATCTCGAGACATATACACTATGACCCCCTGCTGTATATATATCTTGCTCTCCTGGCTCCCTATTTACATTTTCATTTTCACATCTCACTGGTTTGACTATAGAAGGCATATGTTCTCAAATTTGTTTCAGCTCACCTACAATTAACTGTAGCTGTACCTTTTGGGCTTTCATTATATCATTACTCACCATAATGAAATGAAATGAAATAAAAATAGGTATTTATAAAGCGCGCGGCTACTCCCAGAGAGTGTCCCGGCGCTAAACCACCAAAACCGAGAACTGTAAGAGCTCCACCCTGCCTGCCAGAGAATTATTGCTGAAACAGCCAAGTTTTTAGCTGTCTCCTGAAAAGTAACAGGTCCTGGGCCTGTCTGAGATACAACGGAAGATCATTCCACAGACGTGCCGCAAGGACCTGAAAGGAGCGTCCCCCCGTCCTAGAGCGGGCAAACTTGGGGATGAGCATAAGGGCCCGCCCAGAGGACCTCAAGACCCGTTGTGGCCGATAGTGTTGGACCCTCCTTCTCAGATAGGCGGCGCCCGAACCATGAAAAGCTCGATAGGCCAGCACAAGGGCCTTAAACTGAATCCTCTTTCTAACCGGGAGCCAGTGCAAAGCTTTCAGGTAAGGTGACATATGCATCCTGGGATTTACCATAAGAATGGCTCTGGCTGCAGCGTTCTGAACAACCTGCAGCCGATTGAGAAGATAATCTGGTAAGCCCAGATATAGGACATTCACGTAGTCCAACCTGGATGAAATTAGGGCTTGCACTACGGTTTTCCGATATTCCACTGGTAGCAGAGGAATAAAGTTTTTTACCATTTTTAGCAGACCGAAACATGTGCCAGCAACGGTTTGAATTTGAGTCTTCATCGCTAAACTACATCTAGTTTAACTCCCAAGTTCTTTACAATACTGACAGGTGCAGAGGGAGGACACATATCACGGGGCCACCGTAGGCTCCAATCCACACATGGAGGGCAACCAAAAAAGATAATTTCAGATTTTTCCGGGTTGCATTTTAGTTGGTTACGCCGCATCCAGGAAAAGACCTCCGTCAGACATCTGTTAATCTCCATCCCTTCAAAATTTGCTCCTTTGTCGCACGTGAACAACAGTTGTGTATCATCGGCATAAGAAATAATCTTCGCACCGTTCGACTCTGCTAGGAGAGCAAGGGGGGCCATATAAATG
Source organism: Calotriton arnoldi (assembly GCA_963921515.1). NCBI lineage: Eukaryota > Metazoa > Chordata > Amphibia > Caudata > Salamandridae > Calotriton > Calotriton arnoldi. The sequence goes on from CAWUFW010013482.1 coordinate 304,270, forward strand.
TTAAAGAGCGTTGGGCTCAGAATTGCACCCTGTGGGACACCCACCTTCATCGGTGGAATATCAGCTGATAGGGGAGGGGACCAAATTTCCTGCTGCCGCTCGCTCAGAAAGGAGGCGAACCATTTATATACCGTGCCCCCAATACCGCACTCCATCAACCTGCACATGAGTCGGTCATGGGGCACGGTATCGAACGCCGCGGATAGGTCCAACAGTATCACCACAGCACAGCCCCCTTTATCCAGCTGTGTTTTGATAATTTCCGAGACTTCCAGTAGCGCTGTTTCCGTACTGAAGGAGGCTCTAAAACCTGACTGACTATCGTGGAGAACATGGTTCAACTCCACATATTCCTTGAGTACTGAATTAACGTACTTTTCAAGAACATTTGAGAAGAAAGGCAACAAAGATATGGGCCTATAATTGGATGCAACTGCAGGATCAACCGTAGATTTCTTTAAAAGAGGGATAATTTTTGCCTTTTTCCAACAGCTGGGTACCATACCCTTTTCAAGCGACGAGTTCAGAACTGAATTAACAGCAGGGTTTATGGTCTCCGCAATGTTCCTCAGAGTGTTTGCGGGACACGGGTCAGAGGGGGAGCCTGACTTCAGTGTTGTCATAATCTCAAGGGATTTTTCTAAAGAAATAGGGGGAAATTGGGTGATCGAGTAACCGACCTTAGTGGGTGGGTGGTCGGCACCCCACCCCTTGTCGATTTTTATGGAGTCTGTAGAAACAAAAGATTGTTGTATCAGACTGATCTTGTCATGGAAGAAGCTGGCCATCTGATGGACCCAGACAGAAGTGGGGGTGAATGGCATGCTCACAGCACTAGGGGAGGAAAAGTCCTTGACAATTTTAAAAATGTCTTTGCTCTTATTAGCCGCCCCCTTAATTTTGGAGGTGAAGAACTTTTTCTTTTCAATACGCACATTATTGTAATAGGCTTTCAGAGCTTGTTTATAGATGGCTTTGTCCTCAGAGTTAAACTTGTTACGCCACACTCTCTCTAGTCGCTTGCAGGCACTCCTGCTCTTCCTAAGGGTTTCTGTAAACCACGGTGCAAAGGGGCGGACAGGTTTAGTTTTACGAGTGGTGAGGGGAGCCAACACTAATGCACGATCTTCGAGCCACTTTTCCAGACTAGGAGCGTCAAACTCAGGATCGCCACTAAAAGGAATCGGGTACTGAGCCAAAGTAGCCCTCATGATGTCAGGAGTGACCTGTTTGAAGGGTCTAAAGGTGTAAGGGCGGGACTTATCCCTCGATTGAGGATAGGGTAAGGTCTTAGAGATTTTGAAACTCAGAAGAAAGTGGTCAGACCACACCAATGGAAGAGGGGTTTCTATTTCAACTCTAACGTTGGAGAATATCTGATCTAAGGTATGACCTTTTACATGAGTAGGGAAATGCATGTAGGGGGACAGCACAAAGATCTCTAAAGATTCCTGCATCCTTACAGCCTCAGAATCAGAAGGATCATCCATGTGAATGTTAAAGTCTCCCAATAGTAGACAGTGCCTATATTTGGTAGCAATTGGGGAGATGGCTTGGCTCAGTGACTCAGCAAACTTGCTTGCCGGACCGGGTGGCCTATAAATAATAGATACTTCCAACGGTCCTTGTGAAGTCTTTTGAAGAATCACCATTACATCCAACATGGTTGATGTCGGGGTCGCTGAGATCTCTATATTAGGAGTAGTGTCGAATACCAAGCTTGCGATTTCCTCACTTACACTTTTCATATTTTGCTCAGGGCTCTCCATTTGCAACCCCTGTTCAGACTCCTTGCCCACCGATCTTGAAGTGCTTTGCTCTGGTTGACCCTCCATCCTCATCTGTTGCTCGGAGCTTCTATCTATCAGGGGGGTGAATAGGCGAGGTAACTCCAATCACAGCAGATATTTTAGGTCATAATATAGCAGTCAACTCTGCTCCGTCTGCAATGTTCCCCAGGTAAATTTCAGCAGGTGAAACATGGTGACATTTACCAGGGGAAATATGTGTGGTAAATTCCGTTGCATACAATTTGCTGCAGAACCCGCTACTTTGACATGTAATTCCCACAGACTACTCAGAGTACAAGGTATTTAAAGATTTATAGCATGCTGTAAGTACCTCTGTGATGAGGCTTTTACCGGATCTGGGGACCTTAATCATTTAACTATAAGGAAGCCAACACCAATTCTTCAGCTTTGCAAAATAAAGGTGCGAAGATAACATGTATATTCATCTCTACAGCAGGTGGATTAACCTTATATATACTGGGATAAAGAGGTGCGACATGTAGAAAGTTGCATTATTAACGATGGTTCAGATGTATGAACATTAGATTTGCTAAAAGTGGTCACAATTTTAACTCCGATTGTTGCCAATCCATTGGTATTTTGCGAACTGACCTATCTACTAATAGGTCAGATTGTCGTGGGGCCTTCTTGGGCCCACTTTGGTTCTCCATTTTAGTTTTATATTTTACATGTGTTAGGCTGACATTGTTTTAGCAATGTTATTTTTACATGTTTATGCTTGCACAATATTATTCTGAAAAGATCGTGCACATGCTGCTTGCTTTCAGAAAGCCTTTCTCGCTATGTAATCTGTACACTCCGTGCAAGGCTAGGAACACAGAACAAGCTGTCCTAGTGCTTGAGTTGCCGGTTCGTAGACAACTTCTAACATCTAGATATATCATTGCATCAGAGCTGTACCTCTAACATAGTGTGGGTTTTATGATATAAATGGTGCACTGCCCTTTTACGGGCCCGAGGAGCACTCCAGTCACAACAGTCCAGGAACTAATTCTGCGTTCGACATGCCGCTCTGCTGACGCTGATCTTCCATCCTGCAGAGAAAGATTGCCAATTCCACTTCAGGCCGATTCACTGGCCATGTTATCCAGGTATGGGGGCTCAGGCTAACCTAAGAGTGCAGGCAGAGGGTACACATTACACATACTATTTTCCTAGGTAGCATACACTAATACAGTAACTGTACTTGCTCATACATGAGCTACAGTCCGAGCAGTTTGGAAATGGTGCCATGGTTGTCACTCTGTCTCTGAACCGTGCTGTCTGCAGCTAATTCACTAACTCCAATCCTTTCTGAGTTTCCAAGTTAGGGTATGTGCTGTAAACAGCTTTATTACATTAAAAAAAAATGTTCAGCTCCTTTCTCTGCTTGTCCATACATTCATGATACAGCTCATGACTATTTGGACAGGCACAATAGTACAGCCTCTCAGAGCAAAATTTTTAAAAAGTAGCGATGTGCGAAATTTGCGCAATTTGCTTTAGCCTATTGCGTGAAATTTTTGAATATTTACGTGAAATTACACGCAATTACGCAAAATATTTATCCGTCAGTCCGTGTGTTATTTAAGCATGAAATGAGTCCTTGTGTTGTTTTTGGCACGAAACATTTAAAGAAAGCACTGTGAAAAAAGCTGCTCGGATTCTGTTGTTTGCGTGCGTTGGTGGTAATTTTTTACTGTAAAAGGAGCACAATTTCACGAAGTGGCATAAGGGCTTAATTTCAGGAATTTTGCTTAACAAGAGTAACATGAAATTCCCACAATTACGCCAGCGCAATTTAAATTTCGCAAGTGTGCCAGCAACACTGAAATCTGGATAATCCTGAGACGCATTGGAATGCAGTGACACTGATTAAATATATGTAACGTGTCCCTTGGTACTTTAAGAGGCCTCATTTTACATGATGAAGAAGCCTAAAATGTTTTGGTGCATAGACATGCATGGAGGGAAAGGAAACACTCTGTTGAATTCTCACCAAACATTCACTGTTCTAATACCTCCCCACAGTGTTTACGCTGTGACCGGGAGGAGGGGTCATATTTTCATACGGTGTAGGGTTGCCCTTCCATACAGCACTTTTGGCATAGGGTGCAATCCTGTGTTAAGGAAGTACTGTCGTGGGACCTCCCGCTGGACCCCCGATTGTTTCTTCTCCATAGTACAGAGGATATAGGGGGGAACAGGTACAAGCAACATTTACTTTTCCTTGCACTAACGATTGCCAAGTGTGATATAGCTCAGCTTTGGAAGGGGACCTCCCCGCCGACGATGGGAAAGTGGCGTGGCGTTTGATACATGCATGGGGGCAGAAATGGCAGTCTTTCAGGCACGGGGTTGCCCACAAAAACACAGAAAAATTTGGTCTAGATGGGCTACCTACCGTGGTATAGATCTTCCCCCGCTCCCCTCGCAATCCCCTTAAGAACCTATCTTTACTGGGGGTTAACGGCCATTTCCTTGGCAAGTTTGTCTGGCTTTCTTATTCATTGTGTACAGGTTGTCAATGATGCATGCCTATATTGGGGGATGGGGACAGTCTGCGTGAAGTTTTGGTTGTTACGAATATTATGTTTACCAAATGTACCTTGTAGATGTCACAAATTGTGTAATCTGCTATTTTCTTGTGCACAACAGATATATGTCGGATACCTACTGACGAGGTACTTTGAAACTGCAATAAAACATGTTTAAAAAAAACAAAAAAAAACCTTTCACTGTTCTAAAATAGAAAAAAGACTGCCTCCTCCTCACGTCTTTAATTTGAGATGAGTGACTGCGTGCCCCTGGGGCTTCAATTACATTTATCCTTTTGAATACAAGTGACTACAGCGAAGCCAATGCTTTTAAGACTCATGTTACAAATTCACATTGGGGTCAAAAAACCTTTTTAACAAAATGCCTTAAGAACAGCTGCATCAGAAAGTATGTTTATATCTAGCCTATCATAATCCACATTAGGTCTTGTTCGACAACACAGCTGTTAGCAAGATATATTTTTGCCATTTTGTAATATACCTATGCACTATATATAAAGTGTACTTTGGCTCAACGCAGAGGAGCAGACATGGTTCACTTCACGCTATTGGCTGTTTGGGGTGTCATCCAGCCTTTCAAAAAGTACTGCAGTTTGAGTGCACGATGGACTATTTTATTGTACAGTCAGTCATCACGCTGTTTCTTACTTTAAATTTAATATATCCCCTATTTGCATTCTTTAAAAAAACTCCTTTTTGGAAAAACAATTCCAGTATTGGCAAAATCAATAGTGCAGGCTTTAATGTGATAAACAGCACATGAACATGAAATGGTGGCCCCCCTGAATATCGAAACAATAATATGGAGGAGACACAATATCGAGGCCAGAATATAGAAAATAAAATATCAACAGGTAAGTAAGTTTAGATGTTCTATACCTAGCAACACATATATTTACCTATGCTGTACATATATCTTCAAAGTACGTAGAAGTGGAGTTAGGAATAGTAAATCTATGCTTCCTATATGCACTTACCTTTCCATATTTTGTCCCTATATATTCTTGTACCACAATATTGTTGGTGTCGACATACAATAGTACAACCAATCAAATAGACGCAACCATGTGTGAATGAATGTGTTTACATGCAGGCACTAATTAAAACCTGACCTATTGGCTTTGCTAATGCTTGTTTTGAATTAAGCCATATTACACACAAAGACACAATTTTAACTCCTTTGTTGTATATACATTTCCAGTCCAACATGTAGAGTTTGTGTGAATAACTAGAGAGGGTATATACAGCTGTCCGGCAGCAACACCAGTCAGTATGCAGGTTTAAATAAGAAGGCACATGATTTACGTAATAAGGCCCTTTGGTCTCAATTGAATGTTCTAACATAAAAACCCTCCGTTTTCCATTAGAAGTGGCCTAGAGATTAAAAACTTGGGGAAATAACAGAGCCCGTATTATGCATCAGGCGCACTGTTCATGTTTGCACCATGGCGCACATTTAGACAGGTGCACCGTGTGCAAACATGAACAGTGCGCCTGATTACAATGACTGCCCTGCCCCAGGGCAGCTGTCAACTCTGGGCTGCCCTGGCAGTAGCGCATTCAGTGAAATATGGGGTGGCTGCTTTAATCAGCTGCTCTGTTTTTCACTTGCAGGCGGCACCCACCTGCACTTTAGAGAAGGGACAGAGACCCCCCCTGCAGACTGGTGCAATGAGTGACTACACCCGCTTGCAGTGGGACCGTCTTTGTCCCCTCAAGAGGGCTGTTCTCAGGGGCGCACTGGCAGTGCGTGCACTGTCTGTACCCCTCCAGACAACTTCTTTGCTTTTTCCTCCACATGCATAATATAGCGCGGACTCGTAGGCAAAGAGATTCCCTCATTTGCATGAGGTCATGTCCCCATGCAAATGAGGGCATGCCCTTTTGAGATAGCGCTGGCGCGACATGTACGCCAGCGCTATCAGTATTACACAAGGGGCTGCGCAAGTCTCTGCGGCCCACTTTGTAATACCAAAGGGATTGGGGGTCCACAAAGCGAGGGCACACGCCTGTTGCTCCCCCAGGGCACTTTGTGTAATACGGCCCGAGCAGGTTTTCTCCTCCGATCAGGGCCGGCTTTAGCGCGGTTGGCACCGGTGCGACAATCACTTTTGGCGCCCCCACATCCCATGACGGCCTCCTCGGATTCTCTCACTACCACCTCCAAAAGTGCCCCTCATCTCTCACATCATAAGATATTGCTAAACAGAGCACCCCCCTGAGGTCACAGCGCCCCGTTCCACAGGCCTACGCCCAGTGCGGCCGCACCAGTCGCACTGCCCTAAAGCTGGCCCTGCCTCCGATTCACTATGAGGAGGTACTGAGTCTCTCCAATGAAACCTTTAATGAATCCCATTCTAAATACGACTATCATGAGGTCAATTAACAGAGAGGTACAGTAGAAGCAGGTTTGTAACTAACGCCTCTGCCAGAAAGACTGGGTGGGATTATTTTATTTCCTTACTACTGTCTTATCCAATATTAGAGATAAGGGGCCCAATCACAAAACATTTCTGACACTGTTTTATGTCCTTGGTAGTATTTGGTGTGGTCACCGTTTATCACCCTGTCATGTAAGCAGGATTGTATAGGTGGTAGTATGTGACAAGAATATGTGTGCATTTTTGATGTTTTGCATTTTGTTGCAGTTTTGTTGTGTGATATTGTTTTTGTGGTGTTATATTGTTGTGCGGTATTACTGCATCGTGTTGTGTTGTAGTGTGGTTGTTGTGTTGCATCCTATTCTGATTGTTTTGTTGTGTTGCACCTTTATGTTAATTTTGTGTTGCTCGTTTGCTTTGTGTTATGTTGTTTTGTTTTGTTGTGTTCTGTAAATACTTTTGAGGATGGCAATAAATACTGATATATTTCCAGACAAAATCAGCACTTTCCTTTTAAGTTCCAGAGACAAACAACCATTTTCCACAGTCTAGGTTGGTAACATTTTCGTTAATCTAGCCCTTGAACTATTTCAGACACCGGTTAGCCCAAAACTGTGTCTTAAATTAGCACTTCCAGTGCTTGCTTTAGGTGATATAACCCCAGTTGTATTTTTTGTATTTCCAGAGGCACTTAACTGCCAAAATCTATTAGAAAGGTGGTTAACTGTGTCTGTGTAAACAGACTGCAGGCCCTAACGTGGCAGCTCCATTTAGGTTCCGAGTAATCACTGATTGGTGGACGCACACTTTGGCAACAGAGGTTCCCACCAATTAAAAACCAGACACACTTTACTGAGCCTTGAGCTTTCTTGTAGATGCATTAGTTCTACGAGAAACTATAACTCTCTCTCACGCAAGACTTAAACAGAGGAAAAGGGCAGCAAGATGCTATTAGCAAAAAATTAAAATATGATTCAGCAAGAGGGAAGCGTGTAACTAGAACAGGATTTCCTGCTTCACAACAAAGCCATGGGGAAAAAAAGACACAAAAAGAATTAGCATATTTTTTTTTTTTAATCTAGATTGTGTATGAATCAATGTCTTTATAATGATATTTACATATGAAAAATGATGAGATTGAACTATTTTAAATGTAGGCCTAAGGCATGTGAATTTACCTCTCCTAATATTGGATTCTTGCCAGCAGTGTACACAGCAGCACTCGGAGGAAGAATCTATACCAGAGGTGGACACCCAAGAAGCAGAACAGGTGAGCATAACACGTGCGTTTACAGAACTTAGAAAAAAGACAAGTGAGGTATGAAATGCTATAAAAACAAGTTATTACTACGGTTAGTACTTTTCTTAATATTATCATTACTTTTATTGTTCTCATAGGGAGCATTGTTATAACTGTTCTTCCTTTTAGTTATCCAGCATAATAATAATGATATAAATATTTATATTATTAATACTTTTATTGGGGGGGCGGAGCTAGCTGCTGAGGACGATGGCAGTGCCTCTCTCTAGCGCACCGGCTGGCTGCCCTCTGAAGTGGCAAAAGCACAAGCCGTGGCTGCGGCACACTGGAGACACTGACCCCAACCCCTGATGGCACAGCATACCCTTAATAGGGGCTGGATCAGTACAGAACACTTTGTCAGGTGTGCCGCAGGGGGGTTGCATGTGGCCTGGTAGCAAAGGACAGAAACAAGTACGTGCAGAGCACATGGGCCTCAAAGTGTTGCCTCAAATTGTGGCAATATGGATGCCGTGGCTGGAGACTCTTACCTTTGGCTTTCCCTAGTCTTGGACAGTGGTGGCAGCTCATAGCCGTGGTATCAGCGAGAGTTCTACCCGGACCAGACCTGGCTGTGACCATAGCTATAGAAAGAAGGTATATGCTCCGGCACTGATGGCAGAAATATTTGAAAAAGGGGATAAAAACATTTCAAGCTATCGCATCTAGAATTTTCAGTTCTATTAGGGCTCGGAGGCAAGGATAGGGCGTTCTTTCTTTGCTGTTTTATTAAAATAGTTTCTCACAGCAGTCAACCAAACTAAACTTTAACATAAACTATGTTTCCATCATTCCTTGTTATGACATCACCATACTTACACCAATCAGCATGTCCCCAGTGCCATAAAATACCTCAACACCATTTTGAACCCTCTTTCTTTGCCTCATCAGCTTCAATGCAGTAACCAAACCATATGTCTCAACTGGACTCACCAGTCTAAACTGAACAAGGCAACATATCCTCCCGAAGCGATGTCCATTAACCGTAATTGTTCGCAGGTCTATAGAGGAAGTTAAGCACAACATGCGGTTAGTCCATCCACTTTCTTTTATTCCTGATTCTGGTCATTACCTAGAAGGAAACAAAGCAATACGTGTAATCTCCATACAATTAAATTAAATCAATTGCAATGCTCAATGACATGCAGCATCAGGGTGGGTTGAATCTTTCATACAAACAATAATAAGCAGCTTGGAGCAAGTCTCCCGGGTGAAATAATCCTTGCGTCCGAGTCCTTAATAAAATTGAAAGTTCTAGGCGCAATAGCTAGAAAATCTTTTATTCTATATCAGGACCAGAGGCTTCAGATTATGCTGCTTCAAAACTTTTCAAGCACCACTGAGGCTACATGTTGAAAATTTTGTAATAAAGGGACTTAAAGGTGGATTCAGTGGACCAATACACAGCTCTCAAGATTTCATGAAGTTGAGAACCTTGAGAAAAAGATTTGGAGACCATCGCTCCTCTTACAGAGTGAGCTCCAAATCTGTCTATGTCTATACCATCCTCTGCCATTAACCATCTAACCCATCTTGCCAGAAGAGACTGGGTTAAAAGGCTTTTGGAGAGTGATTAGCAATTGGCCACTTGTGGATTGCTTGAATTCTCTAGCGCAATCCTCATACTCTTTTAAGCATTGGACAATATGCTGTTTGAAATTGGCAGGATAGCTAGGATAAAAGATTTGTTTTGAAAAGGTTTTAGTTCTTTTTGACAGTTTGAAAGAAACCCTTTTCTGGAGAAAAATGCCTACCTGATAAGTCTAGGGCTTTAACATCTGATACTCTTTTGCAGGAAACTATGCAAAGAAGCATGGTTAACTTTGCAGAAAGTTGTTTCTTTTTTAGATCTGCAATAGCAGGCCATCTCTGAAGGAATTTAACACAATGTTCATGCCCCACAAATGGCTGTATTTGGGTTGAAGGAGGTTAGTCAACAGGATACCTCGCATAACTTTATTTAGCAGAGGATGCACACCAATCGGTTTCCCACTTACTAAAATGCAACCAGGTGAAGGAGCTGATCAGTTGTTATTCACCGAGGTGTAAGCCAGAGCACTAGAAGCTAGTTCTGCTAGAATGTTAATCAAAAAGGCAATTATGCCCCAAAGTGATCCAGACTGCATTCGTTGCACCAACCCAGCCATCTCTGCCAAGCTGAAGAGTATCTCTTGTGAGTGGCGGTAGACCAGGATTGAGCGATGAAACACTCAGATTGTTCCGATAGGCCTGGCAGGAGCCAGCGTTTCCTGAAATTCACCAGGTCATGAGGCGCAAGAGGTACTGCAAGATCAGAGGATGTTAAAAGCCTGCTGGATCTGTCAAAAGATCTGGGAGCATTAGAAGGCAGATAGGAGTGACGCAGGATATCTATAGAAGTAGAGGAAACTAAGACTGTGCTCTCCGAAGGGGTGTCACCAATATCAATTCTGCTCTCTGGTTGCGGGCCTGAGCGATACCCTGGGAGTCATCAGGAAGGTGGGGGAGGGCATACTGCAGAGGGCTGTGCCAATTGTGGAGAAAGGCATCCAAGGCAAAGGCCGTTGGGTCTAGTCTCCAAGAGAAAAACGTCTTCAATAGGGCGGTTATGCGAGATGCAAACAGGTCCATGTCGCATAAACCCTATTGGGCCTAGAGAGATTGGAAGACAGTGGGATTCAGTTTCCAATCACTGGAGTCCTCAAGGTGTCTCGAGTTGCAGTCAACTACTACAGTCTTCCGTCCTGGGAGGCACTCCGCTCTCACCTAAATGTGTTGTTGGTGGCAATATTGCCAGAAGCTCTTTGTTATATCTATTAGCAATTGGGCTTTGGTACCCCCCAGTTTGTTTATGTAGAAGACTGCAGATATGTTGTCCATCTGGAGTAAAATGCAGCAGTGCGACTTGTGAGGTACTAGAGTCTTGATTGTGAATGATCTAGCTAGTAGCTCCAGGTAATTTATGTGGAGATTTAATTTGTCTGTAGAAATGTTTCTGCATCTGACCCACCCAGCCCCACAAGCTGGCATCTGACTCGATAATGACATCTAGATACGAGCTGAAAATGGCTCTGCTGTTCCAGGCTGCCATGTGGTCAAGCCACCATTGAAGTTCATTTCTAGTGTCTGGGGTCAGATTGATAAGGTTTCAGTGGGATAGTGCTTGTTGTTGATGTTGGATTTTTAACCTCTGAAGGGTTCTGTAGTGCTAGGGGGAAAGAAAGACTGCTTGAAATTTAGAGGCCAGAAACCCTACAATCCTGGTTAGGTGTCTCAGAGACAGGTTGTTCTGTGACAGAACTGGTCTTATTTCTTTCTGCACCATTTTTATCCTCTCGGAAGGGAGGGTTAGTTGGCTGTCACAGAGTCGATCTGAAATCCCGCAAAGTCTATGCTTTGGGAGGGGAGTAAGACAAGACTTCGAGTCATTTATTCAGAAACCCCAGGGATTGGAAAGGATGAATATCCCAATATAAATGGAGTATAAGGGCTGGTCTGTGCCATCAACAGGATGTTGTCCATATAAATAATCATCCGGACCCCTCTGGAGCGGAGATGCTCCACCACTGGTTTCATCACCTTGGTGAAGCACCAATGGGCTGAGGAGAGGCTGAAGGGAAGAACTTTGTACTCATAGCAGTGGTCTTTCCAGAAAAAATTAAGATATTTCCTGTGGGAAGGAAAAAAAGTAATCATGAGTAATGGTTTTTTTAAGTCTAGTCATACCATGAAGCCCTTGTTTTGGAGGAGATCCCTGAGAATACGGATGCCCTCCATCTTGAAATGGCAGTAAAGGATACAGCCATTGAACTCCTTTAAGTTGATTACTAAGCGGGAGCCCCTGTCTTTTTTGGCCATCAAAAAGATATTGCTGAAAAAACCTGTTGGGTGAAAGGTTGTCTGGCATATTGCGTCCCTTCTCAGGAGTTGAGAGATTTCCTGATCCATCAAAGTCTCTTCTCGTGTGGAAAAATGGTGTAGTGGAGGATGGTTGTATTGGAAGGGAGACCTATAGAATTCTATTTTGAACCCTTGGATAGTCTCTAGAACCCATGCTTCGTTCGTCAGGTTTGCCTAGTTGGGGAGAAAAAGTTGTGTATTGGCACCAAGGGTAACAGATATTGGAGGTATGAAGCTTACCTGACGAGGAGATGGTGGAGAAATTTCCATGGTTACAGAAGTTTGCTCACCCATATCTGCTTCGACCGCCTCGATATCTGGTGGGGTAGAATGAACCCTGTTGTTGGTCGCTAGTGCTGCAACCTCAAGCGTGGAATCCTTTTGAAGAGCCTTGTGAAGCATTATGACCGGTTGAAATGCCCTCTGTATCAGCCGGTCCGGCCAAAATGGTGAGGGTGGAAAACCTTTTGCAGTGATGATTAGACCTTGTCTAGGGCTGTAAAAGTGTGGATACATTTTCCTAGATCTTTTACAATTTTGTTGCCGAATAAAAATTTGATTGCTATCGGACCTGGTTCTATCGTTGCCAGTTCGGCTAATTTCGGATCAAGTCTTATGAGTATCTACTGTCATCGTTAGACTGACAAGGCGCAATTGACATTGCCCAGAAGGCACAGGGCAAGTTGGGTCCATCCTGCTAGGATGTCAGGGTTTATAGATGTGCCAGAATCTTTCACTTGGACAGTCATTTCTAAGATCTTGAAGAGGGGGCCTGTCAGGTCTAGGACTTTATCCTGACAGGCTTTCCATTTCGGGTCTATTCCCTTTTTTGGTTTTTTTTGTGGATCGTTTGCGAAAGGTAGCCAGATTGGGATCTAATCCGAGGGCTTCGGCCACTTTGTCAGTGATGTCAGGTCTGGAGCATTCTGATTGTAGTCGGTTGCACACATCTCTGTCAAAGCTTGGTCTGCAGCTGTGTGTGTACATATTGAGATACTGGAGAAATTGGGCCCAGTCAGATGAACAGGGATGAACAATGTTATTGGGATCAAAGTCCAAAAGGTTGGAAGGGTCTGTGTGGTGAGAGTATCATGGAAGGTCCAATTTTGAGCATTTGGCATGGGAATGTGAGGTATAAGTGTCATCAGAGTTGGAGAAGTGAGTGGATAACATGTCAGAGTCATCGTCATCTAATGGAGGAGGGGAGGGTTGCAGCTGGAGGTGGGTTCCTGAGCTGAGTATGCATGATGAGGGAGGAGGTTCTGTGAGAGGCAGTGCAAGGCAGCTGTGTGTGGCCATTTGGATGATTTGGCAGTCACTTTGTCTCATTTGGGTCTGTCAAAGTTTAGGGTTGGCAAATGAGGTTCTAGTGAGGGAGGTGTCAGGGGCATGTGCATGGCGTATTTCCTCAGTTAACAAGTGGATGGCTGTAGGGCGCCAGCCAGTGCCCTATTGCCGGAGAGAGTGACAGAGTTGTTGTGAGCTTCGACCAGGCTGTCCTCAAGGAATTATTTGTCAGTGAGGATTTGCTCCTGGGTATCATTCTCATTGGGGTGTCTCTCCGCCATTGCTCCACATGTAGTGGAAGGCTTGTGAGAGCGAGAACAGTGTAAAGCTTGTTGGCATAAATGGAGGAGGGGAAGATCCCAAAGGTAGGCTGCTTTCCAGGAGGTAGGCTGGTATAAATCCCCTAAGGCGTTGCCTGTAGACAGTGATTTACACCTGCCTCAGTTTAAGAGGGTGTGGGAGAAGCGATGTGCAGGGCCTTCAAGTGCTTTCAGGCAAGCGAGTGTGCTCACTGAAGTGGGGAGATGGAGGTCGCTCGTCTTGTTGAGTGTGACTTGACTTTGCTGCTCACTACATTCAGGTTTTTACGCTGCGCTATACGAGTACTTATGGCGGCGAAGTAGAAAGAGGACAAGACTGCCCAAAGCGGTCAGGCGCTGTGCTTCTTCACTTCTTGAGCACCCACTTCGGGTGTGAATAGACGCAGCAGCCCATGCTGAGCTTATATTACAATGGATGTAAGGGTAATAGTAGCAATGCGAATAGCGATAAGAATATCAGTAATATCAAACACAGTATAAGTAAGGAAAAGGCAAAGGTTACTTATCGGTGAGTCGCAGCAGCAAAGAAAGAGTGTTCGAAATAGTGTTGAGGTATTTTATGGCACTGGGGACATGCTGATTGATGTAAAGACGTGAAGCCATAACATGGCAAGATTGGAAACTTCGTTTATGTTAAAGTTTAATTCGATTGGCTGCTGTGATAAGCTATTTTATTAAACAGCAAAGAAAGAAAGCATAATCTTAAGCCTCCATTCCTGACACAGAATGAAGTCATCTGCTTACTGCAACACACCATACCTGACTAGCACATTCTGGGAATAAAACTGAGCACAATGAGAGTAGAAGGCAGCAAGAAGCTTCAAATTGTCCTACGAGTAAGCAGATTGATGAAACGTCTAAAGCTTGTGGAAGCACTGATACAACATCACAGTCTTCAGTACCCATAGTCTTGTCCTTCCCACTCTGCTTTTTTTTATCACCCCTATACAACGACCTCAAAGATGGGAGGTTTATATGTTGTACAGGACCACCCACTGGGGAATTTGAGTCTATATCAAGGGGGTGAAGAGAGGACACGCAACAAAGCTGCCCCTTAATAACTGCCAGCTTTGGCGCAAACACTGGAGTGTAATATACTTACCATTGTGATTACAAAGCCCAGAACTAACTCTATGAGGGTAGGTTCTAAGTTTTTGCCAAATTGTACAAGGCTCCAATTGGTCCGACCAGTCCTACAAGCGTGCCTCCTAGTAGACTGTCTAGCTCCGAACTCCTTAGTAGTTCTTTAGTAGGCTAGTTCACAATCTGGCAATATGGCCAACAGTGTGTGATAAGAGGTACCACTCTAAGAAATCATAGTGCCCAACATCCTGATGTCAAAATTGGCTCGCCAACTCCTGGTACAGAGGCAGTTACTGGGTAGTTGAAAAAAACTTTGAAAGAACCAGGAAAAGATAGTTCAAGCTGCAGTACTAGAAACCACCCTTAAAGAACTATTGGTACTGCAAAACTCTATCTCCTCGATAGAGGAAACACATCCAACACTTCAACAGAAATTGGCTCCATAAAATCGGGCCTCCCAGTCTTCAACCCACAACTGACTATGACTGTTAGCAGGTTGACGAGCATCAAACAAAGGATAAGAACCATGACTGACTGGGAACAGGTGCATTTTCAAATGCAGGGGAAGATCACGGAGCTGGAGGATAGAAATAGGTGTAATAACTTATATTTTACAGGTATCCCTGACAAGATGAAAAGGGATAATATCATGGCTTTCATACTCTGCTTCATTCTAGAGATAACCAAAATAGATTTTCCCCCACCTCAGAAGCTGCAAAGGGCCCACATAATTCGACCTTTGGCCATCCATGGCAAGGACACTCCAAGGCAATTCATCATTTGCTTTCTATGCCATCAGCAAGTCAAGGACATGATCAAAAAAGCCAAGAAACAAGATCCATTTATGTATAAGGGTAAATAAAATAAAAATTAATCAAGACTTCTTCCATGAAACCATATTGAAATGGAACTGCTTCCTGTCCTTGAGATTCTGACTGAAACATCTCATTATCCTGGGCTGCTAGACCCAGCAACAGTATTGATTACTAAGGATGACAATACAAACAAGTTTGATGACCCAGGCAACCTCAACTATTCCTGGATTCTTTGGATTATGTGGACATGGACACAGGCTGCTCAGCGGAGAACACAACATCAACTAAGAAATAAACTGCAGATGAAAGGAACCTAGCTACCCTACACGAGCGAGGGAGACTTGAGGAGGTCATCAGGAACTGGTCGACAGGGCGGATAACAAAACACAGAGACTGGCTGCTGCCGGCGAGGGATAAGTAATGGTCACCTCTGAAGTCCAGTTGAGGAAGGCCTTCTTGTTAATATTGAGACATAGCCCTGCTACAAAACAGAGAGGGAGAGAGAGCGAGAGAGAGAGAGCGAGAGAGAGAGAGAGAGAGAGAAAGAGAGAGGGTGTGGGTCATACTATAGGACTAGACTCTACAATGGAATCTGGTAACTGCCTGCCATGCAAAGCTAAGGTCTTGTAGGGGTTCAAGGTTTGATTGTTTATCTATTGAAAACAATTGATGCGTTTAATGCCTTGCTCCTTGATGTTTTATCTTGAGGGGTGTAAGAGAAGTTGGGTGAGGTAATATGACTTTTCATCCCCCAGATATCCAAGCCACCCACTTATAAAGGTCCCATTGAGGTCAAATAACACTTTGTTTTTTTGTGCTCTTAGTTCCAGTGTGGTCATACATTGCCGCAGTGGAGGGTATGCCACTTCTTTAGGTGACTATTGTTCGAACCAGTTACAACTGGTTCTCCAGCAATGTATAATGTACCCTCCTGAGAACCATGCATCTTACACAAATACAAAGTTTGAGTACATAGGAGGGAAATCCTTAAATACAGTTAACGCCATAGATCAGTTTTGGAAGACCCTACTCTTAAGACTACACTATGTTAAACCAGTATGTTTTAGTACTAGTCTTGTTCTTCGATCACAGTAGGTCTATCTCGTTTACTGGAAATTTCTTTATTCAATACTATAGCTGCACTTGGCATATTAGTTTTGCTACACCGACCCTGCCACAAATATGTTTGTGCAATTTGCAAGAGACCAGGTGGTCCTTTTCCTTAATGTCAATGACCTCACCCAGTACAGTAAATGTAAGTAAAAATTATCTTTCTACCAAGGGCTCTGTCCAGATGTGGCTTTAATCCAGGAGACGCATCTCTCCCAAGCTGAAAGTGATATAATGCTTGTCATAAACCTTGTCCTGATGATGGGACCTCATCGAAAAAACTATATTGTATAAGGGAGTAGCTATTTTGATCCACAAAGGATTACCGATAAGAGTGCTCAATACTTGGTCTGACTCTGATAGTCAGTATATTCTCATCAATGCCACGATTCAACACCAGACACTGACATTAAGCTCTATTAAAAGCCAGCTTTTCCATGCACTAGATCGAATACTACTCCCAAAGCCCAGATCGAAGGTGCTTTAAGGAGGGGACTGAAACCTTGTGTTAGATACCACATTGGATTAATCTGGTCACCATGTGACACCTAGCCACAGAGATAGACATGTGTTCAATGACTTGATGAATGACCATTCCCTGGTGGACCCATGGAGACTGGTGCATCCCACTGCTTGCGACTAAACATTCACTTCTCATGTACATTGTACAAGGACTAAAATAATCTTTTACTTATAGACAGCCTATCTTTTGCAATGTGTAACAAAGATGAAGATTGTACAAAATCACATCTTATATCACAATGCAGTACAACTGCTATTAGCATTAGATATTTCTTCACCTCCATTATGTCAATGGTGATTTAATCGCTATAGAGTTAAACTTCCTGAAGCTCAACATAAAGTGTCGGGATTCGTGAGGAGGTGCCTGGAGGAGAACTAACATTCAGTGTCATCACCTCATCTCCTGGGAGGTGGGTAAAGCCTGTGTAAGAGGAGAGTCGATGCCAGACTGCCAATATGAAAATAAAAGCTCTTGCTAGCTGTTAGCAAATCTCACAAGGCACATTGACAAGATAATCGTAAAGCTTTCTTGCATAAGAAGTTCAAACTCAATGAACTATACATTTCAAATACAGAAAAGTCTTTTGTTTGACTTGGGACAAAGACACTATGAAAGAGACAAAAGAGCAGGCTGCCTGCTGGTTTTTCCAGCTATGGCAATAGAAAGCCTTGCATACAATTGCAGCCATCAGAAATGAACAGTGAGTGTTGTTCACGCACCTGGTGCATATTGTATCTGCCTTTAGGGCCTGCTATAGAAACTTGTACACATCAGAGTGTCTTGAATGAACTTGGTTGAAGACAATTTGAACACCTTAATACATAAACTAAACCAAGATATTTGTAGATGGTCAGCTCTTAAACTGTCTCTCTGGGGTAAGACACAAGCAGTGAGTCAGTCAGTTCATCTTTATTTGGTTTAAAAAATACAAACCATAATAGATACCGTAAAAACAACCAAAAACATTTCATGCACATCCCATTAGACTCCTAGCTCTAACTGCTCCCACAAGAAAACAAGCAATAGAATCACAGACATTAACATCTGGTAAGAGCTGCAAATACAAACATGCGGGTCTAACCTGTTTACAATTCAGCTTCTTGAGCAAAGGACAAATACAAGTATTCCTTAAAGTGCTATACATAGGGAAAAACATAATAAAGTGCAATGTGTCTTGTCGGGAAACGTTGTCCCAAGGGCAGTGGCCAATATCAGAATATTTCACCCAACCCTTCGGTATTACTAACAGATGATGAAAAAGATTCATCCTGAACTATTTCAGTAAGTTCCTTTGACAATTAGACCTAACATAACAAAGATAAGGGTCAATTGACAAAGTGAATTTTGCCGTAATGAATTGTCTGAGTGCAGATTTTGCCAGGGCTCCCACTTCTATTGCAGTCTGTTTGCAAAGGTAAAAGGCATTTCTAGTCCAAGCAGCTCGATTCTTGGTAATCTAGCTTGGTTGATTAAGTAACTCTAAGGTCCTAAAGTTAAGCTCTATAAAATTCAGCCTAGCAGGGGCATAGTTTCGGGGGTAGACATATAATACACCCTCACATTAATGGCAGCGGTGGGATCCAGAACTTGTGTTTAACAGATCATACAGTTGTTGAAGTTAAGACCTCTGAGAATCTGCTTAGGTAGACACCTAGAAAAGAACTTGCTCCCATAAAGTATTTTCTGTGAACACTGTTGAACTCCAAGAGTACTGTCTCCAAAGAGTTGCAAAAACATTCCCAAGGAGTAGAGGAGAGCTTTGAAACGTTTTGCAAAGCTTCCTATAAGTTCAAATAAAGGGGGAAAAGTTTCCACTAGTTTTTGAACAAAACCAGGAGCCCCTTTTTCAGCAAATGAGACACGGAGCTCAATTTGGCAAATCTGTTCTCATACAAGAGGGATGATCTGAGGGAATTTGTACAGAAAGGAAAATCCGCATGGGAGCCAAAGCAAAGACACCTGTTTTTATTAGGGCCCTGAACCTGGGAGGAGGCTCACAGTGTACCTCCATGCCTGAGGTAGGGATTACCCCCAAGGTAGTGGGGATGAAAAAGAATTGGAGGATAATCACAGCCTGTTGAGTGGAGCCAGTGGGGCAGGCATATAGGAGAGCATGGCAGCCCTAGACTTGGAGGAGAAGGTCATAGATCAGGCTGGTAGGAGGCTGGCCCTAGAAGAAAGGAGGGACAGGCTGGGCTTGGAGCCCAGAGAAGATAGTGGCAGCAGATTTGGAGGTGTTGATGGGGTTTCCCCTGGTGTAAGGTTGCTCGAAGGTGTTGTCCCTAGTTACGTTCCAGGGGATGACACTGACAAGTGGATGGTCTCATACGAGAGAGCTCTCAAGACGAGGAAGGTGGAGACACAACACGGGGGAACACTTCTCTGGGAGTTAGTACCAGGGGTTGGTAGAGATAGGCTACTTACACTAAGGGAGGAGGTAGCTGAATCCTACACCCACATGAAGGCAGCCCTTGTTTAGTTTTTTTGGTTAACTCTTGAAGAGTAGAGGCAGAAACTTGGGTCCCTTCAGAAGGGCACTACACAGTCATGGGTGGACTTCGTTGACAGCTCAGTTAAGGCACAAGATGGTTGAACTAAAGGCAACAAAGTGGATACATTTCAAGGGCTCTACAATCTGTTGGTTAAAGAGCAACGTTTAACAAATTGTCATTCAGAGAAGTTGCACCAGCATCTGGTGGACTCTAAGTTGTCTAGCCCCAGGGAATTGGGCAAGATAGCTGATGAGTGCGTAAGGACCAGGGTCCCTAAAAAGACTCTGGGTGGTGACCAGAAGAAAAGTGGTCAGGCCCCACTCAGGGGAAAGAGGGAGGAAAGGATAAAAAAAAGATAGCCCCAAAGAGCCCTCAAAAGCAGCCCTAGAGGGAGAGTCCCGAGCCACATTCCAGTCAAAGGGGAACAGGTATCAGGGAAGAAGTTTTTTTATTAATATCTCTTTTTATTAAGCAGTTGTTCAGTTCACAGCAATACAAAACAAATGCAATGAGCATACAGTATGCTTCTCGCATGAGGCGGACACATTTCTTCGCTGGATACTGGCAGGGGAAGAAGTTTGACCCCTCGAAGGCAGGAGTGTGCTTAGACTGTAACCTGCCAGGACACAAAAAGGCACCCACTGGTGACCAGTTCATATGGTTGGCAAGTGTAAGGATTGGATGGTAAGTTGCCCCTAGAGATCCCAAAGGGTGCACGAAGGCCACCTTAGTGCCCCAGGGTAGGGAGAACATTGAACCTATGGCCCACTGGTCTCCTAGCATGAAGAAGTATAGGTTGTGGCCACAAATCATTGGGGTGGAGGTAAAAGCTCTGAGGGATACAGGTGCCAGTGTTACCATGGTCATGGCTAAACTGGTTTCCCCAGACCAGATCCTACCTGAGGGGGTGCACTAGATTGTCAACACTGACAATGTCACAAAATCACACCCTATGGCAGTGGTTGACTTTGAGTGAGGAGGAGTTACTGGCCCAAAGAAGGTAGCTGTGTCCCCTGCTATCCCAGTGGATGTTTGCTTGGCAATGACTTAGAGACTTGCGTCGGCAGAAGTAGAGAGGAGGACCCATGCAGCCATGCTGGGCCTCCTTGAATGGGTGTGGGTCACAACCAGCGCACGGAAGGCCCTAAGACAGTGTCAAGTGATCCCGGGGCCTCAAACTATTGACCAGATCCCTAAAGACAAGAAGAGGTGCAGGAAGACTGGCAGCCCAGCCTCCAAAGGTCCACAAGCCAGAAGGAGCCCAGCCCTCAGGGGTAAAGCCTGATGTCTGAAGAAGAGAAGCTGGCTCCTAGAAACCCGTCAGAGTTGGCAGAACTTCAAGGAGCAGGGGGTCCTCTGGAAAGGACCCAAACAATGGACAAAGGACCTGTCCCATTCTAGAAGACCTGCAACAGTTGGCTGTCAAACAGGCACAAGGGGATACCAGTGGTACCCAGAAGGTATACTGGGAGGAGAGGCTCCTGTACAGTGAGCCATAGGACCCCAAACTAGGGGCATCCAGGAGACTGGTGGTCCCTCAACAGAACAGAGAGTTCCTCCATAACCTAGCCCATGATATCCCCTTGGCTGGGTACCTGGGACAGACCAAGACCTGGGAAAGGCTGGGAAACCATTTCTACTGGCCCCAGATGTCTGAGAAGGTCAAGGAGTTTTTTCGCTCCTGTGTGACCTGCCAAGCCAGTGGCAAATCAAAGGTCCCCCTGATACCACTTCCAGTGATGGGGACCCCCTTTGAGAGGGTGGGGATAGATATTGTTGGTCCTCTAGACCCACCCACAGTGTCATGAAACAGGTTCATCATAGTGGTAGAGGTCAATGCCACTAGGTACCTGGAGACCATTCCCCTTAGGACAACCACTGCCCCTTTAGTAGCTAGAGCCCTTCTTGGAAACTTCACCAGGGTTGGGTTCCCTAAGGAGGTTATTTCAGATAGGGGCAAAAACTTCATGTCAGCCTATCTGAAGGCAATGTGGGGTGAGTTACAAGTTTACCACCCCATATCACCCCCAAGGTAACGGATAAGTTGAGAGATTAAACAAAACCATGAAAGGTATGATCATGGGTTTGCCTGAGGAGCTCAGCAGGTGATGGGACATTCTCCTCCTGTGCCTGTTATTTGCTTACAGGAAGATTCCCCAGAAAGGATTTGACTTCAGTCCCTTTGAGCTGCCCTTTGGACACCCTGTAAGAGATCCACTTAGCTTGGTAAAGGAAAAGTGGGAGTACCCCTCAAAGAACATAAGCAGGACATAGTGGATTATGTGCTTGGTCTTTGCTCAAGAACGAAAAAGGCAAATAAGAATTTGGTGGCAAGCCAGGAGCTTGCCAAGCACTGGTATGACCAAAAGTCCTCTATGGTGGAATACCAACCAGGACAGTTTGTGTAGGTCTTAGAGCCTGTAGCACACAGAGCCTTATAGGACAAGTGGACGGGGCCCTATCCCATCTTGGAGAAGAAGGGGGAAGTCACCTACTTGGTGGACTTAGGTACTCCCAGGAACCCTCAGAGTCTGATCCATGTAGCTAGACTCAAGTTACACCACAAGATGGCAGACATCACCATGTTGATAGTAACAGATGGAGGCGAGAAAGATGAGAGTGGCCCTCTTCCAGATCTCCTATCTGCCAATGCCCAAGAGGAGGGAGTAGTTCTGCCCCCCACACTGATAGACCAGCATTCAAAGGGACTGCTATCACCTGCTGAAGTAGTTTGCTGGGCTGTCTCTATGACCCCAGGTCTGACAAAATGGTGTACCCATGATGTGTACACTTTTGACAGATTGCCTTTCAAGAGTAACATTTAAAGATTGTGTGACCTGGTCAAGGCCAAAATTTTGGAGTTGGCTGTGATTAAACCCTCCAGTAGTTCATGGGCCAGCCCAGTGGTACTGGTGCCCAAACCCAACCCCACAGGGGAGAAACCTGAGATGATGTTCTGTGTGGACTACAGGGCCTTCAAATCAGTCACTAAGACTGATGCCCACCTCTTTCCAAGAGCTGATGAGCTCATTGATATGTTGGGGGCAGCTAAGTATCTGAGCACTTTTGACATGACATTAGGTTATTGGCAGATTGCCCTCATTCCAGGAGCCATGGGAAGGTCTGCTGTCTCCACACATGAAGGCCACTTTCAATTCAAAGTGATGCCTTTTGGGTTGGAGATTGCCCTTGCCACCTTCCAGAGGTTGGTGAATCATGTACTGTCAGGGCTGGAGAGTTTCAGTGCAGCTTATCTTGATGATATAGCTGTATTCAGCTCCACCTGGGAGGATCACCTGGTCCACCCCAAGGAAGTGCTTCAGGCCTTGCAGCAGGCAGGCCTGACTAGCGGTCAAGTAATGTCAGATAGGGCAGGGGTCTGTTATGTACCTGGACCACCAAGTTGGTGGACGCCATGTACAACCTCTCCAGCCCAAGATCCAGACCATCCTGACTTGGGAGCCTCCTAAGACCCAGACCCAGGTCAGAGCCTTTTTAAGCCTGACTGGGTATTACAGAAGATTTGTGAAGGGTTATGGTACCATAGTGGCACCATTAACTGATTTGACCTCCAAAAGGCAGCCCAGAAATGATATCTGGCCTGAGCAGTTTCAAAAGACTTTTGACACTCGCAAGGAAGCACTGTGCTCAGCACCTGTCTTGAGGGCCCCTGACTTCATTAAAAAGTCTATTGTCCAGACAGATGCCTCTGAACATGGGATAGGTGCAGTGTTGTCACAAGTGAATGATTTGGGCCAGGATCAGCCAGTTGTCTTCATCAGCAGGCAACTTCTTCCTAGGGAGCAGTTTTGGAGTGCCGTTGAGAGGGAAGCCTTTGTGGGGTTTGGTCTCTGAAGAACCTAAGACCCTACCTTTTGGGGATTCACTTCAAATTTCATACCTCACAGGCCCCTCAAATTGCTGATTCCGATGAGAGGAGAGTGCCCCAAGTTGTTAAGGTGGCACATTTCCCTACAGGGCATGGACTTCACAGTGGAACACAGACCTGGGACTGACCAGGCCAATGCAGATGGTCTTTCCAGGTTCTTCCACTTCGATGATGAGAATCACAAGGAAAAGGGGTAGTTGCTGTGAGAAGGTGGCTTGGTATATGCTGTCCAATAGTTAAAGTGGGCACCCTGTACCAATCTACATGACCCTTATGATGTATGAGGTCAAAGATAACCTTTATGAAAGCTATCCTAGTGGTAGCTATGGAGAGCAGCCTTCAGGCTTAATCTTGAAGGAATGTAAAGCAGCTTGTTTTACCAGAATACCACCTCCTGAATGACTAAATGAAGGAGAACCACACAGTAGTTATATAAAAATATGTATTTATTAATATAACACTCTCTACTATCCTCTACACGAGGGTAGAACACAAAGCACACAAAACTGGATCAATAGAAGAGTTGTAAGTAGCACAATACACAGCGGGCTCCAGGGGGAGACCGAACCATATACTAAAATAGTGGTATAACAATCACGACTTGACTAGACACAGTGCCTAGAGCACGTAGAATCGCTGGGACCCCAAGGAACCACCCAAGGTGATGACACAGGAGACCCACGGAGGACGGGTGCAGTGAGGAAACACGACTGCGTGCTCCGTACAACTCTATTGGAAAGTCGCGGTTGCAAAGTTAAAGTTTAAGGACCCTTCTAGGAGGACTTCGAGCAAACCCTTCGGAACTTAAGAGTTTAAAGAGCCACCCCACCCATGGATACTGTAGTATCAGAGTTACCTAACCCAGGGAAGCAGGGTGCATAGGTCTGAAGTGGCGTCGGAAACTCTTGTCGTCTCTATGGAAGGAAGTGAAGAAGCACTGCTGCCGTGAAGGTGAAAAGGGTCCGATGGAATCCAAGCCTGGATTCTGGATGGAAGGAACCTGAAAGCAGAGGGGACAGAGTCTGGGTCACTTCAGAGTGACCAGGGGCTCGGAAGACGAATGCCCACCGATGTCGGGTGCTTCAGGTGCGAAGAAGGGATGCTTGACTCTGCAGCCACGAGGACCAGGAGATGTCGAGGACAACCAGGAGCCGGAGGTGAGCTGTCCCACAAAGGATGTCGAGTGCTGAGGGGTTGGTGTTCGGCGGGAGCACCAACAAGCCTTGGCAACAGCAACCCATGCAGGAAGGACAAACAGGTTACGTGTGGACCAGCAAGGTCCAGGGGACTCTTCAAGCAATGGAGAGTCAGGGCACGTCTGGAGCAACCAGGAAATCCCAAGAACAATCAAGATGACCCTCAGGGGGACCCACAGGCCGAAGGACAAGGAGTCGCGAGGGGACCTCGAGCAAGTCTGCAAAGGACCAGCCCATGGAGCACACGGTGCGAGGAGGCCGGAGTTCTTTGGTGCAAATACTGCTCAGGGTCAGGACCACACAGGTCCAATGCACAAGCTCAGGAATCGCCAACAAGCATATGCACTTGCAAATGGATGCAGAGCACAGGGGTTTGGGTTATGCAGCCCCCACGAGGGATACTGGCCTCAAACTCGGTGAGCGGGCAGATCGACCTCAGGGACCTTCAGGAACCCACCTCCTGTGTTGCTGAAATCTTCGGAGTCCGCAGGAGCTCAGGAGCAGCTACCGGTCAGTTGCGCTTTAGGTGCCTGCGAAGCTGGGGAGTGACTCCTTCACTCAAAGGGAGATTCTTCTGTTGTCTTAAGTGCCCCACAGGTCCTGCACGGAGCCTGTATGGAGTCACGGCACAAACTAAGCTTCGGACAGAAAGGGGGACGAAGTCAAGCCCAGTCGAGGTCCAGCGAAGTCCAGTTGTCCAGACGGTCGAAGGTCAGTGGTTTCTTCTTTGTAGAATCTTGTCCACGTAAAATCCAATGTCCTGTAGCCAGGTAACCCCTTTTATACCCACGGGAGAGGGTTGGACAGATTCAGGGGACCCTCCTAGGGGAGGGCAGGACAGAAGGGTGGCTCCACATGTCCTTTGTCCTGTTGCGCGCCAGAGCAGGAGAAAATGGCTCCCAGGACTGGTTTGAACTGGACTATGCACAGGGAAACCAAATGTGCCCCCAGTGCAGACTTTCAGGCACTCTCAGAGTACACCCACCCAGCCCCAATACACTAAACCCTGTCTGGGAGGTGGTCACACCTCTCTGTGACAGGATGCCTATTGTGCTGCCTTCCTCTGCTCGAGCTTGGCTCAGCAGCAGGTGGGCAGAAACGTGTCTCTGGCTGGCAGCATCCATTTTGTGCTGTCCAGGTCGAGAAGGCTGATACCAGGTAGACCGGTGACCCCACGAAGCTCGCTTCTGAAGGGTGGAATCATACCTCCCATACCAGTTACTGGTGTGGAGGTATGATTCCAAGGTGTTTGACACCAAACTCGATATGTTTCTATGCAGCCATTTTCGAGATAGCATTTACCGCGAGGTTATAATGCACCTCTACCTATATGTCCGGCTGAGTCACAGACAACCCGGGAGAATGGTCTCCGAAGGCTGCAGAGGGGCTCTGCTCATGCAGGGGCACCCTCTCACATAAAACCCAGCACCCTGCCTTCAGGATTGTTAAGGCCTGCTATAGAGGTGACTTATAAGTTTTAAGTGTAGTGACCATTAGATATAGTGAACCTATATCTAAAGTAAGTGGTGCAAGCACCATCTTACATAGGCTGCAGTAGCAGACCTAGAGTTCCATTTTGCATGGCCTCTCATGGGTGGCATAATACATGCTTCAGCCCATGGGAGGCCTCTGGGGTACCTATGCCCTGGGTACATGGTGTACCATATACTAGGGACTGATAAGGGTACCCCAATATCCAATCTGGAGTGTACCAAAGTACATATATGTCAATTTAAGGGAGAAAGCAGATAGGCTGGGGTCCTGATTAGGAGGATCCCAGCCAGACTAGTCAAAACAGTGAGACATCAAGCAAAAAAGTGGGGCTAACCATAAGAAGCAGATCCTACTTTCCTACAGTTGCGCATCACCTTTCATCTGGGAGGGGGCCATGTGAGGAAATGCCACTTTTTGTATGGTCACCCCAAGTTTTTCGACTGATGCTGCTGGTTTTTCGACTCTGAGAGTGCACTGAGGCTTTCTAACCAGACCTTAGTGCCAGTGCCCTGACCCTAAACTGTATGTCGAATTGGCTATATCCAATTGGAATTCTTAACTTACCTGTAAGTTCCGTGTAAATGGTACCCTGGTACCCAGGGCATGTAATTTAGAGGGGTATCTCAGGGCCTGCAGCACTTATTGTGCCACCATGGTGGACCCCCAAGTAAAAAAAGTCCCCTAGTCCATCACTGCAGGCTAGTAGAGCAGTCGTGCACTGCTAGCTCGACTTTGCCATTGAAAGCACTGGCAAAGCCACCACTTCCCCTGGACATATGTATAAGACACCCCTCTGGCAGGCCTACCGAGCCCTAAAGGCAGGGTGCAACAAATGACACAGGCAGGACATGTATTTTACTTGTCCTGACAGTAAACCATGCATTACAACTCTTTTTACTGTGGAAAGACTTGGTCTCCAAATTGGTGAGTAAAGGGTTACATGTTGATCCCTAAGCTGTGCTAACTCCTGAACGGTGCGACCAATGTGGGCACTCCAAGGTATCAAACAACTCGTTATATTAAGCCTGACTTGTAATTTAAGTTGGAATTAATGTAACTTGTTGCAGTGTGCAGCTTTAGCAAAGCTGCAACTTTGTTGCCTTAAAAAATCCTGTGCCTTCACAGGCACACATAGAGCCTTCTCCATGAGACAGCCTTCTATCCTCCTGGAGAAATGTGCTAACGACTCTCGGGAAGGAGGACAATGAGGGTTTGCAGGCCAGTAAGGTGTCATCTCCCTCCTGCAGGAAGCCACTTGAGTGTTAGGCCCAAAAAGCAGGCTTCAAAGGTGAAGCTGCCTTTGAAGGGAAGATGTGTAACACTAAGAGGGAGGACTGCCGTATTGTTGAGGTCGACATGCTGGCATGGGAAGCAGAGGAGGGAATTCTGTTGCCAAACTGGCTTCCCCAGTGGCCAGTAGCCCTGAGGTAGCCCCACTCCGGGGGTGGGCTAGGGAGGTCTGAGCACCAAGAGAGGGATCTCGGCATCTTGAGAGTGGGCAGAATGGTGCATCCTGGGATAGCCAGATCCCACACTCCACAGGAAGATTTTTCCAGGTGGGAGGGAACCTGGTAGTCCATTGACTACCAACCGCATCCGGCCTTGAGGGCTTTTTCTGAGCATAAAGAGGGCACCGCTGGCACCCAGACCTCAGATCTTGACCGACTTGGAAGAAGGACCAGAGAAGGACTGCCCTGCTGCCCTGAGGAGCCCAAAAATAGAGGCGGCACCGACGAGGACTGCACCCGCTGCACCTTGTGGCGAGCGAGGAGAGGAACTGTGCCTGCCATGTCCTGCTCAAGGAAAAGATGTCCACAGAGCCCAGTCAAGTCAAGAGAACTCCAAGGGCTAGCCGACTGACCTCCTGTTCGCAGGACAGGGACAAAACAGATGAAGAAGCCTGCTGGGGCAAGTTTGCAGCACAAAGTCTTCAAGCCGCTACCACTGCCGCTATGCAGCACCGAGGGCCAAGACCCAACGCACAGAGTTGCACCCAAGTTTGCTGAGCCCGGGAGTGCTGTTGGAGAGTTGCTGGGAACCCCAGAAGGTGAGTTATCGACTCAGGAAGGATTGGCGTGTGACCGCGACAACGGGCGAATGGTAGTCCAGTGGTGACTGTACTTCAGCCAGACCGGACATGACTTTGTCGGACATCGACCCTGCAACCAAGATTCCCTAACCATTTTTGTGGACTGAGAAATCCCTGCAGAAATACCCCGTTGACTGCATCGCTTCCAAAGCATCCTTAGATCATCGTTAGCATCCTTCATTCCTTGCATCAGGACCACTCAATAGGATCCATTGCACCGCGGACAAAGTGTCTGGATCTGCTGAAGGACTGCTTCCTCTGTGACCGAACTGTTCTTGAGGGCCTTGCTGACCCCCTGACTAGCTCCCTGCTGGAGATGGTCATCTCAATTACTTCTAACTGACCACAAAGACAGTTACCTAAGTTATCTTTGAAAAGGTTTCTAAGTGCCCAATTCATTGACTTTGCCAAGGCTTGTACGCAGTTGAGTGAAATTGCTTTGATTTATTATTGCTTGTAAAATATATATGTTAGGAATCGTCCGGTATATCTTTTTCATTCTAGTGTCTACATTCTTATAAAAATACAGTGTATTTTTAGGTCGAGCATCAGCGCATGCGCTGTCTGCAAGACCTCTTGTAGTCAACAAAACCACTTTCTTCCCGCCTGCTACTTACCATTGGTTCCCTCCTCCATCGCTCTTCTTTGCTGCCTCATAAGTCGTCGAGGCAGCGGATACATCACTTCCAGTCAAGGCTGAGGAGCACCGGTCAAGCACGGTCTCCTTACGCTTAATTTCTTCATCTGTTGATTTCAGAACTTTTTTTTTAAAACATCGCATTAGGCCCGTTGCTGCTTCCGCCCTAAGACCACCCTCTGACATAAACATAGCATTTCCCAGCGTTTGCAATGGAAACGCCACGTTGATGGACACCGGATTATTTTTACAAATCCGGTACATGTCCATCTAATCTAATGTATGCCGATTTATTTTTCTGCCCCCTCACATTTCATGGCAGAGAGCAAGCAAGGCAAGTCCATTTTCTATGTTGGCAGCTAGATGAGCAGTGTTGTGTTTCCGCTGCTCTCCAGGAAAGGGTGGCTTCTCTGTGTGGCTCTACTCCCCACACCCGTAACGCCAGAGGCAGCCCTGCTGACCATGAGCTAAGGAACGGGATCCCCGAGGAGGAACCCTGCTGCTGCTTTACTCGGCCAACAGGAGAGCGAGATAGCAGGCATTCCATTTCCAACACGAGCTTACAGCGGGTATCTAGTTACACTCCTAAGTGCAAGGGCAAATAAACTGCTTGGGTTTATTGTATAAATAAAAGGTACCTTTAATACATTTTCTTTGTGGCAATTTTGAAAAGCGTTAATCTGAACGGCTGTGGGTCTGTGTTATTTGCACTGTGTAAGTGTGCTTGCTGGCTATTGTCACTGACGAGCTTTCATATTCGCACAAGTATAATTATACTGGATATAGTTTAACATAAAAAATTGTGATTTCAGACCCGACGCCCTCTGAATCCTTCACTTCGTTTGTTAAGTGCAAATGGTGAAGGAAATCTCTTGGGGTGTTTTGCAGCTTCCGATAAAGCTGCAGCTGCATTTAACTTTGTTTTACAAAATCACAGTGAAAAAGGCTAGATAGTTATGGCTTCATCTGCTTCATTACTCGGTGTATTCAGTGCGCCATTTTCTTTTCTGTAACATTAAAATGTCGACATTAGTAGAAAGTACAGTAAAATAGCATAAAATCAAGAAAATGCAAAGAGGTTTGAAATGATGGATTGTGCTGGGATCCGTAGTAATTTGCGATTCATATGTGTAGTACACCTCAACTGTCAGTCATGCCTAAGTAAGGGATCTGTAACAAACAAGTGACCAGATAGGTTGTTAAGCAATCATTAATCTGCACTTAGACATTCAATTCCAAGTACACGTGATTTATTTCACATTGGTTTGAAACGTTCTTCACATTATTCAAAGAAACATTTAATCATGTCATAGAAAGAGACACAAATTTTTCAGTGTGGCAAACTTGTGAAAACATAAACTACATGAATATCACTGTGACACGCAAAAAATCCAAATCAAAAGCTATTTACATAGACATATACAAGACATAGACACCAATCCAATTATCACTGTCCTCCTAATATTTAAGAGGCACCAGTCCTTGTGTGACACATAGAAACCAGGCGGACCAATCACAGTTCAAGGGATCCTGCCTGAATAGTGGACCAAACTTATGTAGAGCAGTGTGCAAGGGATCTTCAGTTAGTGCAGAAATGCCGCCGTCATAAAAATCAGGTGGTTCAATGTTCAATATTGCCCTTAGTCCTCCTGAACCTCCAGTGGAATTGCTTGTTTCTGGTCATCTGTACTGTGTCGCTAGAACACCCAACTCTGACTAAAGAAGTCTGCACTAACTGAAGATCCCTTGCACACTGCTCTACATAAGTTTGATTATTGAAAGAACGGCTGCTCCATGGATATTACAAACTACATGGGAGCCCTACATAACAGCAGTTAAGGTCCTTTTCAGTCCACGTCCTGAGGAGAACCCCAGAACAAGTCAGGGTTCGAAACGCGTTGACATTTGGGCTAAGGCGAAGTAGTTTTGGGGCACATATATGGGAATTGGTGCAAAGAAATTATCTCCCATTGGTATACTACCCCGTGTACAATAGTGCTGCCTTTGGTCCACTATTCAGGCAGGATCCCTTGAACTGTGATTGGTCCGCCTGGTTTCTATGTGTCACACAAGGACTGGTGCCTCTTAAATATTAGGAGGACAGTGATAATTGGATTGGTGTCTATGTCTTGTATATGTCTATGTAAATAGCTTTTGATTTGGATTTTTTTGCGTGTCACAGTGATATTCATGTAGTTTATGTTTTCACAAGTTTGCCACACTGAAAAATTTGTGTCTCTTTCTATGACATGATTAAATGTTTCTTTGAATAATGTGAAGAACGTTTCAAACCAATGTGAAATAAATCACGTGTACTTGGAATTGAATGTCTAAGTGCAGATTAATGATTGCTTAACAACCTATCTGGTCACTTGTTTGTTACAGATATTAGAGTGGTCCAGGCCAGGTAGTGACAGGACCCAAGCCTATGTTTGGTTTTGCTGTAAGTAAGGGGATCTGACCGCCTATCGAGTAATTTCGCTGCTCACTAATCCATTTAATTTGGCAGCTTAATTTATCACACACTCACAACTGCCATCTTGTAGCTTCCAGGTTACAAAAATGGGCTCTAAAGCGTGCTCAGTAATACCAAGTGTAACACGCTCCCTAAGTACTCTCTGTGCGGTTAGAAAACAAATGGTATTATTTCTTTGGAATAGTCGGCGCCTAAAAAAATGCATGCTAATGCTCCCCCATTTAGTCTTTGCAATAAACCTTTGCATTTAATGTAAGAATGAACGTGCACATGACAATCTACACGTGCTGCTGCTCAAATATTTTTGTCAGTAACCCATAACATTTATTTAATACATTGGTTATCACACTCTTGTTAGGTACTTTGTATTGATGACCCACTATAATAATATATCAAGATTAATCCCAGTTTATTCCCATGAAGGCTCCCCTCGTACATAAATCATGGAAAATGTCTTGTTAAAACTATTCCCTCCGTGGTATAACTTTTCAGCCTAATTACATTTTAAACAGCTTCTTTCATAAAGGTCTATTTCTGCTCAAATCTGGCTCAGTCTGTTGAGCACAGTAATATATTCCACAAGTGAATTCTTACCAAGGCCATTGGATTTATGCAATTCTGCGGCTGTGTCTTTTTCTGCATGATTATGGATTTGCCACATTTGTCACATAATCCATCATCTGCTGCATAATTTGCAGTTAAAAAAAAAATGTTTCAAACTCAAGTGGATCAAAAGTTAAAAAAAATGCTGTCAGATGTTTGCTGGAAGGTGGCAGGCAGGGCCGAACTCAATACCATCTAATTACTATTAACATAATTCCACTGCATACCATGCCACATAATTCCACTCCACAAATCCACTCCACACCACACAATTTTACAACTAACAATTCCAATCCAACCCACATAATTCCACTACACACAACATACATACACTCCATAACACACGGGTGGAAAACATTATAATTTACAATGCCAATAGCTCTAACTTAAACAAATGCGAGACCTATTGCATTTCCAATGCTTGTTATAAATTGGTGCCAGATTTCATTAAGTGTCGTGTCGATTTCTTCATCAATTGTTTTGGTGTTGTTTAAATGATTTACACTTGTTCCTCTGTGTAAGCCTTGCTGCTCAGTGCCATAGCTACCAAGGGTTGAGCTGAGGGTTTTACGGACGAAACCTACTGGACCGAATGGGGTTGGTAAGTGTATTACATGGTGAGGTCACACAACCACACCATATAATACACCCCATTTCCTTACAGGGTGGCATCGGGATTGTAAAACATTCTTATAGACAGTGCCTTCTCACAGTCAGTACTGTACCAGCTTAAAAGATGGTGGTCGGACAGATTGCAAATTAACTACAATGAAGATGATTGGTCTGAACTCTTCCAGAACCATGCCAAATGTCTATGAGAAGTCAGGTTGAAACTGGGATATTTCAAACTCTTTCATAGGTGGAACTGGCCCCCTTATAAGCTTAAAAAGTCAGGCTCTCATAAAAACTCATCCTGTTGGAGATAACAACACCCAAATATATAGTCCACACAGTCTGGGAACACCGAAAGCTGAGGTTTAACTGGGGTGACATTTGGAAGATAATGAAAAATACCTGAAAGGTAACAAGAAATTTGGTCAGATCCGGGGTGCTCTTGTCCGATCTATTGCCATATCAGGTTACCCAATAGATGGGTCGTTGGCTTGCTACAGCATTGGCAGTAGCTAAAGTGGGTGTGTTACATCATTGGAAGACAGCACAAATACCAATGGTTGAAGGTTGGTTACGCAAAATGTACCAAGTAGCATCCGACGAACAAATAATCTATAAACTGAATGACGACTTTCCAGTTTTTTTATAAGATTTGGGGAGACTTGTGTCAGGCATGAAGCGGCTTCTTAGTGCACTGAAAGGTGTGGGCTTTGAAAGTACATCGATGGGTCCTGTGAGTGTTGCCGTGGGTCGGGAATAAGCCCCACACTGTAGTACATTGTTGGGACAGATTTCTTGGTAAGCTGAAAGGTGATATTGGACTCTGCTTCAAGCGGTGTGGTTACTAAACTGGAGCACTGAAAGATACTGTCGTTTTATCTCAGTTTTTTGACTGTTGGTGGAGAAGGGGGATAAAGGGAGGGTAGATTAGGGGTGTGGGTTTAGTTTTTAGTAAGGTTTATATAACTCAAGTCTGGATTCAAGATAGTCAAAAACAGCAGAAGGGCTTCTTAATTCAAATGCCAACAAGCAGGAGTGATCATTGGCCCTTCTGAAGAGGATCCTTCTGTTTTTTCTGACCTATGTTTTTTTTATTGTTTTCTCTTGGTATGTAACAGTTAAAAAGGAGAATATTGGTGGTGGACATGGGGTACTGTAGGCGATCTATGGACTAGCATATGATGAATACGATAAACAACTTAGAGAGTGTACAGTCTCTTTAGGGGTGTCTCTTTTCACAGGCTAGAAAAGAGGACTGTCAGGGTCGATCTGGAATGATTCGATGAAAAACGCAGACAGATAGTGGATGTTTTACATTATAGGAATGAATTTGTATGCATCTTTCTGTGGCTGCATCCGTGGTAAAGAACTGAGACAGGGAATTTGTTAGTG
This sequence comes from Calotriton arnoldi, assembly GCA_963921515.1. Taxonomy (NCBI): domain Eukaryota; kingdom Metazoa; phylum Chordata; class Amphibia; order Caudata; family Salamandridae; genus Calotriton; species Calotriton arnoldi. Next base: position 338,196 of record CAWUFW010013482.1, read on the forward strand.
TTTTTGCTGGATATTTTGCTCCTCCTTACTTGAAAACCAATAAAATGTTAATGTAAAAATTCTTCTTCTTTTTCTTGTTCTTGTTCTTGTTCTTGTTCTTCTTATTATTATTATTATAGAATCACTGCATTAGAGTACTTGTGATATATTACAGAAACAAGCCCATCTGGGACGAGGGGGGACAAGATGGCGGAGTAGAAGCTATTAAAGGCAGAGGTAGTCATCATTTCCAAATGCCTTTATGGTGGCAGCAAGGGGAGGAGCCAACCAGAGTGGAAGTTTTAAGGGGAAGAAGAAAAATATTTTATTTTAGATTGGGTTAGGCAATCCTATCTCCTGCTGGAGTAAGGAGTAAGACAAGGAAGACAGATCATAAGGTAATGAATAATTTAGTACCCTGAACTTTCCTGTTTGCAAAACTAGTAACTATTAACTTTCTTCCTATGAATCTTATGCAGTATGGTACCAGAATATTGTAACCAAAATGTTACCAGGTACAAATGTTGTATCCTAAATATTTTTTGCAAAAGTATTGCCCCATTGGAGTTCATATTAGAACATTAACATTTTATGGAGCGATATTTTTTGTCAATGATATTAAGGACGTGCTAGACAATATTTTTACTAATGATATTCTAACATACAACTATTCTCACACCTCTCCTTACTAATGTGTATGTGATTTTTTGCATTTCTGTCTTTTAATGTCAGGCGAGCTTCAACTTTGGAGACAGATCTGAATGGTATTTTGGGCCTGTAGATAGAGCGGAAACAGAAGCCCTGCTGATGGGGCAACCCCCTGGAACCTTCTTAGTCCGGGACAGTGCCACCTGCCCTGGTGATTACGTGCTATCCGTCAGTGAGAACAGCAAGGTAAAATGCACCCTGTGCAGTGTACATCATACATCTTACACTTTAGTATTTGACAGGCATTTGAACAGGGTTGGGATAGTGACATTAGGCATCCACTGGCCCTGAAGAAGGCCTTACACCCTGCATGGGACTGTTTAATTGGGCCAACACATGGGGACCAGAGGATTTGTGGACCAAATGTAAATCCTGAACATCCTATTTTTCATAACATTTCTAATTATGCATAGACAAGCTTAATAAAGTGCAGTTGGTTGACTTATCAATTAGGAAGGTATGTTCACATTCACTAGTACCAATGAAAATGTTATTATATTCTGTTTTTAGTCTATGTAGGCAGAATTTCCCCAATTTTGACAAGTCTAGGGACATTGCAGCATAAGTCTCGCCTTTCTTAACACCTTCGCCGCAATCGGAATTCCGCTCAGGTGCTGGACATTCCGATCGCGGGCGTGGTCGTGACGAGCTGAGCTCGTCATGCGCACACGCCCACCGCGCAGCATGACGAGCTGAGCTCGTCATGAGCATCGAAGGGGTTAAAGTCCCCCTCCTGAGTAGCCCATAGTGGTACATGTGACGTCTGCTCAACAGCTTTCTTTTGAAGATCCTGCCTTCTTTCTTCTACTAAATTTAGGAAATCTTTTTCTTCATCACGCAATATGAAGTTAAATTATTCTTATGTGCATATGTTATATCTATTGGGTTCGTTGTTAAGAAGAACTCGCCCATAAATTCTGCACCTTTAGCACTATGCACTGGATTCATATTTCTTCTAATAGGTATTTCTGAAAATACTAAATCTTAATTTGAGTAATAAAATTGTAACTTGCCAGTGACATACAACAAACTAGACACAACACTACAGGACACACCATAGGTTAATGGAAGATGGTGATGTGTCACACCTTCTGAGACAGAAGTTGGTAGTTTCATACAGACATAACAGTCACTCACATCCATCGTTTCCACATATTGATAAAGAAGTTTAGTAAATATATTTAACGACGAATCACTATTTGATTTGTCATGAGGATTAATTTTTTCATTCTTTTGCTCCAAACTTGTGGTAGTCATTCTTTTAGTAACTGCATTCATTCGATCACTTGTATTAGTGTTATTTTTGATATTAGTTACCATTAGAACAGGTATCACAATAGTTAACAATAACCACATTAGCATTAGTAAAAAGACACTGCACAAACAATATTTAACACATCTTCGTTTTAGACTAGATTTCGGATGTTCAGTCACTTTTGTTTCTGCCATTTTTAGTATTTCTAAAAATATGATTCTTTGTGTGATCCCACACTTCAACAGCTTTTCAACCTTTGATTCCCCTTTTTCTTTCTTTTCTTTTCTTCTCTTGTTTCTTTATTCTTTCTTTATTTGTTCATAATTTTCCACCTTCTTACGTCAAAGTCTTTTCTTTCAAGGTGGTTTCAATTTGCTTTCATCAATTCCTTCAATAGTAACACTTTCCTGTTCTTCGTTTAGATCAAGATTTTCAAAGTCCTCAAGGCTGACGTACGTCCACTCAGGAGTTTTATATTGTCTATTTGGAACTTTCACTCTTTTTGATCTTCGTAGAGATTTTCTTCTCGATTGTTCTTGCTCAGTTTGACTTGATATTTCATTTACTTGTTCTTGTTCTTTCCCTGTTCTTTTCCTCAAAATATATCTTAATCTTTTTACTCCACTTGACCTGTGACCTTCTTTTCTGACCCTCTTTGTTTGTACGGCCTTTTCACCTTCTTCACCTATCTCTAATGTTCTTTTATTTTCTTTTTTATTTGGCTGAACTTTTCCTAGACTTTCTAATTTTTGTCCTTCTGTTGATTGAGTCTCTTCTTGGTCTTTTAGTCCTTCTTTCCCTACCTCTAATTGAGCTTGATCTGATCTACCTGCAGTAGATTCTTCTGTTGGCTGAATTTGTTCTGGACTTGTTAGTTTTTCTGTTTCCGCTTGTGTTTGTGCTAGATCTGGTTTTTCTGTTCCAATTCGTTCCGGTCTTTCAATTTCTTGCTCTTCTTCGGTCTCTACAGCAGTTTCTTGAGACCCAGTATCTGGTGCCCACTCTACTTGACTTGTACTTGGTTATTCATCATCAATGTTCTCTTCAGAGTCTGTCTCTCTGACTTCTTTGACTTCACAACTCTCAGCTTCTGGCTCTTCTCCCCACTTTACCAGTGGCTGCTCTTGTCGTTCGAGTGGACTTGGGACTCTTTGTGTATGACTGGCATGTATCCAATTTGGCAAGCCAAAACACTTTACTGCTGTCGTTGTGACCAATATAATCTGATGAGGTCCCTTCCACCTGGGTTCTAAACACGACTTTCTTGTGTGCTTCTTTAGCATAACCCAATCTCCTGGACACAAATCATGAGCTTGATTCAGCTGAGTTGCGATTGCATCTTCTCCAACCTGGTGAGACACAGAACGTACCAGATCAGCTAGTCCCTTACAATAGTCCAATATTAGAACATCAGTTATATTCATCAGTTTGTTTCCAGGTACAAATGCTTGTCTCATTGCTCTTCCCATGAGTATTTCATGAGTACTCAATCCTGTTCTTCTGTCAGGAATACTTCTAAGGCTCATCAATACAAAGGGTAAAGCATCAGGCCATTTCAGTGAAGTGGATGCACACACCTTTCCTAACCTAGATTTTATTGTGCCATTGAGCTGCTCAACCACTCCAGAGGCTTCTGGTTGATAGGCACAATGTAATTTCTGCTCAATTTTGAAAGCTGTACAAATTAGTTTGATTACCTCATTATTAAAATGAGGTCCTCTATCTGATTCCAAAGTGACTGGAAATCCGAATCTAGGTATGAGCTCTCTCAACAGTAGTTTGGCAACTGTGAGACTGCCATTCCTTCTTGTGGGATAGGCTTCTACCCATCGAGAAAACAGACACACAATGACAAGGACATACTTCAGCCCGTTGCACGGTGGCAAGTCAATGAAGTCAAGTTGCAATCTGGTGAATGGTCCCTCTGCTCTTCCAATTTTTCCCCAACTGACGACTGTCTTCCTACCTGGGTTTTGCTGTTGGCAGTTCAAACACCTCTGGCAGAGACTCTCTGCAACTACCCTAAACTTGGGATTATACCATGTCTGTCTGAAATGTCTAATCATGGCATCCCTCCCAATGTGTGTAGTTCCATGATATACCCTAGCCATTTGCGATAACAGACTGTCTGGCATTACTGATCTTCCATCTGGACACACCCATACTTCATCATCTGCTCTTCTTGTGCAACCTGACTTGATCCAGTGTTCCTTTTCTTTTACATCTGCCTCATCCTGCAACTGTCTAACTTCGTCCCATGTTTCAAAAGCAGAGAAAAACATTAGTTGGCAATTGGTAACTTCTTTTTCCAACCCTCTGTTCAAAGACATGGTATGTCGAGCACAAAATTGTGCAATTTGGTCAGCGTACCTATTACCCAGTGTCACATAATCATTTCCTGACTTATGTGCGGCACATTTGACCACAGCAATCTCTTTTGGCAATTGTAATGCTTCCAATAGTTCTTTGACATTTTTCCCATTTCTGATGGGAGATCCTGAAGAAGTCAGAAATCCCCTCTGTAGCCACAATTGGCCAAAGTCGTGCACAATCCCAAAACCATATTGACTATCTGTAAATATGGTTACTCTCAATTTCCTCCCAATTTTACAGGCTTTAGTTAAAGCGAACAATTCAGCTATTTGTGCAGACTTGACTCCTCTTAGACAGGAAGCTTCTAGGGTTCCTGATACAGTACATACAGCATAGGCAGAACTTAACTCTCCATTCTCCTTTCTCAAGGATGACCCATCGACAAACATTACATAGTCTGACTCTTCTAAGGGTACGTCAAGGATGTCGGGCCTGGGCTTTGTACACATTTCTGTCACATCTAAACAATCATGATCAACTTCCTCTCGCACTTCTTCACAGTATGAATCAGGCAACAAAGTCGCAGGATTCATCATGGTACATCTTGTCACAATTACATTTTCAGCACCCAATATTACTCTTTCATATTTAGTCAGCCGACTAGGGGTCAAATGCTGAGTACGAGTCCTTGTTAAGAGGATCTCAACTGAATGTGGCACATACACCTTGACTGGATGTCCCATCACAATCGATTCACTCTGTTCCAGACTCACACAAGTAGCAGGTACTGCTTTTAAGCAGCCAGGTAATGCCGCAGCCACTGGATCCAGAGTAGCAGAAAAGTATGCTACTGGACGACGGGACAATCCGTGCCTTTGTGTTAACACTGAAAGTGCACAACCTTCTCTTTCACAACAGAACAAAGCAAACTCTTTCATATAATCTGGCATTCCCAATGCTGGTGCTTGACACAAACAACTTTTCAGTTTTACAAATGCTTCTTTACTTTCATCATCCCATTCAATAGGATCCATCACATCTTTTCGTGTCAACCTTATCAAAGGTTTTGCAAGCAGTGAAAATCCACTAATCCACTGATGACAGTATCCAACCACTCCCAAAAACATTCGCACTTCTTTCTTTGTCTTAGGCAAGCTCATTTTTCGAATCACTTTTATTCTCTCTGATGTTACTTTCCTGAATCCTCTTTCTATCTTGTGTCCTAAATATTGAACTTCTTGTTGGCAAAATTGTAATTTTTCTGGTGATACCTTGTGTCCACCTTCTGCCAAATGGTTCAGTAACGCAATTGTGTCAATGACACAAGCTTCGCGTGTCTTTGATGCCACCAATAGGTCATCAATATACTGAACCAAGACCGAATTTCCTGGCATAGCCAAAGTCTCCAAACATTTTTTCAGAATCTGATTAAAAATCGAGGGACTCTCGGTGTACCCTTGAGGAACTCGGCACCATGCCAAAACACGGTCTCCGAACCGGAATGCAAAAAGATATTGGCTATCCGGATGCAATGGAATTGAAAAGAATGCTTGGCACAAATCAATTACTGTGTACCAACGCGCATCCCAAGGTATCTGATAAAGGATTACTGCTGGATTCGGTACCACAGGACAACAGGGCACTACTATTTTATTGATTTTCCTTAAATCTTGCACTATTCTATATTTTCCGCTAGGCTTTTTAAGTCCCATTATCGGCGAATTACAAGGACTGCTCAATATTTCTTTTAGAATACCTTGCTCAATCATTTGATCAATCACTGGGGCAACTCCTGCTTTCACTTCAGGACTCATTCTGTATTGTGGGGTGTTTGGATATATCCACCTTCTTTCACCACAATTTTGATTGGGTCTACCTTCGCCATTAGACCAATTTCTTTTCCTGTAAAATCCCACACATCTGACCTCACTGTGGGTCTCAATTCATCAGGTAATTCATTTTCAGTAAGAAGTGAAAACATCTCATCCACTTCTGTTCCCTGTTTTGCTAGCATCATCTTAAAAGCAACGTCTTCATCAGGTGTTTGGAAAGCAACACCATCAGGCGTACAGAAGATGGTACAATTCATCTTGCACAACAAGTCCCTACCTAATAAATTCACTGGACTCGAATCACACACCACAAATCGATGCATGTCTCTGAAATTACCAATATTTACTTCTATTGGTTTTGTGACTGGGGTTCTTATTTGTTTATTTGAGACTCCTACAATTTGGATAGTTTCTCCCGAGAGGGGTAGGTTCGGAATTTCTGCTGCTCTCACAGTAGAACGGGTAGCGCCAGTATCCACTAGAAAAGTCATGTCTTTTCCTTCAACCTTTCCATCAACAAATGGACCTGACTGATCTACCGCCAAGGATGCGCCAAGCACGCACTCTTCCTCCCCCCTCAGGCACCGTCATTGGGACATTTCCCCATCACTCTCATTACTTTGCATCCAATATTGTTGAACCGTCTGTGTATTCTTACCACTTTCTCCACGAAATCCGGTGTTCACACTGTATCTCTGCACCTGAGCTCTCACATTGTTGGGCATAGGGGCTTGTGGCACCTGCAACTGAGGAGTAACTACCTGTTGCTGTTGTTGTTGATTCACAACCACCTCATTCTGCATCTGTGGATTTAAAATTTGATTTACCCCATTATTCTGTTGTATATTTCTACACTCGTTCTTCCAATGTCCAAGCTTTCCGCATCCATGACAAGGATATTTCTTTTTCGCTTCCTCTCTATTCATTTGTCCTTTTCCTTTGTTCCCATTTGTCACTTGACTATTCTGATTCTGCCCATTCATCTGGTTATCATTTTGAGAACCAGATGTTGCCTCTTGGTGTTCTGCTAACTTCACTTGTGCCCACATCATTTTCTCTTTTAACTTTTTGTGTTTGGCATCAATGTCATCACTGCAGTACTTTGCATATTTCAAATTGTCGTCAATCGGCTTGCTCTGCCAGCAAAGCATATGCTGCTGAATCATCGGACTAATTTCTGACCTTAATCCATACACAAACCTATACACAAAATGTCCCATATCTTTATCACCAATATTTTCAAATACACTATACTGCTTAAACACTTGTAATAGCCTCTCATAATACGCGTGCACTGACTCTTCTGGTTCTTGGGTTGTTCTATCTATTTTTACCCAATCTGTTTCTTTGGGAGGAATTTTCCCTTTCAAGAAAGTAATCACTTGTTGATACTTCTTCATCACATCCTCTGAAGGTGCTCCTGTCTTCGCATCTCTGGGATATTCTTCGTTTGGCCAATCAATAGTAATTTTACATTCTGTCCACAAATCAGTTGGCACCACTATATCAAACAAGCCATCCAAATCTTTTAATAGTACCTTTGAGACTTTCACAAACCTCTCTAGCTGCTTGTACCATTCATTTGGTTTCTCTCTTAATCTGGGAAAATCATTTGTAAAAGACAAAATATCCTGTCCAGACCAAGGAACATGAACATATCCACCACCAGGAACTTCTCTCATTGGACACACTCTTTCCACCCGTTCTGTTTCTCTCAATGGGTATGCAGATGTTTCCTTTGTAGCTGCCTCATCCCTTTTCTTTGTCCATCTACCTCTCCATCGGTCTGCATCTCCCCATTTTTTCAAAATACACATTAATTCTTTTATCTGTAATCTTCTTCCTGATGCATTCAAGCTTTCTAAATCTTTTTCAGTAAATTCCGATCTATATGGTTTTTGTAATATTTTTGACTTTTCTACATCAATTCCAAATTCTGAAGCCATTTCTACTATTTTCTCATGAAGATTCTTTGCTCTCCACGTTATACTTTTACACAAGAACAACAATTCTTCATCTCTGTATGAACCTAATCTTTCTGGGCTTATAGTACCAATAATCATTACTTCTAAATCCATTTTCAATTTGGCTACATCGATGTTTGGTGTTTTTTCTTGTCTAATCCTCTCGCCCACTCCTCTAAATCTTCTGGTGAAAATCCTTTAGAGTTTCCTGCTACCGGGGTAACAATCAATTCCTTTCTCCTTTTATTTACTTTTCGGAGTTTCAATCACTGTTTCAATATTTGGGAGATCTAGTAATGAGACATTCGAATCGGTTTCACTGGTTTGATCTTCTGACACAACTACCTCTTTTCTAACATTATTATGTGAGACTGTCTCTGTTTGCAATCTCGGGGGGTCTCATATATCCCCATATAATGGAATAACAGGACCAATAGTTACTGGTACTGTCAAGGTTTCAGCATTTAAACCTAACTGATTTATTTTCTGTATTATTTCTTCTTTGGTCTTGTTCAAGGTATCCCTTTCTTTTTCCTGCAATGCTCGGGTAACTGTTGGATCATATAAAACCTGTGGAACTAATGGAGTTCCCATCATTGGTGCACTTGGGGTTGTTTCTCTAGCATTTTCTTGGTAAGGTGGAGGTCTTTTGCCTAAAATGTCCTCCAATAACTCATCATCAGATTCATCACATCCTGATCCTGTTATACCTAAATGTTTCAATTTTTCTTTACACTTGTTCCCTACTTGATCCTCAGCCATCAATACTGGATACAAGCCTTCCGTCACTACAGCTCTTCTCCATCTCTTCATCTGATCTCCTCGTGTATCAAACGGATATCTGGGGAGAAATCCTTTATTTATTCTTCTTCCTCCTCTGTATTTCTCTCGCTCAAATGCCTCGACTTCCCACTCCTCTAAAGCTTCATACTGCGTTAACCTTGGACTAGGTTCTAATGTATTCATCCGATTTCTTAAATTCTGAAGAATCCTCACATTAAACGTACCATGTTCAGGAAATGCTAAAACACTATAATCTTTCGTATATTCTACCCAATTTTCTAACCAAACACAAGTATGATATCCTCGTTCCATCATCATAAAAGAAGCAGGCGTATCAGGAGGTGGCATAAGAATTCCTTCTCTGGTCACTACACGTTTATCCTTTTTAAAGAAATTCTTGATTTTATTAATCAACTTCATTCTTCTGATCCCTGCGTCTAACTACTTTCAGTAAACAAACCCAAAAACTCTTCCGTAGTTTTCACGAATCCTATTTGCCAACACTAGTCCTATATCAGCGCGACTCACACCAACAATCCAATCAGGGCTCACTACTTTTTCTCTTCCACAACCAATACCTGTGCGGTTCTTGTCTACCAACCAATCAAAGCTTTCAACACACCCTCTTGTTCGACCAATGCCAGCGCAGCTCTTTGTGACGTCAGTATGACTCCTGCTACTGACCCTCCCTTCACAAGGTAATACGACAGTGTATTTTCTTAATTTTTCTTCATAAATCTCTGTTAGTAACAACGTAAAAACAGCGCTACTCTGTCTGCTCCGCTAAACCAAAGATAGTTTCTTCACTCGCTTCAAAGAGAAAATTCTTCCTTACACTTCGAGTAAAACCCACTGTTTACCCTCCGCTTAAGCTCAGGGAGGACCTGTTACTCCTCTAGGGATACTCCTCCTTTGGGTAAGGCCAAAGTTTCACAGGCGGGCCCTTTGCTGTCATTCACGCTCCACTCTTATACGATATGGTCCCTAGTATAACACCTACAGCCCTGCGTAGCTTTTAGGTATTATGACAACAGACGAGTAACCTTCTGCAGTGTGATTTTCCTTAGCACACTCTTCTAAATTCCGTTCCCGGGATTCCCAGGTATCTCTGTACCTGTACTTCCAGACAACATAGAACAGGACACTAACTTTTCATGTTAAGAACATATAATCAATAATCACCAAACTATCAATAATAACCATTCTTATGCTACCAGAAAAACTGATCCAGCGAAAGGCCAGGGACTAACACCTCACAAACAAATGAAAATTCAATGGGCCCATGTACACATTCAAGTTTCCTGGCTGTTTCGCTGGGGGTCAAGTTTTGTAATTCACTTTGATCTTGATTAGTTAACTCACTGGAGATTAATTATTTTACTCCTGAAAATTTTTATTCAATGTCTAACTAATCTTCACAGATCAACACTCTTCCTTTGGTCGATGGACCATTAGTTGAGTAGTTGATGGTGATATGAACAAATTAACTAACTAAACTTACAGATCTTAGTGAAATAACCACAGACTCTGAGTAAGAATTATAAGTTTTATCTAAAGTTTCAGTCATAAATTGAACGCTCATTAATACAAATTCACAGTGCAAACACCATCAGGTTTTCATGGGAGAGAAAAATTATTTCCACTACCCAAAGGTGATTACGGAAAACCAACTCTCTGGCCAAAAGGGCTGGTGGAGGTTTCCTGATTAAGACTCAGGAGACAAAGGCTATAGGACAGGCTCAGGACAGGGTAATACTTACTAAACTTCTCTACAGACCCGACGCACCGAGGCGCATTCCTCACTTACACTCTCTCCCTCCTCGATATTCTTCCGGAATCTTCGATCTAATCAATTGTCTTTCAGAGATGAATCTTTCCCATCTGTTCTCTCTTCCTCAGCAGCAGTAGTTCTTGCCTCTCTTGCACTCGTGCTTGCCTCGCCTCGCTTTCATGCATGACAACTCTTTAATATTAAAGTCACTCTAGTTATAGTCTTCATTTCTGCATGTCCCACCCTCAAAAGTTACAAATCTTGATGAAATACGAGCTCTGATTGGGCAGGGACAGGGGAGTTGTCATCACCTTACGCTGACATGTTTAATTTCTTAATAAACTCTTTTGTCTAACAAACCCATCCCCTTTAGCTCATTTAATATTCTATTGCACTTCCTTTCCCATATATTTAATGTTACAAATCACAACACATCTTAATACAATTCCACAGTCGGGAAGCAGTTTCACACGGCGACTGTCCTTGGCTCTTGGCAGCCTGTCTGTGACAAGGTCAGCGGGTTACATCACTATTACACTGCGCATGTCTAGCTCGCAGTCATTTCCGTCTCCATCTTTTTCTCTTGTATGCCACATGAGGCCCAAACGTACACTATTAATAAAGGAATCATAAACAGATGTTAATTTCTCAAATAAGTGATTTTCACTGTTCACCACCCACTTCTACTCTATCCCATGTTATTTTCTTTTCGTTAAGCAAAAGCATTAGCAGCGACAGCTCTCTTTAAATTCCGGCAAACATATGCAAGGCACGCGGTGCCTCAGGACATAATGTTAGTATTTTTCTGCGCATGCGTGAGAGTTTTTCCCTCTCAAAACGGGTTAGTCACGTTACTATCTACGTAATTATAATTTGCACATGCGCAAAAGAGTTTTCCATTTTAGAGCGGGCTTTAGTTGTGTTGCGTTCTATTTTCATTAATTAAGCATGCGTAAAGCTCTTTTCCCCATATGTAAATGTTGTGCGTGTATATTATTTTTGTTTTCTTTACGATTTCTAATAATTAGTACTGTTAATGAGGGATTTCTTCGAGCAAGTTTCGTTTTCTTGAATCCTTGCTCCATCAGAATGCTGAACACTAAACCTATACAAAGGGGGGACACTAACACACCAGCAGTGCAAGTCTGCCTGCGAAACAGAATAGCCACAGTAGAGACAACAGAGTTAACATCCTTTGGACAGTCCAGGTAGCAGTAGTGCAAAAGACACTCACAAAAAGAACAGGCAGCAACAAGGTGAGCTTCCTTCAGGCACCAAACAGGCATCACCAGTGAAAGCTAATCTCAGAGACAGAACTGACCAAGCAAATAAAGGATTACATTTCCAGGGTCCCTCCCAGCCGCGGCCCGTGCAGGTAAGAACAGGGGGGCGGTGGGGCCAGGTGTGTGTGTGTGTGGGGGGGTGGACGGGCATTTAGGCAGATGAGGGAAAATTATTTATTTAATTTTCCCTCTGCCTCGACTTGACTTTCTCTGTAGGAATGTGTGAATTGGATAAGTGACCTCGTAGAGAAAGGCGCTCTCAGAAATTACTCTTGTTTTGGCAGCTTTTGTGACAGTTGAGGCCATACGCCTGCGTTACTAATGTTCAAATGTGCTGGTGAGATGCAATATGCAAAAAATAAACACGTAAATATGTGTCACACATTAGATGTAACTGCAAGTTCTACAAGCTTTTACACCTGACATTCAGAATATGTGCACCAGAGGGCAGTCTTGTGCTGTGTGTGTTCAATGCTGTGATGCAGCAGCAGCTCACTAATGTTCTTGAAAATAATCTGTGTGACCCCCTTCCATTTCTCATAAGTGAGGTACTGTTTCCATTTAAACAAAACTTTTTAATGGATGTTGCATGGCTTTAAAAAATATAATCACAACATTTCTCTGCAAACTTCTGTATTGAACTCACGCACATCATCCTTACTAAAAAATAAATGAAAAGAACATGGTTTTTAAACAATTTACCTTTAAGAATCATTCAAGGTCATCAGGGCAGGTTTGTCTGCAGACACAGCTGACTCGGGCACAGTCGAGAAGGCTGTCAGGGGCCCCTGAAAGGCTGGGGCCCTGGGTCAGAGTCCACTTTGCCCATGCTTTAAAACGTCTCTGATTGTAAGTACATGCCCAGTGTTGTTAAATGACAGAAGGCGTGGGTTAGAATGGTTGTTTATAACACCGAACATTCGCTCATGTAGGAACGCCATGGTGGTATCAATGCAAGGAACCAATGCCATCCATGCTAAGTGCGTGCTTTTAAAATTCCTGATCATTGCAGAAAAGAAATCGAAATGGACAGGGACAAATCAAGTATGAAATGACTTTTTTCATAATACTCTGGATCTGTTTTTTTAAAACTATTTAATTCATCTTCTTGGCCTGGTGTGTAAGCCTTTTTATATATGCAATGTTTTTAACTACCTAAGGATTATTAAATTGTGTGCCACTTTGTACACGTGTGTGTGTACGTGTGTGTGTGTGTGTGTACGCGTGCGTGTGTGGGTGAATTCTATGCAGGACACGTAATGTCCAGTGAAACCTGGCGGTGGGTTAGCCTGCATTTACTGAAACACAAGCTCAGTTAATCAAGCAGACACTGTCTCTTTATCCACCTGTAAATATATTGCATCTTCACATAATATACCCCCCCCCACGGTGATAATCTGCCATTCATTGAACAGATAATGGAAATCATTATATCCAACGAAACACAATCTCAGTTAATCAAGCAGACGCCGTCTCTTTATCCAAATGTGAATATCTTTGCATCTTCACATAATATACCACCCCCCGGTGATAATCTGCCATTCATTGAACAGATCATGGAAATCATTACATCCAACGACAATTCACAAGTGTCACAGATTTTTCTAGGAGATTTCAATCTCCACTGGAATAATATGAATGATCATGCTGTAAACTGTCTTAAATCCTTTCTGTCAGATCAGGATCTGACCCAATTCTGTGACAGTCCAACCCACAACAAGGGAGAGACATGAGACCTCATCATAGCTAAAATTAACAAAATGTCATTAGATTCCAGTATCCCCGGTGATTGGTCTGACCATTACAGCATCTTCTTCTCTATCAATATTGAGGTGACTCCGAAAAGATGCCAACCTACAAAAACAAAACAATGGAAAGGGAATATCCAAAATATCAACCCTATCGGCCTAGCAAACCGATACAACACCGACATGATCCCCCAGACAGGCATGTTAGACGTTCATGACCTCACAGACTTTCACAATTCCACTATTCTTGAAATACTTGACTCAACAGTCCCCCTCCAACAAAAAAACGTTTCCACAAAAATCTCCAAACCATGGTTCAACGAGAATCTGAACTCTGACCGGCACAAGCTAAGATCAGCTGAACGAATATGGAGATCGATACCCTCCATAGAACACCTAAATCACCTTATAGCACTGAGGAATAAATACAACAGGAAAATCTTAAAGGCTAAGGTGGACTTCTTTAGAACCCAGCTGAACCAAGCCATTAATCGTCCAAAAACTATTTGAAATAGTCAAACAACAATCGCTCAAAACACCAAACGCTACGGAACTTAGAGAGTCGGCTACCCCTAGCTGCGAGGAGCTTGCCAATTTCTTCCTAGAAAAAACAAAAACCATTGAATACGACATACAATCTGAGAATGCCCTTCCACCAGCTACCGATCATGAGTCTACATTTTACTCCCAGGTCAAGGACCAATTTAGTGCACCGACGGGAACTTAAAAAAACAATGCCTCTTGGCACACCTTTACGCCCTACACTGAAAGTGACATCGATAACACTCTTCTAGCGATTAATCTCTCCAATCACTTCACTGATCCACTACCTCCTTCCTTATTCAAAATGATAAAAACTTCTATTCTACCCTTATGGTCAAAGATTGTAAACGCCTCTCTTAGGCAAGGCACCATACCTGATTGCTTTAAAGTAGGGCAGGTAACACCCATACTAAAGAAAGTCAATTCCCTCTCCTCAGATCTCAACAACTACCGTCCTATATCCAACATCCCCACTCTGGCGAAACTACTAGATAAATGTGTACAAATTCAATTATGCAACCACACTGAGAATTTCAACCTCCTAGACCAACACCAATCTGGATTCCGTCAAGGTCACAGCACTGAATCAGCACTCACCCACATAATGAACGACATATTAAAAATGCTAGACCACAATGAATCATGTCTTTTGATACTTCTTGACTTATCCTCCGATTTCACACGGTTAAACATGACAACCTACTGTCCCTTCTGGAATGAAGGATGGGCCTATCTGGTCCCGTGCTACAATGGTTTACCTCCTTCCTAACCAACAGAACCCAAAGAATCAAGATGAAGCAATCACTCTTTCAACCCTCCATGGTCACCCTAGGGGTTCCACAGGGCTCAGCACTATCACCCATTCTTTTCAATCTACTCATGGAACCCCTGGCGAACGCGTTGAACTCTGTGAACATTCTTTATCACCTGTATGTAGACAACACACAATTGTATATGAAAATCTCCTCCCCAGAAGACTTCATCTCCCTCAACGCTATTCTGCATAATACTCAAAGTTGGCTCACTGACAACCACCTCATGCTCAACACCAAAAAAACGGAATTCCTCCTCATCTCCCCCCCAACCAAACACCCAAGATAGACCTCTGGCGCCAACTTGAAAAGGCGAACTAGAGATTGTGGTGACATTTGTGAAATTGTTAATATCAATTGTATTAGGTGGTTAATAGTTCACAGATGATTTTGATCCAATGTTTTGCTTTTTTTGCTATGTTTGATGATTAGAAAGAATTTTCTAGCAAATTCTCCCTATGATTAATTGAAAAATCTTTTGTGATTGTATAATTTTATCTTTTTTTATTATGTACAATGATTTTATGCTCATGAATATTTGAGATTTTAATAAAACATTTTTATATTGTGGATGTATCGAGCCCCTGATGGTGTTATGCCTTGGTGATAGTTTGGAAGGGAAGAGTGGTTTGGTGTTGTGTTGTGAAATATACCCAAAGGGAAATTGTTCTTGACTACGGTGAAGCATCTAACTACCTTTGACTGCTCTCCCCACATCATTGACTCCTCTAAATCCTTGGGAATCACCTTAGACAAACACTTGAATATGCAGGCGCATATCAATAATGCCACCAAAGGAGCTAATCATCAGATGAGTATCCTAAGGAAACTTAAACCCTTTCTCCCACAGGCCGACTTAAAAATGGCGGTACAAGACCTAGTGTTGCCAAGATTTGACTACGGAAGCACCACTCTATGCGGACTTCCCAAATACAAGCTGGCCCCACTGAGGGCATCTCTTAACGCTGCTGCCAGGCTGGAAATAACCACATTTCTCCGACCTTAAAAGAACTGAATTGGCTACCATATGAAACAAGAATACAACTAAAGATCGTTTGCATGACCCATAAAGCCCTTCATTTCAAAACCCCCAGTTACTTAGCACAAAAGCTAGAGCTGTCTGGAGGTTGCAGACATTCGTGAAGCCTGAGCTCACTACTACTGAAACCACAATCCTTCCACAAAAAGAGAACGTGCTGCAGAGCCTTCTCTGGTATCGCACTGAAGATTTGGAACTCCTTACCACCAGATGTACGCAGAATCCCTTCCTCCTCCTCCTTCAACAAACAAGTGAAAATGAACAAATTCACATCCTAAAACTTTAAATCATATGTTACTGTTAGCAACATATGTTATCTTATTTACCACTGTCTACCTCTTTTTGAATCGAATATTGAATGTATGTATATTACCCCCTCAGCCATCTAATGTTTCCGAATGGTGTAATGTAAAGCACTCTGATACCCTCTAGGGTCATGTTTGCGCTATATAAAACTTTATAAATAAATAAATGTGTGTGAAGACAACTTAAACTGCAGCAGTCAGAATTATACATGGTATGTTTGTGAGGGAAGCTTGTACTGTCTAGGCTCAAAATGCTGTGGTGTATCTAAGGGAAGCTTGAACTAATAGTGATGAGCTGCACCTGTACTACAAGAGAGTAAATTCTGTACTGGTTCTTCTCACCTGCTATGTGTGTACGGTAAGCTTAAACTGCTGCTGAATCATACCTGTACTGTGTGTGAGGGAACTGTTCTTCTTTTGAAAAATCCTTTTCTCTATACCACAGGTGTCAAATGTAGGTCCAAGATATTCACGTAAGATCCATAAACTGAATCTATGTAGAAACCATTTACATTGTCAGGGGTTATTTGGAAGATATGGCATGTGTCTGCTCCTTCAGGATCTTAGTTGGGTATCCCTTCTCTAAACAACCCATAATGGCACATGGGACCATACTGGCTACTTGCGAATTACTTCACTGGAGATGCTTATCCAAAAAGTGTATGCTTGTCTCTTAAGTAATAGCTAACAGATTCAATACCTGCTCAGTACAAGTATTAGTGGGTGTCTGATCACCAGTGAGGTGAAGCATGATTCGTTTCTCATACGTGTTGGATCTACTCTACCGTTAGATACGATCGACCTGGCGGAGGGGTCCATCCACTTCACAGACTGAATGATATCGTTCAAAAAGGAGGATCCCTGGGGAACAGTAAATGACTGCACTCAGGCAGGGACCTAAAAAGAGGTTGTGTAGTGGTATGATAGTCAGACAGAAAGGATTGCAGAACTGGTGCCCCTAATCTGACCTGCTCAGACAACTTAGCATGATACTATGGTCAATGGTGTCAAAGGCAACTGATAAATCTAATAAAATCATACACTGTATTGAAATTGCATTTATATAGCACTTACTACCCCTGATGAGGCATTGAAGCTCTTTATGGTGAGTAGAACGCTACTCAGGAGCCCAAAGTTAGTGGTCAGTCCATTGGTTATTGGAATTAGTCTTGTGCTCTGAAAGAAACTATTACGTGCATTTACTCCAGTTTCTTTGTTGTACATAAATGACTTACGTGTGATCATTAGAAGGGGTTATGTGAGAAACAAATGGTTGATGGAATGAATAGGTATTGTTAATTTGCAGGGTTATGGTTTCAAAGAAAGAGAGATGAAGAGAGGCACGCGATTCAGAGGAGTCTTTATATACAGGAGGCATGCAGATGGGAGAAGAGAATGAGAGGGGCATTCAAAATAAATATTGGGAGAAATAAACCTCAAAGTATAAATCAAGGTAATTTTTTCATGCAGGGTTTTAGGAATATAGCAGGGAGGATTTTGCATAGGTTGCATTCTGTGGATGCAAACCTGTGGAAAGAAACACATTTTTATATTGTACTGTAAAAGAATGTGGCTTTTAGGTCTTTCTAGAGACACTTTAACTGTCAAGAGGTGTCATATACTTGATCAGTGCTAAAAGCAATCCCAGTGCTTGTTGACACCCCTTTACGAGCGACTGTTCAGCAGTGACATTTAAGCACATCCCAGTCCCCGTAATTAACATTTGCCTTTGACAACATAATAGAGAAAGCTCTTGTGCACATCACCCTGCTGTAGGTGTGATATTAATACTTGCAGACCCATCAAGGATGCCTGTGTGTACATACTTCAGCAGTGTGTTAAATTCTATAAAGTATTATTACAGTTTATGCATGCAAATTATATTGCACCATACAACCAACACATATAAACCATGTTCTGTAAACACTCGCCAATACATAAATAAAAAGGCAGTTGATAAGCATGTTGCAGCAAATCAGTGCATAGTTTATATGACCCATGCATTAGCTGGCTTGGAAGGGCATGGTAAAGTGATGCTCCACGCCCTAAAGAGCACAGCACAGCACAGAGCAGACACCGAAGTCGGCAGAATGAATGTGTCTTGTGTTATACCAACATAACTCTTCTTGCCTCGTACACTGATGCATACCTACCAACTTGATGAACAATCTCACTGTGTGAGGAGGGGGCGGGGCTTTAAAGGGGGCAGGATCTCGTGCTGAAAAGTACCTACGAGGCACTTTTGAACCCCACCCCCAAGCTTCCTCCTCCCCCCCGCCCCAAAAAAGCTTGCTGAGGCTGGTGCCGATGTCCTGGGGTGTTTTCACACCCCTTAAATAGACATCGGCAGTTCAAAGCCTTGGAAAACGAGCTGGAAAACCACTATTTACAGTAGTTTTCAGTTTGTTTTCCCTGCTTCCTCGTGATATCAGCTCCTCACCGGGAGACCGTGTGATGGGTGCTGATATTGTGTGACACACGGTGGCTCCGTGTGAGTTTCCAGGTATGCTGATGCATTTAGTTTTCCATCCGATATTCATAAACAGTGGGCTTAAGGATTCTGCTATTCTGTACAAGAAGCTTGTCAGGAATAAGTAACCTACGGTGATTATTCTTAACATAGGCACGCATACCCTCTTTGATTATCCTCTCAATAGCTTGGCAGGATAGAGTAGATTAAGTGCCAGGGCCCTGTCAGGAGGCCACTGAAGCCTGCACCACTCATGGCCCTGCAAGCTGCCAACGACAGTACCTACACATCTACTAACCATCACATGCCTACAAGTCTAACAATTTAGAGTATTTCAGGCCCCTAAAGCTATAAGAATGACTTGGGCGGCAGGTATTAGTTGTTTTAATGTATATTGAATTAATAAACAACTGTTGTTCTGCTCATCTCTAATTTACACAGACAGTGCCACCATGTGGCAGACTGTCATAAGAGCCAGTGTTAACAAATAGGTGCCGGTGCTGAGCACCAACTCAAATTAACCACTGATGTAGGGTGACACTTAGCTGGTAGCAACACACAAAGCCCTGCTTGCTATAAGTAAAGAATTGACGAGGGACAAAAGGAGGCTGCAGAGGGAAATATGGGTCAACGGAGTGCTGCTATGTACTCCCATCGAACCATTGCATTGCCTGTATTTGGGAAATGGTTATAAGAAATTAAACCGTGATCCAAGATTGGCAATTGTTTTTGTTTTCATGGTGGAGCCTGGCAGAAGAGGTCACACTAAGGAGGAAATGGGTTGAGAATTAATGATCTCATCAGGCAATCTAAACATTATCTTTGAATCATTCTCTTTCCTTTTTAAAGTAATTCATAAACAGTGTGTAGGGTCTCAGATGACAACTAAAAGCTTATCCAGAAGAAGGTCAGCAAGTGACTACCAACTCCTCTCTAATGTAGCGCTTTGATGGTATGCGGACTTTCGCCCGCGTTGATTATGCCAACTGACATTTTGCCGTCTGCACTGCAGCGCTTAATTAAACGCTGCTGCAGTTCTAGATGGCAACATTCATGTGGGCAGAGTGGGTAGGGCAGTGAGGACCCGTTAAAAAAAAAAAGAGCATTCACTGCTGGGCAAACACTGGCGTCCAGAGTGTGTTCCACTGTGAAATGTCCGCATATCGTTTTTGGTGTAATCTTTGGGTAAGCAGTTAGTTATGTGCTTTTCTTGTAGAATAGGCAGTGCTCAATTTGAGCTGGTGGTTTCCGGTGCCCGACACCAGCACTTAATTGTCAACACCGGCACTTATGACAGTCTGCCAAGTGGTGACAGTGATTGCCTAGTATAGAGATGAACACAACACTTGTTTAATTATTCAATATACATTATGTTATGTTATGTTATAGCACTTATAGAGCGTACAGCTGCTCCAGCAAAGGAGCGTCCCGGCGCTAGAACAGTCAAAAGGAGAGGACCACCAAGAGGAAAAGACCTACAGTGAAGGGAAGAGATAGGTCTTGGTGGCCTTACGGAATGCCAAATAGTTGTTTAAGCTACGAATGGACAGTGGGAGAGAGTTCCAAAGTTTGGCCGCCAGTGTGCAGAAAGCACGGCCCCCAGCCCATATTCTTCTCACCCTCGGAACTACCGCCAAATTTTGGCCCATTGAGCGAAGTTGGCGGGAAGGAGTGTAGGGCGAGAGCAGGGTGGCCAAAATGGCTGGGGAGGAGGATTTCAAAATCTTAAAAGCAATACATAAAGATTTGAATTCCACACGTCTGGCCACCGGCAACCAGTGTAGTCGGCGGATGGCAACAGAGGTGGAGCAATTCCTCGGCAGGCCAAGGAGGATTCTGGCCGCCGCATTCTGGACTCTCTGTAATCTTAAGATTTCTGACTTGTTGGAACCCAAATAAAGTGAATTGGCATAATCCAATCTCGACAGGATGGCAGCCTGAATGATAACCTGCCGAGTGGACGGGTCAAAATAACCTAGCAGTAGTTTGAGCCCACGTAGAATACCCATGCAGGTCCCTGCCACTTTCTTGGTTTGGGCCTGAAAACTAAGAGCGGAGTCCACCCAGACACCCAGATTCTTTACTATCTGTTTGGGGGTGGGGACACAGCCCAGGGTAGTGGGCCACCAATGTTCACTCCACAGCTCACCGTCACGCCCAACCAGCAGGATTTCAGTCTTGCTTGCATTAAGCTGCAGACAGTTGGCGGACATCCACTCAGAGATGGCCGTGAGATTGCTCCGGAACATACAGGCGTCCTGCGCAGAGTTACCGGAAAGTGCCACTACCAACTGAGTATCGTCGGCGTATGAAACCAGAGTCAGCCCTCTATTCCTGGCCACCGCTGCCAAAGGTTGGACATACAAGTTGAACAGCGTAGGGCTCAATGCTGAGCCCTGTGGCACCCCCTGATGAATATCATGGGTCCCAGAGGAAAATGGGGGAGCCGATACCTGAAAGGTCCTCTCAGAGAGGAAGGAGGCAAACCAGTCAAGGGCTAAGCCCGAGATCCCCGCTTCCTCCAACCGTTGCAGCAGAATCTGGTGAGAGACCGTGTCAAACGCGTCACTGAGGTCTAATAGAATCAGTGCCGACGTGCGTCCCTCATCCAGTGCGACCCTCAGATATTCAGTCACTGCTAGGAGGGCTGACTCCGTGCTGTGGCCAGGGCGAAAGCCATTCTGAGAGATGTCCAAGATATTGTTGTCTTAAAATACATACCTGCCGCCCTAGCTATTCTTTTATATTTGGGGGCCTGGAATTGTCTGAATTGTCACAATTGTAGGAGTGTGATGGTTAGTAGTTGGGTTGGTACTGTCATTGGCAGCGCTGGCAGGGGCAATAGGTGGTGCAAGCTGCAGCGACCCCCTGACGAGGGCCCTGGCACTTATTTGTTTACAAATTAAGTACTGAGGATAGGGAAACGTTTTTATTGGTTGCCTCACGTCTTTCTTCAGTGTTTGACAGTCACATTGGTTTTCAGCCTCTAGCAGCAGTAGTTGATCTGGGTTGATATTTGAGTAGGACAGCTGTAGGAACTGACTAGTATGGCAGTAAACTCTACAGCACCGAGGTCTTGTCCTAGTAATCATTCATCCATCAAATAACTTCTGTTCCAGTAAGTTCTTAATGTAACACGAATTGTGCCAGTAATCTTCGCAAGTTTGCGGGGAAGTAATAATGCACCCATCACACCCCAGTAATGCCAGCTCCCGTCCATCCATTCTGTAGCTATTGTGCCTGTAGCCATGCCTCCAGTGCATAGTCACTGTGCCAGTAGAAACACCTTCACCGAGTGAATGCTGTTCCAATAGTTATGTCAAGAAGGAGTCTACCCTCAAGGGTAGAGAAGTCTGCTTCTTCAGCACGGAGGATGCAAAAAAGAAAATAGAATCCTTTCTAAAAGACTCCTCACTCACCAACCTAGTTGGTGACATGCTTCATCATTGGGGTCCCACCCGAATAGCCGAATGCTACCCGGGTGTGCTGCGACACCTGATTACAGTGGAGCGGGTTGGTTTGAACAGCAGTTGTAGTGCAAAGTGAGTGCCAAAAGGTGGTGAATATTAAAAATTGTCAAAGTTTAACTCCCTACAGGAATTTAATATGGAGTAACTCGACAATATTAAAAACAGTGTGAGACCCTAGTCAGGCTAAATTGACCTGTAGTGTCTAAGTGAAAATAAAAGTGATGGTCTACATGTTTCAACCTGTGGTGGGATTACCAGGTTTTCGTCAGGACCGGAAATGGCCCGGGTGGTCTACACGCTCTAAGGTGTACCCAGCCCAGGGACCATGGAAAAATGCCACACTAGTATTACTTACTGTATGGCGTCCCCTCATCAAATCATATATAAGGAGAAATCTGAAAGAGAAAAATGTCACAGGTACATTCTGCGCATTAATCATGTGTTAATGCATGAACCAAAATGCTCCTCTCACACACGAGACAACACCAGTAGAAGAATGATGCATACTCAAGTGTAAAGTGCTGTCTCACAGGCACAACCAACAGATTCATGTGGTGTCACTGTGACAGACAATTGTGAAAAATAACTGGATCTGGTTTGTTCGAAAAGTCGATTAGACCGGGAAGAGAACAATCAATAAACGTGCCTATTAGCAGAAAGGCGGGTGCTTAGACATAAGCATACCGGAGTAACTTTCACACTGTCGGTTGTGGGGAAAGGTATCACCATGCCTATTTGCAAGCGGCGAGTGCTTAGACATAAGCAAGCCGAAGTGACTGCAAAACTATGTACAAGGGGGAGAGAGAAAATCTTACTAGAGGCTTGAATCGGCCGTGCCCCATGGGAACCGGGGGAAGGCGCTGGCTCTTAGTCAAACACTGAGGAAATAAAGGAGTATTACAAATGGGGCGACTCCTGCTTGCGAAAGATGTCATGAATCAGCGGAGTCCACCCGCGGGTTGAGAGATCACTTACTTCATCAAACCATGCCACCTGTGTCCGCACCTACTTGGTTACCCCTCAAGGCTCCCCGAGGATATCCGTGTGAGCGGCATGGTGGTTTAAGAGCGTTTGTGTGGTGTTTTCCGGGTATGCCCACAACAGCGTGCGGCGCGCGGTGACGTCAGGCCGCCGCGCTGATGTTTGGGGAAAAAACAGTGTTTACGCAAGTAACGATGTGGATGCTAACAGCCCATATGATCGTAAGCGCTCTGAAAATAGAGTGCAGAGGTGAATGGCCGAATGAGAACAAAGTTCAGGAGTCAGTGGCCAAAAAAGGATGAAAAGGTATTAAGTGCTCCTGCTGGAGCTAGCCTCAATAAATAAAGAGCTATTGAAGTGAAAAACGGAGGTTTACAAAGGGAAAAAACCTAAGGTCAGAGCTGGTACAAAAGAAGGGCAATAATTAGATGTAGATTGTCAAAGTGAACAAAAACGACATAACGTTTATCTATTCAATACAGAATTCCATGGGATACCATCGTTCAGTCCCACTTTTTGTGTAGAGAGCCTGTACACCCATCGCTGCTCTTTCTCGAATAGACGCTGTTGAGTGCTGTCACCAGGTCTCATTTGCTCTATAATAGTCCATTGCATGTCATTGGGAGTATGTCCCACCCTTAAGAAATGCTCTGTCAGTTTTGTAGTGGTTTTTCTACATCTGATTGTACTACGATGTTCGCAGATTCTCTGCTTAATTTTCCTACTCGTCATCCCCACATACCGAAGATTGCATGGGCATGTGATGAGGTATACTACGTTTTGGCTATTGCAGTTGGTATGGACTCGTTGGGTCCAGACTTTACCAGGTTCTAAGTCGAGTGTTTTGGTGTGACCTGTCAAATGGCAAACGCTACAGTTCCCACAGGGAAAGTGGCCCACAATGTTAGGAAGACCCCAAGCGTTAAGGACAGTTTGTGTGTTATCTCTGGTTTGTTTCTTAGGGCGTGTATTGACCAAGGAGTCTTTTAGGCTCCTTGCACGTTTAAATGAGAACAGAGGTTTTTCCCAATGGAGATTCCCCGTGCCCAGGATACCCCAGTGTTTATTGATGGAACGGGTCACCAAATTAGAGGCTGTACTGTATGTGGTGACACATGTTAAGGGTATCTCCTCTTCGCGCATATTTTTGTTTTCTAGTAGGGCCTCCCGTGGTTGATTTCGGGCCCTCTTCAGGCACTTATTGAGGATTTTTTCTGGATAACCTCTCTCTGTAAGTTTGGTTTTGAGGTCCCTGGCCTGGGTGCGGTAATCATTGATCTTACTACAATTGAGGCGCAACCTAAGATACTGGCCATACGGTAAATTCTCTTTAAGGGGCCTCGGGTGGAAACTTTCAAATCTGAGTAAGTTATTCTTGGCAGTGGGCTTGTGGTGTGTTCTAGTTTCTAGACCCCCATTTTCCTTGGTGATCACTACATCAAGGAACACCAAGGTGTCAGTGTCCCTCGTGTGGGTAAACCTCAGGTTATGGTCGCATGTATTGACCCATGCGATGAAATTAGTCAAAATATCATCAGGACCCTGCCAGATGACAAGAATGTCGTCAATGTACCTTCTCCAGAACTTGACATATGACGAGAAAGGATTAGAGTCATTGAGTATAAATTTTTCTTCAAAGTTAAAGACATAGAGTCCAGCTACACTCGGAGCGAAGGTACTACCCATAGAAGTACCTCCAATCTGAAGGTACAGTTTACCCTCAAATTCGAAGTAGTTCTTTTTCAGGGCTAGCCTGGCACAATCAAGGATGAAGCCCATGGGTGTAGTGTAAGTCCACTCTGTTTCATCTAGTGCTATCCTCAATACTTCCAAGGTGTCATCTTGAGGGATACTAGTGTAGAGACTTTCTATGTCCATGCTAACTAGGATGGTAGAGTCATCGACCGTCAGCTCCTTCAGTAGATTGAGGAGACTCTTAGTGTCCTGTAGATAGGTCTCGGTGTTCTGGCCCATAGATTTAAGAAAAAAATCACAGAACCTAGACAAGGGTTCCAGTAAGGACCCTATTCCTGAGACAATGGGTCTGCCAGGAGGAGGAAACCTGTCCTTGTGCATTTTCGGGAGAGTATAGAAATATGGGACCTTCCCTTCGGTGTTGGTAAGGTAGTCCGACTCATGTTTAGATATGAAACCATTAGCTTCAGCCAGCTTCACCATAGACCTGATTTCTGCCTGGAGTTCCAGTGTTGGGTCAGATGTTAATGGTAGATAATTACTCGCATCCGAGAGTAGTCTAAGACATTCTACCTGGTAGGCACTTTTGTCCTGCACGACAACTCCCTTGTCTGCTTGTTTTATCACTATATCCTCACAATTTTTAAGGCTTTCCAAAGCCGTGATCTCTGCCTTACTCATATTAAAAAATGGTTGTTTGATTTCCAATTTTTCCACGTCATTGAAAACGGCTTGTTCGAAGGCGGAAACCTCCACCGGGATGGTGTGAGGGGGTGGGATGAATGAAGATTTTAGACGTAGGCCCGTAGTACATTGATCGTTGGTGGAAGGATTGTTACCATGTTTCTCAAAAAAAGCTTTGAGCTTAAGTTTCCGAAAGAAACCAGACAATTCACATTGGAGATTAAATTTGTCCAGTTTTTGGGTTGAAACGCAACCCAGGCCTTTATTGAGCACCTTCTCTTCCATTGTGGTGAGTGGTCTGGAGGCTAGGTTGGTGACTAGACCCTGTTGTTGCTTGTCCCTGGCTAGACCCTGTTGTTGCTTGTCCCTGGCTGGGATTCCCTCACTTTGCTCCAAGTGTAGTTGCCCACCGGATTCTCGTCCTCCCACTGGACCTGGCCTCGTCCTTTCCTTCTCCCTCGTCCCCTTCCACCCCTGCCTAAAAAAGGCGGTCTAAAGGGGTTTTGGGGAAATAGGGGTTGTCCAAAAGGAGGTTGCCACCCATAGATGGGGTATTGCTGCTGTGGATTAAAGGGTGGTTGATAACCCCCCACCGGGTGGTTACTATATGGCGGCCACCCGTTCTGAGGTCTATTTCTACCTCTCTATCTGGATCTCCCACTCCCTGCGCTTGAGTCGCTGCTGGCTGTAGAGTCATTGCTGGACAGATCGGACTCTCTTTCGGCTCTTAGCGGGGGTACAAAATCCGGATCTGAGTAGGGGTAGGTCTTCACATATGAAAACCGTTTGAGATCCTTCTGGAATTTCTGGGCCTTCTGTTGGGTAAGGTTGTCTTTGTACTCATTGATCTCTTTATTGAGCTCATCTAGTTTCTTTTTATAGCCAGTAATGGTAGTTTTTATATGACTCTCTGTAAGCTGAATTTCAATCATCATTGCCTCAGAGAGTCTCAGGGCTGTTTTAAGGATTAGCACTATCCAGTCACGGGTACAATGCCATGCGATCTGGGCCCAGTCCTTCCTGAATGCAGGGTCATTGAGAAAGATCCGAGGGGCATTCGTAACCAATAGACCTTTAGGTGCCATATTATTCCTTAAGTACTCCTTCAGAATCGTACCATGGAGTATTGTCCTAATCCTGTTTCTTTTCATCTCTGTAAGTTTCTCCCAATCAGTAGTCTGTGATATTGTCTGTGCTATGCTAGCATCAGCAAACAGTGAAGGATCGCCTAAAATAGCGTCAACTTCCTCAGTGGTGTAAGACAGTCCTTGATTCTCCCCCATAGTGAAGCAGTCAAATGAATTAATTAAGAAGAGGAAACTCTCGCAGCTGTGCGCTGCCGTAGTAAGTGAAACAAAAAAGAGAGGTAGGGTTTTTATTTATATATTAGAGATTATATATAAAGGGAGTACTCCTAATCCCCAAAAGGTAATGATAAATAAACAACAAGAAGGAGTCTACCCTCAAGGATAGAGAAGTCTGCTTCTTCAGCACGGAGGATGCAAAAAGAAAATAGAATCCTTTCTAAAAGACCCCTCACTCACCAACCTAGTTGGTGACATGCTTCATCATTGGGGTCCCACCCGAATAGCCGAATGCTACCCGGGTGTGCTGCGACACCTGATTACAGTGGAGCGGGTTGGTTTGAACAGCAGTGGTAGTGCAAAGTGAGTGCCAAAAGGTGGTAAATATTAAAAATTGTCAAAGTTTAACTTCCTTACAGGAATTTAATATGGAGTAACTCGACAATATTAAAAACAGTGTGAGACCCTAGTCAGGCTAAATTGACCTGTAGTGTCTAAGTGAAAATAAAAGTGATGGTCTACATGTTTCAACCTGTGGTGGGATTACCAGGTTTTCGTCAGGACCGGAAATGGCCCGGGTGGTCTACACGCTCTAAGGTGTACCCAGCCCAGGGACCATGGAAAAATGCCACATTAGTATTACTTACTGTATGGCGTCCCCTCATCAAATCATATATAAGGAGAAATCTGAAAGAGAAAAATGTCACAGGTACATTCTGCGCATTAATCATGTGTTAATGCATGAACCAAAATGCTCCTCTCACACACGAGACAACACCAGTAGAAGAATGATGCATACTCAAGTGTAAAGTGCTGTCTCACAGGCACAACCAACAGATTCATGTGGTGTCACTGTGACAGACGATTGTGAAAAATAACTGGATCTGGTTTGTTCGAAAAGTCGATTAGACCGGGAAGAGAACAATCAATAAACGTGCCTATTAGCTGAAAGGCGGGTGCTTAGACATAAGCATACCGGAGTAACTTTCACACTGTCGGTTGTGGCGAAAGGTATCACCATGCCTATTTGCAAGCGGCGAGTGCTTAGACATAAGCAAGCCGAAGTGACTGCAAAACTATGTACAAGGGGGAGAGAGAAAATCTTACTAGAGGTTTGAATCGGCCGTGCCCCATGGGAACTGGGGGAGGGCGCTGGCTCTTAGTCAAACACTGAGGAAATAAAGGAGTATTACAAATGGGGCGACTCCTGCTTGCGAAAGATGTCATGAATCAGCGGAGTCCACCCGCGGGTTGAGAGATCACTTACTTCATCAAACCATGCCACCTGTGTCCGCACCTACTTGGTTACCCCTCACGGCTCCCCGAGGATATCCGTGTGAGCGGCATGGTGGTTTAAGAGCGTTTGTGTGGTGTTTTCCGGGTACGCCCACAACAGCGTGCTGCGCGCGGTGACGTCAGGCCGCCGCGCTGATGTTTGGGGAAAAAACAGTGTTTACGCAAGTAACGATGTGGATGCTAACAGCCCATATGATCGTAAGCGCTCTGAAAATAGAGTGCAGAGGTGAATGGCCGAATGAGAACAAAGTTCAGGAGTCAGTGGCCAAAAAAGAATGAAAAGGTATTAAGTGCTCCTGCTGGAGCTAGCCTCAATAAATAAAGAGCTATTGAAGTGAAAAACGGAGGTTTACGAAGGGAAAAAAACCTAAGGTCAGAGCTGGTACAAAAGAAGGGCAATAATTAGATGTAGATTGTCAAAGTGAACAAAAACGACATAACGTTTATCTATTCAATACAGAATTCCATGGGATACCATCGTTCAGTCCCACTTTTTGTGTAGAGAGCCTGTACACCCATCGCTGCTCTTTCTCGAATAGACGCTGTTGCGTGCTGTCACCAGGTCTCATTTGCTCTATAATAGTCCATTGCATGTCATTGGGAGTATGTCCCACCCTTAAGAAATGCTCTGTCAGTTTTGTAGTGGTTTTTCTACATCTGATTGTACTACGATGTTCGCAGATTCTCTGCTTAATTTTCCTACTCGTCATCCCCACATACCGAAGATTGCATGGGCATGTGATGAGGTATACTACGTTTTGGCTATTGCAGTTGGTATGGACTCGTTGGGTCCAGACTTTACCAGGTTCTAAGTCGAGTGTAGGTGCGGACACAGGTGGCATGGTTTGATGAAGTAAGTGATCTCTCAACCCGCGGTGGACTCCGCTGATTCATGACATCTTTCGCAAGCAGGAGTCGCCCCATTTGTAATACTCCTTTATTTCCTCAGTGTTTGACTAAGAGCCAGCGCCTTCCCCCGGTTCCCATGGGGCACGGCCGATTCAAGCCTCTAGTAAGATTTTCTCTCTCCCCTTGTACATAGTTTTGCAGTCACTTCGGCTTGCTTATGTCTAAGCACTCGCCGCTTGCAAATAGGCATGGTGATACCTTTCCCCACAACCGACAGTGTGAAAGTTACTCCGGTATGCTTATGTCTAAGCACCCGCCTTTCTGCTAATAGGCACGTTTATTGATTGTTCTCTTCCCGGTCTAATCCACTTTTCGAACAAACCAGATCCAGTTATTTTTCACAATCGTCTGTCACAGTGACACCACATGAATCTGTTGGTTGTGCCTGTGAGACAGCACTTTACACTTGAGTATGCATCATTCTTCTACTGGTGTTGTCTCGTGTGTGAGAGGAGCATTTTGGTTCATGCATTAACACATGATTAATGCGCAGAATGTACCTGTGACATTTTTCTCTTTCAGATTTCTCCTTATATATGATTTGATGAGGGGACGCCATACAGTAAGTAATACTAGTGTGGCATTTTTCCATGGTCCCTGGGCTGGGTACACCTTAGAGCGTGTAGACCACCCGGGCCATTTCCGGTCCTGACGAAAACCTGGTAATCCCACCACAGGTTGAAACATGTAGACCATCACTTTTATTTTCACTTAGACATTACAGGTCAATTTAGCCTGACTAGGGTCTCACACTGTTTTTAATATTGTCGAGTTACTCCATATTAAATTCCTGTAGGGAGTTAAACTTTGACAATTTTTAATATTCACCACCTTTTGGCACTCACTTTGCACTACCACTGCTGTTCAAACCAACCCGCTCCACTGTAATCAGGTGTCGCAGCACACCCGGGTAGCATTCGGCTATTCGGGTGGGACCCCAATGATGAAGCATGTCACCAACTAGGTTGGTGAGTGAGGGGTCTTTTAGAAAGGATTCTATTTTCTTTTTGCATCCTCCGTGCTGAAGAAGAAGACTTCTCTATCCTTGAGGGTAGACTCCTTCTTGTTGTTTATTTATCATTACCTTTTGGGGATTAGGAGTACTCCCTTTATATATAATCTCTAATATATAAATAAAAACCCTACCTCTCTTTTTTGTTTCACTCACCCAATAGTTATGTCTCCACCATATCATGATTGTGGCAGTGTCCACCCCTTCCCAGCACAGCTATTGTGTCTACAATCACGCCTCTGCCAGGAAGTGACTTTGCTAGTAAGCATGTCCCACCTACAGAGCTAATGCGTCAGTGCTGATACCTCCTGCATATTTATTATGCCAGTGGTTGTGCCTCCATGAAAGATATATTTTGCCATTATGAACTTTCCTCCACCACATAGATATTGAGCCTCTTTTAATCAAAATCAAAAATATCTTTATTTGATTTGCAAAAGCAATCATAAAACTTCAGTAAAAAAGATTATAGCAACAATAAAAACATAATCAGTCAATTTCATAAATGAGCATGATACAACCCCATTAAAACCGGGATAAAAAACAGCAAACATTAAAATTGTCTAGAAATCGCAGATAAAATAAAGCCTCTTTTAATCAGCTCCTGTGCCTCTAATCCTGCATTAATTGTGCATTACTGTTTCAGGGATCCTGCCTCTATAAAATATTTACTGTGCCCTCAACCTTGCTCCATTACATAGTTCCTGAAGCTGCCATCATTCATGCTTCGGTTGCGTAGCAGCTTTGCCAGTAATCAGGCCTCCATAGAAGTTACTGTGCAATAACCAAGCTTGCCTTCATTGCACAGTAATCATGTCAGTGCCATTCCTCTCTCACAGAGTTATAGGCCCAGAAAATCATTTCTGTATTATGCCTGGGCATAGTTCCCAAAACCTCTGCTGCTCTACATGGAATTCCGCAAGCGGTGGAGTTCGTTAGGTCACAGCAAACACAAGGAGATGATGGACGGAGTGCTGAAACTTTTCAAACACTCACCCCCAGTCACAGATCTGGGTTGAATCCATCATCATTCTTTAGCTCACTTCGCCACCACAGTTCAGACACAGCTATCTGCAAATCAGTCTTGACCCTGTGCCTCATGGGAACAGTCCAGCCCGAACTGCCAAGCCATGTCTTCCCTGGACCGGAAACAAGCATCCTGGGACCGGTTTCAGGGTAACACCCCTCATCAGCCAGTCTAGCTTGAATCCAGTGGCAAAGTGAGCAAGGGACCCACGTCTGGGCATACCCTGCCAACTTAGGGCGAACAAAGCAAACACTCACCCTCAGTCACAGATCTGGGTTGAATCCATCATCATTCTTTAGGTCACACCATTCGTGCTGATTTTTAGAGCTGGGTGTTTGTCCTGCACTGGAAAATCAGCGAGAATGGCACCATGCGCAGCGCAAGAGGGCACTGCTTCTTTCTGCCCCTCGAGTAGATGTTCTGCTTCAGCGGCAGCTTCCTTAACGCAAACGGATGGTTTCTCATCGTGAGCGATTGCGACCCTCCGCGACCGGCCACATTAAAAAGATCTCGCTGGGGGACTGGTCTAGCGTTGGATTTTCCTCGCTCGCCAACTTAACTTTGGCGAGCGCGAGCAAGGAAAAAACTCTGTTCTGTTTTGCGGAGCGGAGTTTTACGGATTCTACGTGCTCCACCGAGTGCGGAAAACTCTGCAAACTCCGCAAACAGAGCGGAGTTCACCGCCCAGGCCTAGTCTGTATATAGATATTGTGGTAGTAGTGGTGTCGCCATCACATCATTCTAGAGCCAGAGATCTCGCACTAGAACATAGATATTGTGCCAGTAATTATGCTTCCATTTTATACTTCAGTGCTGGTGATCATACATGTGTATTTTCCCAGAAACCATGCCTTAACCAAATCTGCATGCTTCCTGTAAGCTTCCAGCATGGCTACAGTAATTGTGCCAGCCAGTGTGCCCTTACAGCATACCCGATGACATAGTTTTAATGCCAGTAACCAATCATGCATTGATTGCTTAGTTAATGTGCAGGAAGCGTGCTCCACCCAGTTGATTATTGTCCCAATGATCTTGCCTTGAGCGCTTTGTTGTGTGTTATGGCCACAGACATGTCCTTTGTAGCAGCAGTCGGTCTCTTTGAACCCTGAGTGCACTCTCTGCTCAGCCCATATATATATATTTCAAATAAAATAGAGAGTAAATAGCTTGATTTCCATCTGTGTAATCCACAGATATCCATTCAAATGGAAAGTGACTTAAGTGACTTATCTGAAGAGTACTCAGACACATGATGTCTGACTTGATTCTCACATTTCCCAAACTTGGACTCCTCATTAGTCTATAAACAAAAGTTCTTGCTCCCGTAACATCCTTGACTACTACCTGGCCCATCCTGGATTACATTTGACTTCCTCAATTCCTGAAATGTCAGATTGACCTCTCATGATTAGTAAATAAAGTTCTTCCTCCCGGTACCATTCTGATCTTTATTTTAATTTCTTCTCTTTGTAGGTGCGGCACTACATTATCCACAGCCTTCCGGCAAAGCTGACCATGGGGCCAAAGGAATTCCCAAATTTCCCCAGCCTGCTGGATTTTTACACAGCCCATTACTTGGATACTGCCACATTGAAGGAGCCCATCTTTAAGGCCCTTTCTCGGTGTGCGGACAGAGCCACTCCCTCAGACGGGATGGATGCTCTCTGGGTCCTAGCGCTCTATGATTTCCAGGATCTGGAGGAGGACAATCTGCCTTTCAAAGTGGGCGAGGTACTGAAAGTGCTGAAGCAGTCACAAAAGTACTGGTGGACTGCCCAGAACCGCGAGGGGAAGCAGGGCCTGATTCCTGTGCCCTATGTCAGAAAGATTTATTAGATCTACTTAGACATGCAATCTGGTTGAGCCCAAATTTCAATACAAAGGACCTGGAATCTGAAGGCAGGAAGCTGACATTTTCCAAACCATTTGAATGATAATTAACTAAATTACAGTTAATTCAAACCAGTCGATCTTCTGCAAAATCATTTCAGAGACTTTAACATGCATTATTCATCACTTTTTGTTTTTAACATTCAAACAAAGGAATAATCCCCTTTATGTTGTCTTTAGCAAGCCTTTCTCTGCCTTTCAAACTCAATCGCTTTATGTGAAGTGAATCTGACTACAGTCTACATTACCCAGTGAGTATGCCCCACAGATGTGCCATTCACCTAATTGGAAGACCATGGCACTTGTACAATTTCTGGACAAGACTACATTACTATGAGTTACCACTCAGAAACTGTTTTCCTCATTTTCCATCTCTCTGGCCAGAGCTAAACTCAACTCAGAATTTGTATTTATAGCACAGTATAAATATCTGCTTTGATGCCACTCAGACCATGGTTGTTGTTCTTTTGATAAATTATTCATGTTTCGTCTTAATACATGTAGCTAGTTGTATGTCAGATTATCGTTTTTAGACATATCGCCTGACCAGAAACAAATGTCCTAAATATAATTTCTAAAAATATTGTCCCACTTGGTGTACTTTTTATTATTAACTTTAGTGGGGCAATCTTTTCGTAGACGACATTTAGGACCCAATATTTATATCAGACAATATTCTGGTACCAACCCCTGTAGTTAAGCGCTCAGCGTTTTACATGGAAATTTGAATTATGCCATAAAAATGTTGTACATAATATAAAAAAGATAACACTAAATACAACATTTAATTAGTACCTTTGACCCCCTTGAGCTACAAAACAAATACCACCCCTTGAAAGGTATTTACTACCAGTGGCAGCTGGTAATTCGAGCAAGGGGGCGAACCGCCCACTCACGCACACATGCACACTCACAGCCATGCATTCACGTCACCTATATTCACTCACCAATCACAAGCATATACACATGCACACATGCATACACACCCCCATTCACAGCACACAATCACAAAAACACATAAATTCATACATACAGACATGCATGCATGCATCAAACACTAAAAAAAAATAAAACGTATTGTGCCACGGAGGTGATGTTGGGTGGCGGAAGGGCAGCCTCTGTGGTTCCTGATTGCCACTGCTGCCTCCTCTCATTGGCTGACCTTGTTATGTCCCTTACTCGTCACAGACTGGGATGTGGTCAGTGAGACTGTTGACCCCACCTCACTGTTTGACGAGCGTCACTGATGGACACTCGGCCCTGGGCACCTAAAGGCTTAAAACTGAAGTGACCAGGGCTGAGACTACTATGGGGTCGATTCCGATTCGGGCCGGAAATTTCTCCGACCGTTCCGGACCCGGAGAGATTTCCGACCGAATCGGACCCGTGCAGTCCGACCGAACGAGTACGATGCGTCCGTATGTTATCGGACTCGAGTCGGTCGGACTCCCATTGATGTCAATGGGAGCCGGTCGTACAACGCGTACGCGGGCTCCCATTGACTCAATGGGTGCGAGTCGGACAAGGGCGCCCCTACAGCGGGTACGCGGCGAAGCGACTCGCGCCGTACACGCACAGGTAGGGGGACCCATGGGTCCCCCTGTGTGCGACTCGCGGGCTACGCGTACAGGGGGTCCGACACGGACCCCCAAAGTACGGCTCCGACAGCTCTTACGAGCCGGAGTGCGCGGCTCGGTCGGACTGCTCGCGGCGCGCATCGTACTTACCCGGCCGGGAAACGTCTCCATTGCGCGGTGCGAGTCGAGTCCGAGCGAGTCGGTCGGAGCGGTTCGAGCCGGGAGCGAGTCGGTCGGAGCGGTCGGGACGCCCGGACGAGTCGGTCGGCGATTTCGCATCGTACTCGCTCGGCCGGACCCGCGTACGGTTCGGTCGGGAAACAGGGCTCCGAATCGGATCCGGTAAAGCCGAATCCGATTCGGAGCCCTACCGGCCGAGATCGGAATCGGCCCCTATGTCTCTGCCGTGATGAAACCCATACGATGGCCCTCCGCAGGGCTGTCGGAGGCAGACTTCTAATTCCTTCCACCTGATTTGGACTGTTGGAATTAGAGGTCAGTTTTCACTGCCATTTTGCTGCCAGGAAAGCCCTGGAAGAAAGGGGCAGTGAAAACTGCTCAATGCACCCCTCATCATGAAAGAGGACTCCAATGGCAATGGAAGTATTTTATTTTTTATTTCCAAAAAGAAAATACCACATTGGGATTTAAAAAAAAAAAAAAAAACAGTTTGGTGCAAGGCTCTATCATGTTGACGGAGCTGTCAACATGATGCAATGCAGCGTTGTGATTGGTAAGCACCCAGGCTCCCCTGACCAATCACAACGCTGCAATGCAGAATTGTGATTGGTTTTGAGCGTCCTGGTTCGATGCTCAACCAGGGAATGGGGGCCTGGGCTTGTTCTCCACCCAGGCTGTGATGCAGCCTGCATGGAGTACGGGGGAAGTGCGCATGACTGGTTGGGGTGGCCCGAAAGGGCCGACCAAACAGTCATTGCGCACTTAGGAGTGGGCAAACCACTCCTTCCCTGCCCTTCTCCGAGAGCAAAGCAGCCCCGCCCACCCTCAAAGGAAACATAAAATGATAATAACTCAAAGTTATTATAATTTTATATTTCCTTTACTTTACACTGCTCAAAAGAAGTGGGGCGACGCTCCTCCACCATAGCGATGGAGCCGCCACTGAGTGGGTGTAATTAAAGTCATTACAGTGCACAGTTCCATCATAATCAAATGACCACGTGCAAGAAAGTTCAGGTCACAAATTATATTTTTCACCTGTCATCCTGCGCAATGTTGCCTGTAATTATTCATTCAGTACTTGACAAAATGTAAGCGTCCAGAAATCCAGAATGGTAGTGTATAGGAAACTATTGAAATTAAATCAGTGCTTTAAATGGAAAAAAATAAGTGGAGGTACTCACCAAAAGGAGCGGTGGACTGGGGGGGTGGAGTGTGGGGCGGGACTAGGGGCGGAGCCAGGGGCAGGGCTAGGTTTTCAACCTTTCCAAACTTTATATGCAAGAAATCCAAGTGCATTGTAAGAAAATCGGAAGTATCTGTCCAATGTTTATGGCCCTAATCATTTATAAACCATTTAGTAATAAGGGTATGTTCAAAACCATCTCTGAATTTTGCCATCAAAGCTTTGCATACTGCAATTTTTAGAAACCCTTACTTATAATGAGGAAGGGGAACTATGAGTCCCAGCATGCAAAAGTATTACCAGCTAAAATCTAGAACTGTCAGAAAGTCTAAGGCATTCCATGGAGCTGCCTGTCGCATTTGGATTATGCATGGTTTCCCATACGAAACAAGCGTTTTAAATGCACCAAACCAAAAAAAAATGTGTTGCCTTTAAGGTGTTTTTTTGTTTGAGGGTAATCATAAAATTGGCGGCAAGGGCATTGATTTACATTCAAGTAAAAATGCTTAATTTAAATTGCTGATGAACTAACATTTTCAGTCATTTAAAACAATGGCATGCTGAAAAACTGTACCGCCCTGAAGAATGCGCCCCACGCTCTCGTCCCCTAGTTTTAGGATGGACTCTCAAGTCCTACTGTGCAGGATCCATGGGTAAACAAAACACCCTGCTGCCACACCGCTGCTGGAAGAGTTGCAGAGAAGCACGACAAGATTTCTGTGTCCAGGTGACAAGAGCTGCTGTTCCGGCGCTCCTGTGCGATCTCAGCTCAGGATTGCAGAATCAGAGCGGGTCGTGTTTAAAGTGCTGCCAAGGCACGAGAAAATGCCTATTGCAGAGAGGTGTAAAAAGGGGCGTGGCCTCGGACCACCTCTTTGCAACGCAGCTCTGTGGCGCATACTGGAGGTACCTGGTGGGCTAGTTGGCCCCCAGGGACCCCCAGTATTCAAGGGGAATTAATTCACCAACTTACAACGCACCACGGGGCGCGTTTGCAGAGTGATGCACTGAGGGGGCGGGGCCTCCGGCACAATGCAGTTTTTTATTTTATTTTTTAGAAGGGGGGCTGTGTGGCCCCCCTTCTTTTCCTATTTTTTGGGCCCTGGGGACCCCATCCCCCAGGGCCTGACCCCTATTTTGTTTAATTTTTTGAAAAATACGGGAAGGGGGCGCGTGGCCCCCCTCCCAAGGCCATTTTTGGCCCGGGGACCCCATCCCCCGGGGCATGGGCAGTATTTAAATTAGTTTTTTTTATATTTGATGGGGGGCCACGTGGCCGGCCTTTCCTTTTTAATTTTTTTTTTATTTTTTGGGGGGGAGGGGGGCCGCGTGGCCCCCCTCCCGGGCCACTTCTAGCCTCGGGGACCCCATCCCCCGGGGCCTGGCCACTCCATTGGGGACCATGGGGGGAGCTCCAATGCCCCCACGGTCCCACCGGCTCCCCGCCTCCTGCGGGAGCCGGCATTGCTTTTCCACAAGGGGAGCTGCTGACATGCAACTCCCCTTGTGGAAAAGCAATCTGCTTTGGATTTTGGAAGCGAGAGCAGGAAACCTGCTCTCGCTTCCAAAATCGAAACCAGTGTTTGCTATGACAGGGCGGGAGCTGCACAGCTCCCGCCCTGCCATAGCAAACAGCAGTGTCCCGGGGGTGGGCACCCCGGGACACTGCAGGAGCCGGCCCTGGGGGGTGGCGGTCCCCAGGGCCATCGAGGGCTCCTGGAGGGGGGCCGCGCGGCACCCCTCCCTTCATTTAGAGGTGGTGGTTACCGGGGCTGGGGGTCCGTAAAGGACCCCCGAAATTGAAAAAAGAGTGCCCCGGGGAGGTGGTGGTCCCCGGGGCGTGTGGAGGGGCTCTTGCCCCACCCCACCCATCTTTTTTTTTTTTTTTTTTTAAACAGAGCCCCGGGGAGGTGGCGGTCCCCGGAGCTGCGGGGGGGCCGCGTGCCCCCCGCATACAATTAAAAAAGCCCCGGGGAGGTGGCAGTCCCCGGGGCAGCGTGGGGGGGGTGGGACCCCCCCACGCATTTTTCTTTCAAAAGCCCCTGGGAGGTGGCGGTCCCCGGGGCTGCAGGGTGGCCGAGGGCCCCCGCAAATAATCAGCATAGCCCCGGGGAGGTGGCAGTCCCCGGGGCTGCGGGGGTCCCCGCGGGCCCCCGTTATTATTATTTGGGCAATGCCCCCGGGACCTGGCCCACCCGGGGGCCTCATTTAAATGAAGCGCGGGAGTCCGTGCTTCATTTTTTAAAATAATTTTGGCGGGATTCGCGACCCCAACGCGAATTCCACCGAAATTATTTTTTTTTAAATGCTTTTTTTGGCCCTTGGGGTCCTTATGGGACCCCCTGAGCATGCCTAGGGGGTCAGGGTGTTTCTACCCTGCCCCCTTTTCTTGTTTTTTAACCTTTTTTTTTTACTGTTTTCTTGTGACTCGGTTCTACCAAGTCACAAGATGGCTGCCAACACTTTCTGGTTTGGAGTGTTGGCAGCCAATCAGAGTGAAGCTCGTGCTCGGGAGGGTTCGCGAATCCACCGCGGCCATAGATATCGAAACTTTTTCTTTTTCTAATTTCTCAGGAACTACTGAACGGATTTACACCATTTAACAAAAAGGGATCTTTCTGAACCAAGACCTACCTTTTTGCCAAATTTGGTGTAATTCTGTTCAGCAGTTCAGGCTGTAGCTTTGTCTAAAGTTTCCTATGAAAAATAACATGGGGAAAACGCGTTTTGGGACCCCCCTTTTTTCTCGGCCCCTGATTGACGAATCACCCCAAAACTTTAAAGACAGGAGCTGACCGGAGCGCCCCACTAGTTTTTAAATTTTCGCGAAGATTCGTCAAACGACGCCAAAGTTATTGGGAAAACAAAAACGCTTTTCCTATGGAAACTAGGTCCTAACTATCACTACTACCGGCGACCGCCAGTAGGTAATATATATATATATATATATATATCTATATATATACACATATATATCACACAGTGGCTGTCGCCAGGGTTTAGTTATAGTTATGTCAAAGTTTAAGTAGGAAGCGTATGTCTTGTTCAACTACTAACTTTGGCACTATGTGACGAATATTCACAAACACAAAACTTTTAAAAAAAAGGTTCATCCACCTCAGCTCCTTCCTTGTAAGTTTCACGCCGATCCATCATGCAGGACCCAAGAAAAAGAGGGGGTCACTAAGCAAGTTTTCCATGCTTTTTACGATAGACAATTTCTGAAACAGCCAAAGAAGCAATGGCTCAACAGAATTACACCAAGGGGTATATTTACAAGCCCTTATAGCCACCACAACGTCACTTTTCAGGACGTTGTAGTGGCAATAGGGGATTTGCCTTATTCACAAGGCAGCGTTAAGCCACTTAACGTGGCTTAAGGCTGCCGTGTGAATAAGGCACCCTTTCACGCTTTACTTAGGGGAGGGCAATGGGTGTTGCAGTGGGCGTTCCACCGCAACACCCATTGATTTTGACGCTGCCCCATATTTACAAGGGCAGTGCAAATATGGGGCAGCGCCCAAAATTAAGACCAGGGAAAACCTGGTCTTAATAGGGCGCAACAAGGAGAAATGTTTCATTTCTCCTCGTTTTTGCTGTTTCCATGTGTGCTGCGTTGTGCAGCACACATAGAAACAGCAAAAGGCCATTTATTGTTTATGGGCAGGAAGGTGTCCCTTCCGGCACATAAACAATCAATAAAAAAATGACTCTTTGCAACTTCTATGGGTACTGCATTAAGCTAATAACTAATATGGTCAAATATTAAAAACATACACCTGCACTGGAAGGAGCTAAATGTGCTCAAAGAACCATGGGGATAGAACACCTTCACCAGCCTAAAATATTAGGTAACTTTAAAAAGTCAAGTGTGTCAAACTTACAGTGAAGAATATAAAGTGAAAATAAATAGTGATAAGAGCCCTTTACCAAATAGAACCTGCTTGAGTATATGTTGAAAGTTTGCTTACTATAAGGCCAAGAGGCTTTTGAAAGGCTGAGACTGCTTATGCTTACTAACAAAGAGTCACACAATGTGGAAGTCTAAAGATACATCAAGGAATATAAATGAATGTCAAGTACAAATGAACTGAGTAGTTTCATGTTGAAACAATTGGTGCAATACTTACACCAAGAAATTCTTTCGGTCCCATTATAGAGTTTGTAGTGGTAAAGTGCGCACAGCTACTGTTGCTGGTTAACTTAGCATATGTATGAGCCCTGAGTGGAAGAGGGAAAGAGATGATTTTCTAGTTAGAAGACATTTGCTTTGTTAAAAAGAAGTCAAACGCATTAATTAATAAATGTATAAATTCCGTTAAATGTATGAACGATATGAAAAATTTGTCAAATTTCTTACTTCAATGCATGTAGTTTGTCTACAAATTAATAATGATGGTTGAGACGAACGTGCCTATTCATTTCTTATTTCCTTTTGTTTCCACATTTTTCTTTTTTCTTAAAACGCAGCGACTACGGGACAATGCAAATTTATCTGCCCGGTTCCCATATTATAAACTCCTTGCTTCACAGGCTTGACCAGGCCCTGGGGACAATTGCCGGTCAATTGCATTGAAGTAAGTTTAAATTCACCTAAGTTTTAGAACCTAAGGTGCTGCCTAACAGCCGTAATACCAGCAGCAGCCTGCCAGCCAATTGCCCAGTGTTATAATGCAGGTGCCCACAGCGTTTTAATGAACAATAGAGCATTAATATTCAGGACTTATGACAAAAGTGTGGCACATCTGACGCCATCTTGATGGAATCAGCTGCAAAACCTTAAGCAGTTCCATTAGGGATGAACAAAATGAGGGGCTTCTTGTTGTCATAGAAATTGTGGATAGTGCTCTAGAAAGCTAAAATGAGGAGACATTTTCTATGTGTTCTCAAACATCTTCCTCATCCATTTCAGTCAAACAATCTGACATGCAGAGTGATGGCTGTTGACCTTTCCCTCTCAACTGCCTTATCTGGTGATACAGCTGCTTTTTGTGGTTTGAATGCAGGAGCTGATGTTGTCAAAAGGAGAATGTTAGTTTTTAATGACTGCATCTTTATTCACCTAATCGGTAGGAAAATGTGTGGTACTTTTTTTTCATTTCCAAGACTAGAGATTCTGGGTCTCGCCTATGGGGTTTATATAGATCATATTCATTGTGAAGCAGGAAAGAACATTATTCCAGAAAATTTATGATTTTGGATCTTCATTTGAGCATCCAGCCTAAAGCCAAAAAGAGAAGTGAAGGCGATCTTCAAAATGAAATGAGAACCCATGGAAATAGCCATGTGCTGCCCGGTATCAAATACCTTCTCCAACACTTATGATTTGGTTAAGGACCAGGAGCTTATCCTGCAGACTCTCGTGGAAGTATCAATCACATTCTCTGCTTTCATGGAGATCGGTGATGTTCTCCTTTTTTCCTCAGTGCATGAAGATGCCTGCTCTCATTCTCAGGAGGAGCACTAGTAGTCACTGCAGACACACCTCCCCTTTTCACCGCTATTATCACCACGAAGTTAGGCTGAGGATCCATCCTCAGAAATATGGGGAATGGGC
This sequence comes from Calotriton arnoldi, assembly GCA_963921515.1. Taxonomy (NCBI): domain Eukaryota; kingdom Metazoa; phylum Chordata; class Amphibia; order Caudata; family Salamandridae; genus Calotriton; species Calotriton arnoldi. The sequence goes on from CAWUFW010013482.1 coordinate 379,769, forward strand.
CACATTTCATAGCTGCAGGAGTGAGCCAGCCCCAAACTAAATGAAAGAGAGGTTTTGAAACTGCACAATGCTAAGTGTTAAAAATCACAGTTGTCATGGTTTGAGGAGTGGTCAACAGGAAGTTTAACATAGCTGTTTTTCTAAGAAGGATGTCCTAAAAGGTTCCAATATTGCCAGCCAGTGATATTCTGGAAGAGATGCTAGTGGAGCAGTTAGAGAGAAAGTATCCGGTTGGGACTGAGAGGACATGTCTCTATGTGGAGTTACGGGCGTAGGAGACATTCTAGATGATATTCCCGGGGAATTAGACCTCGTTGTTGAACAGAATTGTCTTGGAGAATAAGAACTTCTTTGAGAAGTCATTTTAAGAGGAATCAGAGAATGTCGTGGAGTTCATTTTGGGAATTTTGAATACTGTGGCTGTAATAGAAATATTGTGTGGAAGAGAGTTCTAAATCTCTCATGAATAGTAGAGCTACATAAAGATGTGGACCTTCACGTAGAAAAGTAACAGAAAAATGGCTTGTCTTACTTTGGGTAACTGTATTGGGAAAATGTGTCACAGAAGGCAAAATGTCTTCCTTGTATACAAATGTTCATATGGAGTGGCCTTGTGCACTGGATATGTAACATTTATGTTTGATCCCAAGTAGCTTGCAAAATGCTTGGGAGGCAGGAATGTCCACTGCATGGTAAACAGGTGTGTTCCCCTACCCTGACTGCCTGACTGCATGTGAAACCAGTATTCTCACTAATTTTAGTCCTAGCATCACAGTAACCTAGCATGTGAGCAGTTACACTGGCCTGTCCTTTGTAATGCAAGGTTCAGGACCTGTAGCCTTATAGTAGGCAGTGGACTATTGTCTATTCACTTGGTACATCATGTAAAGAGATGGTGACAGCTTATCATGTTTTGTGAATCTGTTGGGTGACGAGGCCTTTTTCTGTGTCACTGAGAGGGCAGTCTATTGACACCTCTCATGTGAAGTTCCGCTGTTATATCTCGTGTGAAATTCTGCTGTTATAAGAAGGTAGGAAAGTTCAGAGTGGGTGAAGTCCAATGTCTGTACCCAGGAAGACCTCAACGTCAATGGGTTGCTGCTCAGCATCAGCCCCAACAAAGCTATGTTCTGACTTAAAGAGTTTTCTGGAAGTCCTCCTTCAGTGGGGCAAACCAGCAAGTTTAGGCTGACCTGTGATTCGACATCGATGGCTATTGCTTCCAGTTTGGGCAGCAGGACTGCGCTCCAACAAAAGCCAATGGTCCAGGACCTGGGTGGCACCACTTAGGGTTAGGACTCACTCCAACAGAGGCCAGCAGCAGTGTCCAGGACAGGTCCAGTTGGAATTGCTCAGATGGGTATTTGCAGGGATACAGGCCTCTGGAAGCTTGTTGTGTCCCTGTCTCTCAAACAAGTCAGCCAACTCAATCAATCAGAATTTTTAAAGCGCAGCACTTTCTCCCCTAGGGGTATCTGGGTGCTGTGTCTCCAAAGAGCCTGGTCTTGAGTCTCTTTGTGAAGTCTGCCAGGGAGGGGGATGTACAGAGCTGGAGGGGAAGGTCGTTCCAGGTCTTGGCAGCGATGTAGGAGAAGAAGTGGCCACCGCTGCTGCTGTGACGGATGTGAGGGGTGTGTGTGAGGGCGAGTGAAGAGGAGAGCAGGTGTCTAGAGGGTAGGTGGCAGTTCAGTCGATGGTTGATGTAGGCAGGTCCTATGTCGTGGAGGGCTTTGTAGGCGTGTGTGAGGATCTTGAGCTGTCATCTCTTCTGGATGGGGAGCCAGTGGAGGTCTCTGAGGTGGGGGGCGATGTGGGTTCGTTTGGGAAGGTTCAGGATGAGTCTGGCTGCAGAGTTCTGTATGGTGTGGAGTCTTCTGAGGTGCTGGGTGAAGATGCCGGCGTGGAGGGTGTGGCAGTAGTGAAGGCAGCTGGTGACGAGGGCCGGAGTGACGGTCTTTCTGGTGTTGGTTGGGATCCATCTGAAGATTCTGTGGAGCGTGCAAAGTGTGTGGAAGCAGGAGGAGGCGACTGCGTTGACTTGTCGTTGGTGGTGAGACAGAATATCAAGTTAAAAATATCGAGTGATAGCAATATCGAGTCAAAAATATTGTAGAATGGAAATATCGAGTGCAAGAATATCGTTGTCAAGAATATCGGAAGTAAGGTAAGTAATATCGATTTTTATTATTTGTTATGTATTTAGTTATATATTTTATATGTATGTGATGTAGTTTGTTTTTTTAATATTGTTTACGTTTTTTAATGTATTTGTGAACATTGAAGTAGTTATTAAATTTTATTTAAGTAATTTATATTATTTTTTGTACCATAGCGGGTTGTGGGTTTATAGGGGTATAGGGTGGGTAGTAATTTAATTATAATAAATTAATGTTTATTTATTGTAAAATATTATTTATTTAATTAATAAGTAATAATTAATGTTGTTAATTGTGTATTTTTTGTTTTTAAATGTTAATTAATATTAATTATGTGATGTTTTAATTATTAATGTTTTTTAAATAAATTTTTATATATGGGATGTGGGGGTTATTGGAGTAGAGGGTGTTAAGTAATTTAATTTCATTTTAATTAATTTTTAATTAATTGTTAATTAATGTTAATTATTTAATTGATCATTAATTATGTTAATATTGTTAGTTAATTATTTATTTTTTATGAGTGGGTTGTGGGATTTATGGGTGTACAGGGTTGGCAGTTATTTAATTGTAAATAGTTGTTTTTTATTAATATTAATTATTTAATTGATAATTAATTAAGTTAATTGTGTAAGAAATATTTTTATTTTAGGTGTGGATTGTGGGGTTTATAGGAGTATAGGGAGGTAACTAAATCCATTTTAAGTTATAAATATTTTTAATTTTTTTAATAATGATTTATTTTTATATTTAATTGTGTTAATTGTGTATTTAATTTATTATTAAATTTTAAGAGTATGGTGTATATTTTGTGGAGGTATGTTGTGGGAAATGAAATACATTTTATTGCATATTTAATAATTTCTAATTAAATATATTTTTCTTTGCTAATACATGTTTATGTTAATATTATAAAATAGATTTGTTTTTATTTTAGTGTTAGGTTTTGGTTGTAAGTTTTGTAGGGGTAGATGGTAGGAGGAAATTATAACTAAATTTATTTTATGAATTTAATTTATTAATAAATACTTTTAAAGTGAATAATTTTTTATACTGAAATAATATTGCATTCAATTTTTAATATTGTTTGTAATATTAAGATGTGTTTAATATTCAGAAATGTTTTAATTTTCATTTTGTTTAAATTTAATATATTACATTATACCTATTTATTTTTAATATTTTTATTTTGTTTTTAAAATTAGTTTTTGTAGACATTTTATTTGTAATGTAGTACTGACTGTAGTGGGAATAATATTATTTTTTAAATTTTAAAATCCACCACTTTACCTACTGTTGCACTGACTGGAGTGGGAATAGTACATTTTACCCCTCTGCAATCCAGCACTTTCCCTACTTTTGCACTGGCTGGAGTGGGAACAGTAAATTCTAAATTATTTAAAATATTAGTTTATTTATTTGTTTTATATATATGTCTATATATATATATATATACATACATATATATGTGTGTTTACATTTTTAAAAGTACATTGTCATTGTTATATGTGTATTTTAATATTTTAAACTATACATATTTAAAAATCGATATTTAATACAACTATATTATTGTAAACAAAAAAATGTTCTCAATATTGTTGCACTTAACTTTTTGAGTATAGCAAGTTGATATATTTGTATCCTATATTTTTCCCTTGATATTTTTTCTCTCAATATTTTTTAGGTCAATATTTTGTCAGTGAACCCTTGTCGTTTCATGGTCAGTTGGCTGTGGAGGATGATGGCCGGTTGGTGTCGGTGTAGGTCCAAGTTCTGCAGGCCACCAGCTGTGGTCCCATGAGGAGGTGTTCTTCCCGAAGTTCAGTTTTGTCAGTTGAGTGGAGGCAGTAGTAACTCATCCATTTGGCGACATTGGTCATGGCATTGCAGAACTTTGCTTCGGCATTGGAGGGGTCCTCGGTGAGCGAGAGGATCAGTTGAGTGTCGTATGCGTAGGAGAATATGTTGAGTCCGTGGATTCTGAGGATGTCTGCAAGGGGGTTCATGTAGATGTTGAACAGGGTTGAGCTGAGGGATGATCCTTATTGTACTCCAAATATGATGTTTTTGGGGGCGGAGGTGAAGGGAGTCCATTGGATGCTCTGTGTGCGTCATGTGAGGAAGGAGGCAATCCATTTGAGGGCGTCTTGATGTATGCCTATATTGTAGATTCTGTTGATGAGTGTTGTGGGAGACGGTGTTGAATGCCGCAGAGCGGTCGAGGAGGATCAGGGCCACAGTTTCTCCACGGTCGAGGAGTGTTCTGATGTCATCTGTGATGGCAATCAGCACGGTCTTAATGCTGTGGTTGGCATGGAATTCTGATTGTCAGGTGTCCAGTTGGTGGTTTAGTTCCAGGAATTTGGTAAGCTGCTGGTTGATGGCCTCCTCGAGTACCCTGGCCGGGTAGGGAATCAGGGAGATCAGACGATAGTTTTTGAGATCGCAGGGAGTGACAGAGGCTTTCTTTAGGAGGATACTGACGTCTCCGTGTTTCCATCTGTCCAGGAAGGTTGCTGTGGAAATGGAGGTGTTGAGGATGCTGGTGAGTTGCATGCTGATTGGGTTCGTTGCGAGGTTGTAGAGGTGGTGGGGGCAGGGGCCTGTGGGTGCCCCGGATTGAATGGAAGACATGATGGATGAGGTGGTCAGGGCGGTGAGCGGAAAACAGGTGGTAATGGTTTGGCTGATGTTCACAGGTTGGTAGAGGTCATTGGAATTGAGGGTGGCAAGTTGGAGGTTGAAATTGTTGTAGATGTTGGTGATCTTGTTGTGGAAGTAGTCTGAGAGGGTGTTGCAGAGTTCTGGAAGGGGTGGATGGTGTTTTGTGTGGCTGTTGGGTTGAAAAATTCTTTGACTATTTTGAAGAGTTCCTTTGTTGATGCAGGTGGTGATGGCTGCTTTCTTAATGTGCCGGTGATATTTGCTGAGGTCTGTTTTGTGAGCTGCTTTGTCAGCGTGGCTCTTAGTGGCACACCATCGTTTCTCCAGCTGGTGGCAGTTGTGCTTAGTGGTCCTGAGTTCTGGGATGTACCAGCTGGCATATTTGGAGGTTTTGTTGGATTTTGAAGGTTTCAGTGGGGCAACTCTGTTGGCACTGTCTGTGATCCAGGCGGCAAAGTTCTGGACGACCTGGTCAAGGTCTGTTGAGGCCTCAGGTTGGGAGGTGGTCAGGGCCTATGACCACTGAGTTTCGGTGTCCTTGCTCCAGCTGCAGTGGGGCGGGGGAGCTGATGCCTGGTGATGGTGTGCTGGGCATCGGTGATGGTGAAGTGTATGATGGTGTGGTCCATCCAGGTGAGTTCATTGGTGTGGCTGAATTTGTTTCTTTCACTGGAGGCGAAGATGGGGTTGAGTGTGTGTCCGGCTTTGTGATTGGGTGCGGTGACCAGTTGGGTGAGACTGATGTTGTTCATGTTCTCCAGGAGGCCTTTGGAGTTGGCGTCGTTGGGGTCGTCAATGTGGAAGTTGAGGTCGCCAAGTATGATGTAGTGGTGTGAGTCGATTACTAGGGGGAGATGAGGTTGGGTCCCGTGGGTCTGTAGGCGAGGATGCCTCTTATTGTGGTCTTTGCGTCCGTTTGTAGTAAGAAGTTGAGGTGTTCCTTGTGTGGCGTGGGGTTAGTCAATGTTGATGGTGCATCTGATGATTTCCTTGAAGAAGATGGTGATGCTTCCGCCTTGTTTGTTTGTGCGGTCTCGGTGTATCATCTTGTAGCCTTCAGGAGTGGAGGTGGTGATGTCGGGGTTTCGAGGAGGGGTTGAGCCACATTTCGGTCATGAAGGGAACATCAGTGGAGAGGGTGCTGATGGTGTCCTAGATTTCCGTGGCATGTTTGCAGAGGGAGTGGGCATTGAGCAGGATACAGTGGAGCGGTTGCAGGGTGTTCTTGGTCTTGTGGGCAGGAGTGGTGCTGGATCTTTTGTAGGTTGTGTCGCAGCAGAAGTGGCAGGTGAAGGATCTCTTGGTGGATAGCGGGTAGGGGGAGACACAGCTGTTGTTTCGGCATCCAGGGAGCAGGTCAAGGAGTTCCTTGGTGGTGTACCGTTCGGTGGCGGGCTGGCCAGGGATCCTAGCGCTGGGCGTTGTCCAACCGGCAGTGCGTTAGCATCACGCCTGCTGCGCGTGTCCACGTCGTGGCAGTGGGGTGGCCTCCATTGATGGTCCTGGTGGGTGTAGCACAAGGGCAGGGACAGCAGACAGCGCAGGGACAGCGCAAGGGGAGTGGCAGCTCAGGGGCAGGGACAGCGCAGGGGGAGTGGCAGCACAGGGGCAGGGACAGCAGGCGGCGCAGGGACAGCATAGGGGGAGCGGTAGTGCAGGGACAGGGGGCAGGCACAGTACCTTCGTCCTTGGTTGGGTGAAGAGGGATGGTCCAGCCTCCTCCTGGCTTTAACAGGCATGTACGGGCCCGCCCTTGACCCCGGAGAAGCAGGGGGGCTATAAGGCACCGAGAGGCACGAAAATCCGGAACCCAGCTGACCCGCTGGGAAATGTAGTCTGTCGAAGTAATGTGATAGGCGGGACGGGGTCCGATGTGATCTGCAGTGCGGACCGGCAGCAGGAGGGGCGACAACCCATTGTAGGGAAGGCAGCAGGCACACAACTGAGCCTTGGAGTCACTTCTGGGGTCCTGGGTTCCAGGCAAGCAGGTCTAGTCTTCCTTCAGGTTCTGTGGATCGGTCCTTCTTGTTTCTCCATAGGTTCAAGAGTGTTCTGAGGAGAGTTCTGCAGTTCCACATTTATGCTCAGTCTTATCAGTGTGTGAATGGGGGAAACTCCTGGCCACTCACTAACGAATGGGGTAAAATTTCCCAGGGGTGACCCCACCCACTATTGCAGCATTTTCTGTGTGTGCTTTACAGTGAACTATCCCATAGTACCCCTCTTTTCCTAAAACCAACATGGAAGAACACTTTTTCCCCTGGTCAGAGCTCCCTCTGCCTATCCAGAGGTGAAGGAAGTGACCCGAATCGGGCCACCCGGGTCACTCGTGACCTCCTCTAAGCCTTCCAAGAAATGAAGAGTCAGTGACGCAGTAGAGACTACAAACCAAGTTATTTATTAGTAATTGCGCTGCAGCGGAGTCCAGTCTGACCAGCCTCATGGGATAGCTGCCGAGGGACTGACTTCAGAACTCTTAGTAAAACATAATATACATTGGCAACACCCCTAAAACCCTGCCCACTCTGGAATTTTACAGCTCAGGCATGGGTGAACAAAGGAGGTACAGAGAGATGAGCTACCACCTACGAAACGGGTACATCTTATCACATTCTCACGGTTGTCTTGCTCAAGCTCAGCGCTCTCCAACATGGGAGCAGGGATACGAGAAGGAAAGGCATGTGATGGCAGAATAAACCATTCATTAGTACATTAGGATTCAACCTTGAATACGATACAGAGAAATAACTCGAAGCTGCCTTTTTGCTGCGGCAGACAGTTAATAAGGCAGAGTCTTACTTTCGATCACAGAACAAAGTGGCGGCTAAAGACAAAATGGCACCGCAAATGCTTACTTAACTCGCACAATGCTAGAAGGAGTTGACTAGACACATTTGCAGTCCAACAGAGGTGTGGCTATGGGAATGAGAAAACCATCCCTTGTGGTCACTGCAAACCAGTTCTGAGGCAGCTTCCCCTTCCGTTGAGTTTGGAGGCAAGATGGCTAGCAAGACAAAAGAGAGGCAGGCCTTGGTGTGAGCTACATCTGCCATTGACAGGGTAGCATCCTTTGAAGCCCCAGGAAGGGGCCTTGCATAGTCTCTAGGCCATCCTTTTCAAGGAAAACCACATATATCCACATCCAAGCCCTTTGTCCACTGTGGGCAATCCACATCTCACCATTTGGGAGCCATCAGCACTCATGTGAAACTGGACACTGGCAACAAGGCTCATTTGGCTTAGGCAGGAAAATGTCAACTTTCTAAAAGTGTCTTTTCCAAAATAGTAATATAAAATCTGACTTGACCATTAAGTTGCATTCTAAATTATTATTAAAATGAATCCTTGAATCAGCTTTCTAACGATCCCAAACTGAAGTTAAGCACTACAAGTTGTTATAGTGTATCTAAGGGGTCGATTACGATACCGGTCTGAAAGCATTCCGACCGAATCGGTCTCGGAATGGTTTCCGACCAAATTGGATCCGGGGAGTCCGAGCGACTGATTACGATGCTTCTGGATGCTTCCGGATAAGATTCGGTCGGACTCCCATTGACTTCAATGGGAGCCTGTGTTCCGACCGAATGCACAGGCTGGGGAAAATCGTGCACCCTGTGGCGGAAACGCGGTCCGTAGACACATACTATTCGACTCTGAACGACTCGGACTATCCGAATGCTGTCCGGTTCGGATTCAGAACCGACTAAGAAAGTCCGAACGCTTTACGAACATCATAATTAGTCGTACGGAAATCTTTCCGAATCGGTCAGAAAGATGGGTTCCTAATCGGATTCGGCAGACCCAAATCCGATTCGGAGCCTTTCCGAACGGCATCGTAATCGACCCCTAAGTGTTTTTCTATGGGAGAGTCAGACTTGTTACAGTTAAAAATGGTTTTTCACTACTGGGATATGAAAAACATTAAATATGCATGTCCTACTTTTAAAAGCCCATGCACCCAGCCCTATGGGGTTTAGGGCCTACATTAGGAGTGACATATAAGTAATAAAATGGAAGGTTTAGGCCTGGAAAATGGTTTATTGTGCAAGGTTGAAATGCCATTTTATAACTATTCATCCAGGCTGCAGGGACAGGCCTGGACTTATTTTATAGTGCTACTTTATTGGGTGGCATAGTGAGTGCTACAACCCATAATAGCACTAGTAGCATTAAATTACATGTCCAGTGTACATGCAGTACCATATACTAGGGACTTGTAAGTAAATTAAATGTGCCAATTAGGAATATGTTGATTTGACTATGTTTAGAGGGAGAACACAAGCACTTTACCACTGGTTAGCAGGAGTAAAGTGTGCAGAGTTCTATGGCCCACAAAAACAGGTTTAGCATAAGAAGGCACAAATCTGGGGGATCATTACCCAAACAATGGTCTTCTCCAAAAGTGAGGGACTGGGCTAATACCCAGTTGAAAGACAATAAGTGGAGCTTTGATTTGAGTTACTATTTCCTCATTGAGCTACAGAAATGAGAAGTGTGAGTCTGTTGTTCCAAGAACTGCTTGCCCAAACTGCTGCATGCATTATGTGTCCTTACTACATCTGTCATGACCACCAAGTACATCTGTAGTTATGACAGCTCCTAGTACATCTGCTGTCACTACAGCTTTTGTTTCAGAAATACAACCACAATCAGAAGAGGCTCCCTCAAAGTAGATTGATGTAGTAAAACTAAGAGCAAAATTAGAGGAGCTTGTTTAGGGAACTCTGATCTTGACTTCATAAATGCATACAATGAGGCTGAGGTTTGGTTTTTGAGTATAGAGGCTTCAAGATTTGCAAATGAGCCACATACAAAATTAGAAGAGCTGGCTGATGAGTTTAGGATTGATATGGATGAAAATAAATTAATGAAAAATGTCAGGATGTTCGTGGTGGATGAGGAATTAACGAAAATGAGATCAGCTAGTTTGAAAGTGCATGTTAGAGAATTGATGGAATCCATTAGGGAGTAGGGGAAAGTAAAAATATATTGAGGCAGATGAAAGAAGCAGAATGGGAAGAAGAAGAAAAAGGAAGAGGACACAGGAGGAGCGGGAGAGAGAGTGACACAGAGATTGGAGAGTTCCAGTTGAGAGAAGTGCACAGAGGGGCATGTGTTCAAGTGCCCCGGAGTCGCACTGATTTTTTTTTCATTTAAAAATCTGTTTCCAAAATTGAGAGAGAATCCTGACAAATAGTACGCAGAGGTGGAAAGTATTGTGAAGATCTCATAAATGAGTTAACTAGATTTGAACACGTTTTTGAAATTGGGGTCCCAAAGGATTTGTGGGTAGAATGCAAAGTGGTTGTGGGTTAGCGAGATGAGCCTCATCAAGATACTCCGACACATGCGCCTTTTCCTACTGTAACGGACAAATATAACCAGGTGCTTTCTCATTTGAAAACAAAGGTCTGACAGAGAATGTGTATTGTCTCAAAATAACCAGAACTACTAAAGAGTCCAAAGAGTCAGTACATGCTTCTTATATGAAATTGATGCAGGTTTTCAGACAGCATAGAGAAGTCAAAAATCCATAAAGAGACAATCTTAGTGGGTTCTTTTCTCAGTTTGTATTAGACTTGCATCCAGAAATCAGCTCTCATACACATCAGAATGTGATTTGTGTAATCATAGTCCTTAGATGAGATCTGCGAAATATTGCATTGACAATTTGGAAGCATAACAGAAGAAGATTAAGGAAATTCATGTTGGCAATCTAGGAAGGCACAAAAGGTATGTGGGAATGGTCTGTGTATTGCACATTCAGGATTTCATTCTGTTCCTGTTTGGTGGTGCAGAAATGCAGGAAGTTAGCTTTCAAGGTGGTCAACTGGCACAGACAGGGAACTTTAGTCTTCAGTGGTTGAGGGATGTTAGCTAAAAGAAGTGTATGTGCGGATATAGACATGTTGAAGAAAACCACTGCTCATACATTTCCAACAAGGTGAACAATGAATGTGAGAATGCAGTTTGAACCCAAACCGCATGCAAAATGATGTTCCAATGCCAAATATAAATGCAATGCCAATGCAGAATATGCAAGTACAATGGTCAGATACAGTTTAAATGCCTCAAGCCCCAATGATGCAGCAAAACATGGTAAACAGAGAGAACAGTTGAAATCGAAACTTTAAAATTCAGCGTTACCCTTTCATAGTTGCTGATAATCTCAAAAAGTTCCAAGTTTTAGACAATCCCATTGGACTGGACCTTGATCAATCACAATGACAGTGTCTGAGAGGGGAGGAGGATTACATGCTTGGCAGTGGCGGCTGCTATTGGTGAAAAGTGGTGAGGCAGCGAGAGGGAAAATAATAAAAATAAGCAAGGATCACTTACATTCTGCCCGCTGCCTCGTCGCCTTGCCACCTCAGTGCTATTCTGCTCCTGGGCGCACTGGCTCCCAGAGTCCCCTGCGCCAATTCAGACGCTGCTCTTATGCTGGTAAAACTATTACCCAGCATGAGAGACGCGCCAGGATTGGTCTGAGCAGGCTGGTTTTGCGCTCCCACAGGGATTGGGAGCATGTGCCTGCTGTTCTCCACCCGGTTGTGAAGCACAGTACAGGTTGGAGTCTGGAGAAATTCTAATTATGCATGTTGGTTTGGCCCACCTAAGACATCCGGCCAAACCAACATGCGCACTTATGAAATGAAAATGAATTGTCTGACCTATTGCACACCAGATAGTGTAGAACTTCAGACACAATGAGGATGTAGACTTTAAGTTGAAATCACAAGAAGTAGCAATTGGGTTTTCCCTAGTCCTAACCAAATAAAACCTACGTACTGACTTAAGATGTACAGTGAATAAGGAAGTCTGGGACTTTGCAGGCAAAGACATTGGAATAATTAAAAATGCAGAACCAGTGAGAATCAAAGTGAGTCCTAGCGCAGAGTATGCCCAATGCCTCAATATAACCTCAATGGTGAGCTACTATCGTCAGTGGATTTCCAGATTTTCCTTATTGACAAAGCCTCTACAGAGACATACACAGAAACATGATGAACCCACTACCCTGAGACAAAAAATGCGTGAGTGCCATCCTAGAGCTCAGAGAGAAACTCTGCCATGCACCGCACCAGGAATGTCTGATTGCGACAAGGCTTTTGTTTTGCACTGCCACAAGAATGGCGGGTGTTCACTCTCTCTGTTGACACAGACCCATGGGAAAGCAAAATGGCCAATTGCTTACTTCTCTTCCATACTTGATCCAGTGGCAGTGGTGCTTCTTGGGTGCCTAAAAGCCAAAGCTGCTGTTTGTGTTTAGCATCCAGCAATGTGAGAGCATAGTAGCTGTCTACTTTCGACATACTGCCCCTCCAATACCACTATCCAGCTGCCCCTGGCGGCCACACCCTACGTTATTGTATTGGTGGATGTGCCCCCTTCGAGGAGGGGGGCAGAGGAAAACTTCGATCAACTCAAAAACAAGACTGTCCACTGGCTGGCAACCAGGTCTAATGCTTCATTTCCCCCCACGCAGATGCTGGCAGAGAAAATTATAAAGGACTGTAGGGTGGGTTGGATAGGCCAAACTCGGAAAACGGCGAAGGGAGATTGCATTATAGTGAACTTTAACAACCCCCTGGAGGCGGGTTTAATTTTTCGCTCCTTAGGTTCGATGGGCACACCATCAGACTGTATAACTGCTCTCCCACTGGGCTTTTTCTACCCCCCCAATAATTCCAACGTTGGGGGCTCAAGACATTTGACCTTGCAACAGGGAAAGTTACGGTGTCGCCTTGCAAATGCACAAGCTCCATCTAACACCACTCCCCTGTTACTGAGCAACCGTTTCCTCCCATTGAGCGAGCTCGATGACCCAGATTGACTGGATTCTACTCCCATCATAGACCCTCAGACTTATGCCATCCCAACTAAGGAGCCCGTGATTGTGACTCAATACTCTATCAAGGTCATTTGTTGGAATATAGCCGGGGTCCAGAGCCAACTATCTGATGGCGATTGGCTGGTTATGCTGAAGAACTTTGGTCTGATCTGTCTACAGGAAACATGGGACACCAAGGGTTGCTTGTATCTTGATGGTTATTCCTCCCATTCAGTTTTAGCTACCCGCTCTGTGAGAAGTTGGCCTGGTATATGCTGTTCACTAATTAAAGTGGACACCTTGCACCAGGGCAAATCGACTCTTATGGTAGATAGGTTTAAGACAACCTTTTAAAGAAAGCTATCCTAGTGGTAGCTGTGGAGAGCAGCCTTCAGGCTAAGTCTCGGAGGAATGTAAAGCAGCTTGTTTTACCATATAATCTCTTGAATCACCAAATGAAAAGACACCACACAGGTATATATATCAAATATATATGTATTTATTTCTAAATAACTCTCTACTAATCTCTTTATGAGATTAGAAGACAAACATATGCACAAATCAACGTTTCACAATAAGTTAAGCACAAAATATGGCTGGGGCCCTAGGGGCGTACCAGACCATATACTAAGTAAGAGACTTAGAAACAACGACTTGCAAGGAGACAAGGCCTAGGGCCTTCAGAAGTGCTGGGGCCTCACGAAACCACCCAAGGCAGGTAAGTAAAGGACCCACGGGGGACGCGTGCAGTGTGGATACACAGGCGCGAATCGCCGTTAGCTTCAATGGGGCAAGTCGCGGTTGGAAATAAAGAGTTTTAGGATACTTCGGGAGAACCTACAAGCAAGTCACTTACAGGGTAAGTAGTTCTAGGGCCCACACCCACAGGAGCACCGTAGTGCTGGAGTTACCTCACCCAGGGAAGCCGGGTGCACAGGTGTCCTTTGGTGTCGGGTCGCGGCGTCGTTTTCAATGGCGAACAAAGAAGACTTGCTGCTTGCGGGAGCTGAAGAAGTGTCCGGTGGAATCCAAGCCTGGATTCTGAAGAAGGATGACCTGAAAGCAGAGGGGACAGTGTTCAAAGTCACTTGGCAGTGACCCGGGGCAAGGAAGATGGATGCCCACCGTCGTCGGTCGCTTCAGGTCGGTTGCGGGTGCCTTGACTCTTCAGCCACGTGGTCCAGGAGGCGTCGACGACGACCAGGAGCTGGATTCGGTGTGTCCCTCGACGTCTGCAGCTGACTGCGGTGTCGGCAACTCGATCGGAGCCAACAAGCCTTGGCAGCCGCAAGTCTCGGGGAGATGAAGAAAAGTCGATGGCGCAGACCAGCAAGGTCTGAGGGACTCACCCAGCAAGGGTAAGTCAGGGCAGGCCTGGAGCAACCAGGGGAGCCCTTTGGTTTGGTTAAGAAGTCTTCTGGGGACCCACAAGCCAGCGGGCAAGGGATCGCGAAGACACCTCGGGCGGAATCACTCAACAGGGGCCCACGGTCACTCGGGACGGTGTAGGCCTCTGATCTTCGGAGGGATTCCTGCTGGAGGTCGGGACCACACGTGGTCCAAAGCACAAGTTCGTAGAACGTTGTGAAGGGGTTGCACTCGACAATAGTGCACGGTACCCAGGGGTCGCGGTTCCTCGTTACTCGTGGGGTCCACTTGCCTCAGCTTCGCTGGGGACTCACGATGGCCTGGGAGAGGTCAGGAAATCCACTTCTTGGGCTGCAGGGACTTCGGACTCCGGCGGGAGCGGCGTAGTTTGCGACCGTCGTTGTCGTTTTTGGTGCCTGCCAAGCAGGGGAGTCACTCCTTGACTCCAAGGGAGATTCTTCTGTCTTCCAAAGGTAGTGGAACGTCGAAGGGCCAGGATTCTTCTGTAGAGCGTCGTCCAGGGGTTATCTGCTTTGCAATGGCAAGGTTCCCCCTCTTATACTAAAAAGAGGGGATGGACTAGCTCTATGACCCCACCTATGGGAGGGTCAAGGGAGGGGTGGCTACACCCACTTCCCTTTGTCCAGTTTCGCTCCAGAGCAGGGGCAGGTAGCCCCTGAGCTGGTTTGAACTGGCATATGCACAGAGGAGCCTTCTGCTCCCCCAGTGCAGGACTTCAAAGCACTCTAAGAGTGCACCCACCCAGCCCCAATACACTAAACCCTGTCTGGGAGGTGGTTACACCTCCCTGTGACAGGATGCCTATTGTTGGGCTTCCTCCACTGTGAGTTTCGGTCATCAGCAGGAGGGCAGCCCAGTGTCTGTGACTGGTGGCATCCATTTTGTGATGCCAGGGCTCTTTAGGATTCTACCGCGTTTCCACAGCAGGTACATGTCTTATCCCTCTAGAAGGGTGGAATGCTACCCCCGCTGCCAAGATTGGCGGGGGGTAGTATTCCAAGATGTTTGACACCAAACACGACATGTTTTGATGCAGCCATTCCAAAGTTAGCATTTACCGCGAGGATATAATGCACTTAAATAGTATATGGTTTAACCGCATCCACAAACAGCACCAGAGAATAGACTCTGAGAGCTGCAGAGGGGCCCTGCTCAGGCAGAGGCACCCCCTCACATAGAAGCCAAGCACCCTGCCCTCAGGATTGATAGGGCCTGCCTTAGGGGTGACTGATAGGTTTATATGTGTGTGCAGGAGAGATATAGGAAACCTATATCTCAGTGAGGGGTGCTAACACCACCTCACCCAGGCTGCAGTAGCAGGCCTGTGGTGTCAGATTTAGACTGCTTCCCAGGGGTGGCATAATATATGCTGCAGCCCCTGGTAGGCCTGTGAAGTACCTATGCCCTTGGCACCTAAGGTACCATATACTAGGGACTCATAAGGCACCACAGTATCCAATCACTAGTGCACCTAGAGTGCACTCCATGTCGTTTAGAGAGAGCAGATAGACTGGGGCCCTGAATAGCAGGGTCCCAGTCCAACTAAGTCATAAACCAGCAAAACACCAGGAAAAAAGTGGGGGCAACCATATAGTCAGATTCCACCTTCCTACATAACCCCCCCCAAACGAAAGGAGATAAGGCTAACCTTGGCCAGTTGAGCCTTTATTGACTAAGTGGCCATATAAGGAAGCACCTGCACTAGCATGGTTGCCCCCTGTCTTATGGTCCACTAAGCAATCCCTCACCCTAAGGGTATGAGAGGGTCTCCACCATGGGGAATCACTACCTGTGGTGTGCTTTGGTAAAGTACCAGGCTGGTGAGGTGTCTGAGTAGGGAAGTGAGGCCCTAGGAATGTTGGCCTCAGCTTTCTCAGCTCACTGGTCACCATGTATGCCTGTCTTTCCATGACTGAGTGGTACTTTGCTCTAAGGGTCAACCTTTGACTGCCTACAGCCGTGGGTTGGGTCCCTTTGGGTGGAACACTGGAGGGACATGGCATGTTTGGAACCTTTTGGTCCCAGGTTTGCCCTTGCCTAACAGAGTCCTTCTGGGGGAGGTCCCTACATAAAGGTATGGGGGATCCCTCAGTGGGTTGAGGAATTTCCACCTGGCTAGGGCTACTAGCCGGGGTGCCCCTAATCTGCTGATGGGGGGTTCCTCTGGACAGGGGGCCCTGGGGGTCCACTGACCTCCCTGACCTCTGCAGCCCTGGGCTGACTGAGGCAGGGTAGAGAGGGGCAGGTTACCTGCTCCAGACTGGGTACCACCTTGTAAGGGTCCTCTGCCATCAGGGGGTGGCCAGGCCAGGCCTGACTACCTCTGTGGCAGTTCCTTCACTAGGGGTAGGGTCAGTTCCCTGAGGAGGCTGACCCTTACCTACTGTCTGGAGGGAAGAAGACTTTTCTTCAACCCTTGTGCTCTCTTCTGGGGGAGAGTGGGCCATTCTTCCAGGCTCCATCTCTCCAAAATCTTGGGCTGGGGCTGTGGCCATCACAGCCCCACTAACCTTTACAGGGACACCCAACATCTTCAGATGGGTTTGGTGTTCAATTTCAGCCCAGGCTGAAATTTCCAGATCATTGCCCATCAGGCAATCTACAGGTAAGGTTGGGGACACTGCCACTCTCTTTGGGCCTGTGACCCCCTCCCAGCTGAGATTGACTATGGCCATGGGGTGATCTGTTCTGACACCATCAATGTTGGTCACCTGGTATTTAAACTCAGGTAAAAGCTGGTGAGGGGGGACTAGTTTCCCTGCCACCATGGTGACACTAGCCCCTGTGTCCCTAAATGCCACAGCTTTCTGACCATTAATTATTGGCTCCAGTCTGTACCTGCCCAATGCTATGGGACCCATGGTAAAGGTGGCATATCCTACACCACCATCAGAATCTGAGGAGTCTGTTGGGGGGTCCTGTCTAAACTAGGGCCCACCTCTGTTCCTCTTGCAAACGCACCTAACTTTTTGGGTGCACTACTCCCAACTGGAGGATTACTACTGGTAGTACCAGGAGGGGTGGTAGTAGTTGTTGGAGGAACATTTTCTTTATTGCCATTCCTGGGACAACTGGGATCAGATTTCCAGTGCCCAGGCTTTTTACAGACATGGCAATAGGGTTTCTTTTCAGGAGAGGAAGGAGTTTGGGACCCACCCCCAGAAGAGGAATTTTGGGGCCCTGTAGTGGACTTATCCTTGGATTTATCCCCACCTTTCTCTTGGGTCTTGGTAGAATCTTTCTTGTGGTCACCACCCTGATTCTTAGGCCTTACTCTGGTTCTGACCCATTTGTCTGCCTTCTTTCCCAATTCTTGGGGAGAGGTCAGATCAGAGTCCACCAGGTACTGGTGTAAAAGCTGGTTTTGACAATTATTAAGGATCTGTTCTCTCATCATTAGATTATAAAATCCTTTGAAATCAGTAACCCTACTGCCAACCAGCCAACCCTCCAGAGCCTTGGATGCACAATCTACAAAGTCTGTCCAGTCCTGAGTCTGTGCCTTCTGGGTATCTCTGAACTTCAACCTGTACTCTTCAGTGGTTAAGCCAAACCCATCTATCAGTGCACTCTTCAGGACCTCATAATTATCAGCATCCTCTTCTCTAACAGTGAGGAGCTTGTCTCTACCTTTATCTGAAAAGGAGAGCCACAAGATTGCTGCCCACTGCTTTTGGGGGACCTGCTGTACTCTACAGGCCCTCTCCATAGCAGTTATCCACTTGTGGATATCATCCCCACTCTGGTAGGGAGGAACAACCTTGCTCAGGTTCCTATGGTCAGGGACATATTCTCTGCCTCTAGGGACACTGTTGCTGCCACCAGGGGGTTCTAAACCCTCCCTTCTGGAAGCTCTCTGGATCTCCAGGGCTTCTCTATCCAGTGCCAACTGCTTGGTTCTGAGGGCCACTTTGGCTTCCTCATACTGGAGCAGTTTGCACCTTCTCTCAGAGGAGGTCTCTCTTAAGTTAAAGTATGAGCTCCTCTCTTGGACAAATTCTCTGCCAGAGTGATAAGAGTGCTCAGATTCCCTGGAAGGGGATCTGTGCCTCTCATCCACTCTGCCAGTTCTCTTAGGGAGAACTCCTCTGTCCTGTTCAGGCTCCTTGAAGCCTGGCCCTTCAACCACAGAGTCTTGGTCATTCGGATTGTCCTCATCTGACCCAGATACTATGATTGACCCACCCACTGATTCCGACCCCTTAGCTCCTAGAGCCAATCTAAGGTCATCTGCTGTCAGCAGATCTATCAGGTGTAGTGTTGAGGGACTCTGTCCTAGTCTCAGGTGTCTGTCAACACACATGGCTCTCAAGTCAGAGAAAGCCATGTCCTTATACTGAGGCTGAGTGGATCCACTGGGTCCACCCTTTAAGGACATTCTAGTGTTGTGCAGTGTTGTACTACCTACACTAGTTTGTGGCCTACTGATCCTAGCTTGAGCTGTGGAAAGGGTGTGCTATCCCTTGGCACACAGCTCTAAGTTCAGTAGAACTTATTGATACTAAGCTTGACTTTATATGTACCTTGAGTACCTATAATGGTTTTCAGTTAGTAATTCAAATAGAGATTTTCTGGTAAAACAATGGCAAGCTGGAATCCCACACGCTGCCCACCAATGTGAGAAGTTGGCCTGGTATATGCTGTTCACTAATTAAAGTGGACACCTTGCACCAGGGCAAATCGACTCTTATGGTAGATAGGTTTAAGACAACCTTTTAAAGAAAGCTATCCTAGTGGTAGCTGTGGAGAGCAGCCTTCAGGCTAAGTCTCGGAGGAATGTAAAGCAGCTTGTTTTACCATATAATCTCTTGAATCACCAAATGAAAAGACACCACACAGGTATATATATCAAATATATATGTATTTATTTCTAAATAACTCTCTACTAATCTCTTTATGAGATTAGAAGACAAACATATGCACAAATCAACGTTTCACAATAAGTTAAGCACAAAATATGGCTGGGGCCCTAGGGGCGTACCAGACCATATACTAAGTAAGAGACTTAGAAACAACGACTTGCAAGGAGACAAGGCCTAGGGCCTTCAGAAGTGCTGGGGCCTCACGAAACCACCCAAGGCAGGTAAGTAAAGGACCCACGGGGGACGCGTGCAGTGTGGATACACAGGCGCGAATCGCCGTTAGCTTCAATGGGGCAAGTCGCGGTTGGAAATAAAGAGTTTTAGGATACTTCGGGAGAACCTACAAGCAAGTCACTTACAGGGTAAGTAGTTCTAGGGCCCACACCCACAGGAGCACCGTAGTGCTGGAGTTACCTCACCCAGGGAAGCCGGGTGCACAGGTGTCCTTTGGTGTCGGGTCGCGGCGTCGTTTTCAATGGCGAACAAAGAAGACTTGCTGCTTGCGGGAGCTGAAGAAGTGTCCGGTGGAATCCAAGCCTGGATTCTGAAGAAGGATGACCTGAAAGCAGAGGGGACAGTGTTCAAAGTCACTTGGCAGTGACCCGGGGCAAGGAAGATGGATGCCCACCGTCGTCGGTCGCTTCAGGTCGGTTGCGGGTGCCTTGACTCTTCAGCCACGTGGTCCAGGAGGCGTCGACGATGACCAGGAGCTGGATTCGGTGTGTCCCTCGACGTCTGCAGCTGACTGCGGTGTCGGCAACTCGATCGGAGCCAACAAGCCTTGGCAGCCGCAAGTCTCGGGGAGATGAAGAAAAGTCGATGGCGCAGACCAGCAAGGTCTGAGGGACTCACCCAGCAAGGGTAAGTCAGGGCAGGCCTGGAGCAACCAGGGGAGCCCTTTGGTTTCGTTAAGAAGTCTTCTGGGGACCCACAAGCCAGCGGGCAAGGGATCGCGAAGACACCTCGGGCGGAATCACTCAACAGGGGCCCACGGTCACTCGGGACGGTGTAGGCCTCTGATCTTCGGAGGGATTCCTGCTGGAGGTCGGGACCACACGTGGTCCAAAGCACAAGTTCGTAGAACGTTGTGAAGGGGTTGCACTCGACAATAGTGCACGGTACCCAGGGGTCGCGGTTCCTCGTTACTCGTGGGGTCCACTTGCCTCAGCTTCGCTGGGGACTCACGATGGCCTGGGAGAGGTCAGGAAATCCACTTCTTGGGCTGCAGGGACTTCGGACTCCGGCGGGAGCGGCGTAGTTTGCGACCGTCGTTGTCGTTTTTGGTGCCTGCCAAGCAGGGGAGTCACTCCTTGACTCCAAGGGAGATTCTTCTGTCTTCCAAAGGTAGTGGAACGTCGAAGGGCCAGGATTCTTCTGTAGAGCGTCGTCCAGGGGTTATCTGCTTTGCAATGGCAAGGTTCCCCCTCTTATACTAAAAAGAGGGGATGGACTAGCTCTATGACCCCACCTATGGGAGGGTCAAGGGAGGGGGTGGCTACACCCACTTCCCTTTGTCCAGTTTCGCTCCAGAGCAGGGGCAGGTAGCCCCTGAGCTGGTTTGAACTGGCATATGCACAGAGGAGCCTTCTGCTCCCCCAGTGCAGGACTTCAAAGCACTCTAAGAGTGCACCCACCCAGCCCCAATACACTAAACCCTGTCTGGGAGGTGGTTACACCTCCCTGTGACAGGATGCCTATTGTTGGGCTTCCTCCACTGTGAGTTTCGGTCATCAGCAGGAGGGCAGCCCAGTGTCTGTGACTGGTGGCATCCATTTTGTGATGCCAGGGCTCTTTAGGATTCTACCGCGTTTCCACAGCAGGTACATGTCTTATCCCTCTAGAAGGGTGGAATGCTACCCCCGCTGCCAAGATTGGCGGGGGGTAGTATTCCAAGATGTTTGACACCAAACACGACATGTTTTGATGCAGCCATTCCAAAGTTAGCATTTACCGCGAGGATATAATGCACTTAAATAGTATATGGTTTAACCGCATCCACAAACAGCACCAGAGAATAGACTCTGAGAGCTGCAGAGGGGCCCTGCTCAGGCAGAGGCACCCCCTCACATAGAAGCCAAGCACCCTGCCCTCAGGATTGATAGGGCCTGCCTTAGGGGTGACTGATAGGTTTATATGTGTGTGCAGGAGAGATATAGGAAACCTATATCTCAGTGAGGGGTGCTAACACCACCTCACCCAGGCTGCAGTAGCAGGCCTGTGGTGTCAGATTTAGACTGCTTCCCAGGGGTGGCATAATATATGCTGCAGCCCCTGGTAGGCCTGTGAAGTACCTATGCCCTTGGCACCTAAGGTACCATATACTAGGGACTCATAAGGCACCACAGTATCCAATCACTAGTGCACCTAGAGTGCACTCCATGTCGTTTAGAGAGAGCAGATAGACTGGGGCCCTGAATAGCAGGGTCCCAGTCCAACTAAGTCATAAACCAGCAAAACACCAGGAAAAAAGTGGGGGCAACCATATAGTCAGATTCCACCTTCCTACACGCTCCTATAGTGGGCATGTTAGTGGTGGCCTAATTAAGTTAGAATATAACTGTAAAGTTCAGGTGATAAATTTCAAATGTAAAACTATCCTGGGCACCCTTTTAATATTCCCTAACAAACATAGACTGCTCCTCATCAATTTTTATAATGCAGTTTCTCTGAAAAATGAAATGGAAGCTATGGCTAGACTTAAATGTTTTATGGATTATTTTTTTCTGTCAGAACCTCCTTTTACCCTAATTATGTTGGTGGGAGATTTTAACCTGCACCCGTGCTGCTCCTGTTTTAATGATTGGGAATCTGATTTTGAGGGGCCATTTGTAACCCAGGCACATTTTAAACACACACGCCAAGGGGAAGCAGCAAACAGCATTATCCCTGAGTTTAATCTGGTGAACTTATTGGAGAGCAAACATGATTCCGTGGAGGCTTACACACCTACTTTTAAGGGGGGAGGGCATTGCAGTGTAATTGATTATATCTTTGTTTCTGGATGTCTGCTCGCCACACTTTTAGACTTTGAGGTTTTACAACATCATCTGAACAACCATAACCCATTAACTGCTTCATTTTATTGGGATAATAAAGCGGCGAGCTCTACACCCGCTTACCAGGCATCCACCACACTGGCTGATCAGGGCCAAAGGATAAAATGGGCCAGCATTGTTCCATCGGCCTTTGTTCAAAACTTGATTGGCTCGTGTCACGATGATTTTCAAACCTGTCTGTCAGATGCTGAGCCACCACAGAGGATCCTGGCGTCATTTACTAATATTTGCAGGTTTATTAAGTCAGTACTCCTTAAAATCGTTGTTTCGCCGGCCACCTGTGTGGTTAGATAGTTTGACAGACAATGCTCCAGAGCCCATAAGGACCTCTGGAAACTCTTGCATGCTAAGCCCCGCTGTCAGGAAAAAGTTAGGAAGGCCAGGCCGGCCTTTAAGCGAGCCTGTAAAGATCGTAAAGCCCAAATCAAAGCAGAGACCTGGGACAAGTTGGTCATGGCTAGTCAGCAGCGCAATAGCGCAGCCTTCTGGGGTGTCATCAACTCGCCCCTTTTTCATGAAGACCATCTTACCAAGCAGGTATATACCATCCCTTCTCAGGCCTGGGTGGATCATTTTAGGGCCATTTATAGCCTTGAAGGAGAGCCGGAGCCTGTAGATGGCCCCCGGACAGAGTGTAACTTAACTTTTAGCCTCTCGGAGGTCAGAGCTGCTATTTTCCAGTTGCCTTTTTTTAGAAACGGGTAGCGTGGTGCAGAGCGGGCGGGCCAAACTCCGGAGGAAATGTGTAAAGCATCTGCGCAGCACAATCACAGGCGACACACCAGGCACACTACAAAAAGAGACCACAGCAGGTGATGTGAAAATAACTTGTGTATTGTGACATAAACACGTCAGAATGTAATCACAGTGGCATATACATTGTGTCAACCGGCACTGGGTAGCAATTTACCCGGGGATTATTTACAGGGCAGCGCCAATCGGGTCGCTGCCAGAACCATCATGAGCACAAAGAAAGAATAAATGTAGGGTCCATCAGCATTAGATCAGTACAGCCAGTAGCTGCTGGCAAGCCCATTAGGCATAAACATCGACCCTCATCACGTGGGCCTAACTCCGGGGAGAAGACACACTATGCATAGTATTAGCATAAGTACATTACTTCATAACATTAGCAGGGCACCCTCGTAGCCCTAATAAGAGCATACATCACATTTGCATGACAACATTAGGAGTGGGCATAACCTCATGAGCACCAAGGCCTCAGTAGGCAGGGAACTCCTTGGGTAACAATTAGGGGCATAAACCAGATTAGCATAACTGCATTAGCCATGGAACTCCGGCCTAGACACACATTATACATCACCACCATAAGTGTAGGCCTTAGGGGAAAAGCATTTTCAGCCTGAATGACATTATGCATGCAGAACTGCCCTTCTCAGTACATTAGCAGTGCCCCTTATGCAAATACACCTGGGCATGAAATCATTAGGCATAGAATGAAGACATTCGGCATGAATTGGGAGGCAGAAAACGCCTTGTGCCTGAAACCAGCATAAATGCATTAGCGTAGACCCCTTAGCGCAGTCATAGCCTTAGCCTAAATCACCTGGACATAAATCATAAGAGGCGCTAGGCCTCACAAGCATAAGCCCCAGTCGTCCCAATCGGGGGCACAACACTCTGAAACTGGGCCCAGGCCAACTGGCCTCTCTCAGGGGCTCAGAAGCCCTATGTCCCGCAAAGTCAGGGCTGGCTGCAAGGGCAGCGAAAACAAAGGTGCGCAAAGCGCTAGGGCAGGAGGGTCTCTCACTCCCCTCTCTGTTCTCCTGGGTAAGCCAATGCCCCCAATGCGTGGCAGCTGCCCCCTGTCCTGCGGGGTAGCTGGGTAAACCCAACAAGCACTGGCGCCAACAATGCAGCGATGGGAGCCCCACTCCGGGCTCTAACAGGAATCTGCCCACAAGAACACTGGCACGGTGGAGCCCCTCTTCTGGGACTCTAGAATTTCCCAAAATGCCTCTGTCGTGCAGCTGAGGGAGGAAACAAGTACTGGGCACGTTGGAGCCCCCTCCTATGGGACTCTAAACACAACCAATGCCCTCCAAAGAATACTGGCACCGGGGGCGGGCACCGACAATGTGCCCCGACATACCCCCCAACCACAGGATGACTGAGCCCCACTCACCGTCAGTCTGAGGCCCCTCTGGATGTCTCTGCAGTCTCCGGGCACCGGCAATGTGCCCCGACAGGTCCCGCTTCTGGGACCTCTCCTGTCTTCACCCTCAGCGGAGCCTTCTCCTCGTCAGCAGCGCGGAGGGGCAGGCACCGACAATGTGCCTCGGGCCCCCTCCGCCGCAGGACTCCTCCTTGGCAATTTACATATAGCGCTCACGAGGCGCTAGGCGGCAGGAAAGTTCTTGGGCTGAAATTAAGTTGTAGCGCCCACAAAGCGCTAGGTCCCACACCATAAAGTGGTAGCGCTCCCCTTCACTGGCAATGAAATATAGCCCTCCCGAGGCGCTAGGGAGCAGGCAGGAAGGCACAGTCACTGGAAATATAGCGCTCTCGCAGCACAGCGCTGCAGATGTCAGCTCCTCACCTCCTGGGCAATAAGATAAAGCGCTCTTCTTCTCCAGGCGCTAGCCAGCAGGCAGGGATGGTCAGTCACTTCAAATGTAGCGCTCCTCTTCTGCTGGGCACAGTTATAGCGCTCTCGCAGCAAGCAGAGCACAGTCAATGCAAATATGGCACTCCGGCAGCCCAGCGCTGCAGGACCCACGCACCTTCTTCTCCTGGGCAGGGCTGGAGGCAGCGCTCTCCTGGTGCAGGAATAAGGTTGTAGCGCTAAGTCCCACAAAATAAAGTTGCAGCGCTCCTCTTCCCCTGTGGCACAGTTATAGCGCTTTAGCAGCACAGCGCTGCAGGCATCAGCTCCTCTCTTCTCCTGGGCAGACCACGTGCTCACAGGGTGCTAGGCAGCAGGCAGCTGGCAGTAAGATATAGTGCTCACCAGGTGCTGGGCTTAGGACGGCAGGAGAGCAGGCAGGCAATACTGGGCAAGATCAGCAGGCAGTGGGTACTCATCAGAACAGGACAGCAGCTCCTAGAAGCAGTCATCTCCCATAAAGTGGCACTCCTCCTGACACAGCAGTCTTCACTCCAGTAAAGGGCTCTCACTGGCCCTATGGACAGCGGAGGGGTGCAGATGGGCACAGGGGCCAGCACACAGGCCCAAAGTGGCGGTACCTCCTGGCAGAGTGTCCCCTCTCAATCTAGTCCACGCTCCGTCTGAGCACATGGAGGCACAGCCCCCCTCACCCCACCTACCAGAAAGGGCTGGAAGCTTCTGGAAGGTTCCCTGGGAAACCGGTCCCAACTGGTTTAGGGGGAGGTGTAGAGCACCCTGGGTGCCAGGCTTCCCTCCAAAAGCTGGGGGTGGGAAGCAGACAGCTAGACCGCCAACTCACCTCAGACAGGCGGCACATGTGCAGCCAGGAATGGCGTCCATTTTGAAAGTAACATTTACACAATGGTCAAAATAAACCTGCGTACACCATTGCGCAGTATTTAACATTTGCATTTCAGATTCATCAACATGACATGTTTATTCCCACAAAAGCGAAAAATTCAGGGAAAAAGGGCCAAGTCCAACACAACCCCCTCCCAGCCAAAAGCCAGGGTAGACCGATCAATGCCTTGATGGGCTTCCCTGCTCGGGGCGAGAAAACGTGGACGCGGGCCCGCAACTGCAGGGGCACCCGCAGGTTCTCCGCCACTCTGGAACCCGATGGTTCCCTCTCTCAAACCTCCCTGGACCAACTAAGCCACCCCACTGGTGCTCCCTAGTCGGTTGCGGCCAGGACCGGCCCCTAGGCCATCCAGATGTCTCTGGCCCTTGCTGTCTCACAGAGTGGGGGGCAGTAGCCCCAGGCCCGTAGTACCCGTTGGCCACTCTCCTTCTCCTCCTTGCAGTTCCAAACTGCCACTGGTCCACCCACCTGGGGTCCGCACCTTCAGGCTGACCAGCAGACAGGGGCGAAGCTCTCCTCCCCCTACCTCTCCTTCTGGGGTTCCGCCCTCTCCTCCTATGCGGGGCCCCCTCAGACCACCACTCTCTCACTCGTCCAGGGCCGTGGCCCTGCAACCGATCCCCCAACCCAGGGTCTAAACCCTTAGGTTGAACCGGTGCCATAGGCGAGTCCTCCATCCCTCTGCACCCCCTCCCAGAGTTCTGCACCCTCCCAACTGGAGTAGCACCCCTGGAAGACAACTCTGGGGGGACACTGCTTACAGACGTCCCTCCCGCCAGGTCAGGCAGTACCTGTCCCTGGCCTCCCAACCCAGGATCGAAGCCCTGTGGTTGAGCCGGTGCCAGAGGCGAGCCCTTCCTCCCTCTGCACCCCCTTCCAGAGTTCCGCACCCTCCCACCTGGAGAAGTACCCCTGGAAGTCAAACCGGTAGGGACCCTGATGACAGGTGTCCCTCCCTCCAGGTCAGGCAGTCCCTGAACCTGGCATCCCAGCCCAGGATCTAAACCCTGTGACTGAGCAGACCCCAGAACCCCTGGAGCTCGGATTACCGACGCCACGGGTTCTCCTGACACTAGGGGATCCCCTTCCATGGTTCGCCTATTGGGACAGCCTAGGCTCCCAACCTGGGGTTCCCTTATGGAACTCTCCAGGCCCTGAGACTGCGGTTGGGGCACCTCGGGACACCTCCCCGTCTCACTCCTTCCTGTAGACAGGACGTGAGGCCCTACAACCCTCTCACTACCCTGGGACCTAGCTGGGCTATTCTGCACCTCTCCCACCTCGCTGGGTTGGAAGAGCCCTGCACCATTCCCTTCAGGATCACTCCCCAATGCCTCCTCAGACACTCTGGCGCTCACCCAGAGGTCTGCCTCCCGTGCGAGCTCCCTGGGGTCAGAGAGCCCACACTGCAACAGGTGTTGGCGCAACCTGGGAAAACAACTCCTGAGCACGTGCTCCCTGATAATCAGATGGAACAGCCCTTCCCAATCGATCACCTCGCCACACACCATCCACTCCTCCAGTGCGGTCCAACACACGTCCACATACTCCCCCCAAGACTGATGGGACAGTTTCTTGCCGCCCCTAAATTCCAACCTGCCCCCCTCCTCCTGGGGATCAGGCACCATCTTCCGGGCTCTGGGAGTGGGACTTCCCACACTGGAATCACTCTCGCTGCCACCACTGGATCCCACCATCACTGGTGAATCCAGACTCCTGAAACCACTCTCAGGGGACAACCTACCCTCCTGAGCTAGTCTCTCCCTGGCGAAGGCCCTCTCCGCCATCCTCTCCTGTGCAAGGACCTTTTCGGTCTCCAGCTGTTTCTCTTGCACCCTCAGCTGCGCTAACTCCTTGGCGTGCTCTAACCTGAGCCTCTCCAAAGCCAGCTGGTGCTCCCTTTCTTCCCTCCTATCCACCCATTCTTCTGGGGACAGGGAAAGGGTGGGGCAGTGCCCCCGGGGCTGGACCCAGCACGGGACTCCCTGTCTATGGGGTCCTCCCTACTTACTGGTGTCCCCGCCCTGTCATCTTCTTCCTCCTCAGTGTCACCACCCTCCAGGGTTATGGACTGGGCACCCTCACTCTCAGAGTCCTCCTCACACTCGAGGTCCTCCTCCGGGTCTCCACCTAGTCCACCATTTAGATATGCGGAGGGGTAATCTGACAGGTCCCCACAGCGCTCTAAAGGTTCCCCCTTTTTAGGGCCTCATAGAGGAACAATTTCCTGCGGATGTTGCCTACTGTGGGTATCCCCCTCTCTGCAGAGGTCCATCACTTCCTCCTCAGTGTACTCCCACAGTTCATCCTCATCATAGAGTAACCCCATCTTGGCGAGATACACAGATACATTAAACAGGGAAACACAATTCCACAGTGACCCTTTTAGGAGGAAAGGTAATCAAACAAAATAATCCCCAAATCTGTGATTATTTCAACTGCTCAGTTTGCAGTGCAACCCGTTGTCGCTGTGGTACTGCGCAAACACAAGTCCTATCCCACCGCTGAGCACCAATGTTAGAAACGGGTAGCGTGGTGCAGAGCGGGCGGGCCAAACTCCGGAGGAAATGTGTAAAGCATCTGCGCAGCACACTCACAGGCGACACACCAGGCACACTACAAAAAGAGACCACAGCAGGTGATGTGAAAATAACTTGTGTATTGTGACATAAACACGTCAGAATGTAATCACAGTGGCATATACATTGTGCCAACCGGCACTGGGTAGCAATTTACCCGGGGATTATTTACAGGGCAGCGCCAATCGGGTCGCTGCCAGAACCATCATGAGCACAAAGAAAGAATAAATGTAGGGTCCATCAGCATTAGATCAGTAACAGCCAATAGCTGCTGGCAAGCCCATTAGGCATAAACATCGACCCTCATCACGTGGGCCTAACTCCGGGGAGAAGACACACTATGCATAGTAATAGCATAAGTACATTACTTCATAACATTAGCAGGGCACCCTCGTAGCCCTAATAAGAGCATACATCACATTTGCATGACAACATTAGGAGTGGGCATAACCTCATGAGCACCAAGGCCTCAGTAGGCAGGGAACTCCTTGGGTAACAATTAGGGGCATAAACCAGATTAGCATAACTGCATTAGCCATGGAACTCCGGCCTAGACACACATTATACATCACCACCATAAGTGTAGGCCTTAGGGGAAAAGCATTATCAGCCTGAATGACATTATGCATGCAGAACTGCCCTTCTCTGTACATTAGCAGTGCCCCTTATGCAAATACACCTGGGCATGAAATCATTAGGCATAGAATGAAGACATTCGGCATGAATTGGGAGGCAGAAAACTCCTTGTGCCTGAAACCAGCATAAATGCATTAGCGTAGACCCCTTAGCGCAGGCATAGCCTTAGCCTAAATCACCTGTACATAAATCATAAGAGGCGCTAGGCCTCACAAGCATAAGCCCCAGTCGTCCCAATCGGGGGCACAACACTCTGAAACTGGGCCCAGGCCAACTGGCCTCTCTCACGGGCTCAGAAGCCCTATGTCCCGCAAAGTCAGGGCTGGCTGCAAGGGCAGCGAAAACAAAGGTGCGCAAAGCGCTAGGGCAGGAGGGTCTCTCACTCCTCTCTCTGTTCTCCTGGGTAAGCCAATGCCCCCAATGCGTGGCAGCTGCCCCCTGTCCTGCGGGGTAGCTGGGTAAACCCAACAAGCACTGGCGCCAACAATGCAGTGATGGGAGCCCCACTCCGGGCTCTAACAGGAATCTGCCCACAAGAACACTGGCACGGTGGAGCCCCTCTTCTGGGACTCTAGAATTTCCCAAAATGCCTCTGTCGTGCAGCTGAGGGAGGAAACAAGTACTGGGCACGTTGGAGCCCCCCTCCTATGGGACTCTAAACACAACCAATGCCCTCCAAAGAATACTGGCACCGGGGGCGGGCACCGACAATGTGCCCCGACATACCCCCCAACCACAGGATGACTGAGCCCCACTCACCGGCAGTCTGAGGCCCCTCTGGATGTCTCTGCAGTCTCCGGGCACCGGCAATGTGCCCCCACAGGTCCCGCTTCTGGGACCTCTCCTGGCTTCACCCTCAGCGGAGCCTTCTCCTCGTCAGCAACGCGGAGGGGCAGGCACCGACAATGTGCCTCGGGCCCCCTCCGCCGCAGGACTCCTCCTTGGCAATTTACATATAGCGCTCACGAGGCGCTAGGCGGCAGGAAAATTCTTGGGCTGAAATTAAGTTGTAGCGCCCACAAAGCGCTAGGTCCCACACCATAAAGTGGTAGCGCTCCCCTTCACTGGCAATGAAATATAGCCCTCCCGAGGCGCTAGGGAGCAGGCAGGAAGGCACAGTCACTGGAAATATAGCGCTCTCGCAGCACAGCGCTGCAGATGTCAGCTCCTCACCTCCTGGGCAATAAGATAAAGCGCTCTTCTTCTCCAGGCGCTAGCCAGCAGGCAGGGATGGTCAGTCACTTCAAATGTAGCGCTCCTCTTCTGCTGGGCACAGTTATAGCGCTCTCGCAGCAAGCAGAGCACAGTCAATGCAAATATGGCACTCCGGCAGCCCAGCGCTGCAGGACCCACGCACCTTCTTCTCCTGGGCAGGGCTGGAGGCAGCGCTCTCCTGGTGCAGGAATAAGGTTGTAGCGCTAAGTCCCACAAAATAAAGTTGCAGCACTCCTCTTCCCCTGTGGCACAGTTATAGCGCTTTAGCAGCACAGCGCTGCAGGCATCAGCTCCTCTCTTCTCCTGGGCAGACCACGTGCTCACAGGGTGCTAGGCAGCAGGCAGCTGGCAGTAAGATATAGTGCTCACCAGGTGCTGGGCTTAGGACGGCAGGAGAGCAGGCAGGCAATACTGGGCAAGATCAGCAGGCAGTGGGTACTCATCAGAACAGGACAGCAGCTCCTAGAAGCAGTCATCTCCCATAAAGTGGCACTCCTCCTGACACAGCAGTCTTCACTCCAGTAAAGGGCTCTCACTGGCCCTGTGGACAGCGGAGGGGTGCAGATGGGCACAGGGGCCAGCACACAGGCCCAATGTGGCGGTACCTCCTGGCAGAGTGTCCCCTCTCAATCTAGTCCACGCTCCGTCTGAGCACATGGAGGCACAACCCCCCTCACCCCACCTACCAGAAAGGGCTGGAAGCTTCTGGAAGGTTCCCTGGGAAACTGGTCCCAACTGGTTTAGGGGGAGGTGTAGAGCACCCTGGGTGCCAGGCTTCCCTCCAAAAGCTGGGGGTGAGAAGCAGACAGCTATACCGCCAACTCACCTGAGACAGGCGGCACATGTGCAGCCAGGAATGGCGTCCATTTTGAAAGTAACATTTACACAATGGTCAAAATAAACCTGCGTACACCATTGCGCAGTATTTAACATTTGCATTTCAGATTCATCAACATGACATGTTTATTCCCACAAAAGCGAAAAATTCAGGGAAAAAGGGCCAAGTCCAACACCTTTAAATAAGGCACCATGGCCTGATGGGGTACCTGTGACCTATACAAGGATTGTATAGACTTGTGGGCCCCGATACTGACACTGCACTTAAACTCTGCTGTGTCTAGTCATCTTCCCTCTACATGGTCCCAGTCTATAATAGTGCCTTTTTTAAAAAAGGGCAATAGATCAGACCCGGCCTGTTTTAGACCCATTTCCCTCATAGACTCGGAGGGTAAAATCATTGGTAGGATCTTATTAAATCGCCTCACGGATTGGGCCGAGACGCGAGGCTTTTTGTCTGACCTCCAGTATGGGTTTCGCCCTGGTCGGGGAACAATAGAACAGACCTTGAACCTCTATCTTTTAAACTGCAAGTATACTAAGGCCAAGAAGGGGGCCATCCATCTGGCCTTCATGGACCTCAGCTCGGCCTTTGATAGAGTTAACCGCTCTAAGCTTTGGTCGATGATGGAACAGATGGATGTTGATATAGTTGTAATTAATTTTTTGCGTGATTTGCACAACAGCCTCTCCGCAGGCGTTAGGTTTGGCCCCAATGGGGAATGCACTGAGCACTTTAAACTTCAGCGAGGGGTACGGCAGGGTTGCATTTTAGCTCCTTTTTCATTTATATTTTATATCCACAGCTTAGAGCAGGTCCTGACTGTCGTGGGTGTTGATGTCCCCAGAGTAGGTGGCCGTCCCATCCCTGCCTTACTATATGAGGACGACACAGTACTAATGGCCCGTACTGCTAAAAGCCTGAACAAGCATCTTTCTCTTTTATTAATTTTATGAATAGCCTTGCCCTATCCACTAATTTTTCTAAATCACATGTCATGAATTTTGGCCCATCAAAAACAAAAACAATGAAATATGTAATAGATGGCCAACACATTAGAAGGGTGGATAAGTTCAAGTACCTGGGGATTCAACTGGATTCTGAGTTCAATTGGCACTCGCTCATTAATCAAAATGTTTCTTCTTTTAGCAGGGCGATATTTGGTGTCAGGGATTTTTCCCGCTGATTGGGGCTGACTCACATGCAATCAGTGCTGGAGATTTACAGGGCTAAATGTAGCCCCTTAGTGAGTTATGGCAGCGGAATCTGGGGATACGGCCAGGTTGCTCCACTCCAAGTCGCAGAAAATAAGTTTTTAAGGAGTCTCCTGGCTGTTTGCCAAAGCACACCTTTCGAAATCGTACACGAAGAACTAGGTATGGATTACTTAGCTGATCGGCTTTGCCTTAATCCATTAAAACTTTGGAACTCGATCTGGACAAAGGAGGAGTTGGGTTTTAGTAGAATGATCTTACAAGACAGCTTACAATTACACAAGCCCCTACAGATCCCATGGCTGGCGTATGTGGCACATAGCTTGCGGGCTATAGGGAGGCCCGATATGTTTGCTAACACCATAAGCATAACTTGCGCAGAGGGAAAATGGGTTGAATCTGCACTTATGGACAAGCTCAGGTCAGAACACGAAGATGTTGCTCTAACAAAACATTCTATGCGACATGTACTGTTGGTGAAAACAGTTAGTAATATTGAACCTTATCTGACCTGGGATATATCTCGCCATCAACGCCAATTGTTGACCTATTTTAGGTTAAATTTAATTCACCGACTGGTCCCTTTTAACCGGTATTGTTTTAAACACTCAGATCTGCCCCCCTGTAACTGCGATAATACTTCGATCAATGACACATTACATGTGGTTATGTTCTGCCCAAAATATAGTTACCTGCGTCATAATTTTATACGCCCAATTTTATTACAGCTTAATTACCAAGTTAGGCCAGCCTTACTTTTCTTACAGCTGCTGAATTCACCTTTTACCTGCTTTTTTCTTGTACGCTTTCAGGTGGAAGTTTTAAAATATGAATGACTTTGATACTGATATTCTGTATGTTGTTTTTAAATGACCTGTCTTTTGTGATTTTATCTATAAAATCGAATAAAGATTATTATGATATGATATATGAACTGTCTACTCACTTACTGTAATGGTCCCACATTTATTGAGATCTTAATGACCTGCACGCAAACTCAGCACATCACAAACAGTAGATTCACTAAATATGAACAAGTAATCTTGGCAGCAGAAAATGTTTCTCTTAGGAGGTGTATTGTTGTAAGAAATTGGGTTACTGGTGGGGGGGGGGGTGAAACCCTTCTCAAGCAGCAACCACAATTTTTCTCAGAGTGAAGTCACAAGTAAACCTTAAATTAGCCTCTGCTCATCGCTCGGGTAGCAGTCAAGCTTAACTTAGAGGCAATGTGTAAAGTATTTGTGCAATGTTTCAAACAGTAACACAGTGAAAAGACACCACAATAGGAGCCCACAACAGATTTAGAGAAAATTTGTATTTTTGAATAAATAAAGCAAGACCAAAACAACAAAAATCCAATCAGTAGAACTGGAGATATTCAGTTACAAAGATTTTAGTAAAAATATTGCCAAAAGGCATAAAGCGCCAACTGTGGACATCTAGTAGGGCCAGATCAGGACAAAGGCACAAATTCAGGTGGACTGCAATGGAGCATGGACTGGCTCTCGGGACCAGCTGAACAGAATACCTTAAATCCTGGTTTGCGAAGCAGTGCGAGGATCCGCTTAGCGCAGCATAAGTGATGTGCTAGGTCCAAGATGCGGCAAAGCTGTGGTGCAATGTCCTACTGCATTGTCGTTGAAAATCCCGTCGATAAAGGCTTGCGATGCGAAGTCTGGAGTCAGGGATGTGTCGCCCAGTCGGACGAGACATTGCTTCCAAGGATCTGCGAGGGTATAATGCGAAGTCTGTCGTCAAGGCAGTTGTCGATGAGGGATGTAAGGGCCTGCGCTGAGGATGCATCACGCAGTGGCAGTTCCAATGTGGCGACAGGCTGTGATGCAATGCAGGTCTTTGCGGTGGTTCCGATCCATGCAGCAGTGGCAATGTGTTGGTTCTGTTCAGGGTGGTGCCTCGCAGTAGAGGAGATGCATCAATTCCGCTGGAATCGCAGAAGATGCCAGAGCACCATAGGCTCACTTCAAAGGGGTCAGGAATGGGGTCGCACCGCTTGGCAGGGTAGACTCACAGATGCCAGAGTCCAGGCACATGAGCAAGGTTCAAGTCAGGAGGCCAGCCAACTAGCCCTTGAAGTCACTCTAGGGTTCTGGGTTCAAGAGATGCAGGTCCAGTCCTTCTCACCCAAGCAAGAGGTCAGCAGGAAGCTGGTCAGCACAGCAAGACAGACGTTCAGCAAGGCAGTAGTCCAGCAGGGAAGCAGCTCAACAGAGTGGCAGTCCTTCAGCAGCACAGCAGTCCTTCTTCCTGTCAGAGTATCCACAGGTCCAGAAGGGTACTGCAGTGATGGTGTCTGACGTCAACTATTTGTACCCAGTTATGCCTTTGAAGTAGCAGAGAAACTTCTAGAGGTTTCCCTTCAAAGTCCACAGGTATCCTGCCTTCCCTGTCCTGGCACCAGACTAACTACAGGAGGTATGCAGCCCTTTGGGTGGAGGCAGGATACCGCATATTCAAATGTAAGTGGGGCTGTGCCCAGTTCCTCCCTCCAATCCTGCTAGTGATGGCCCATTCAGGCCCACCTAAGTTCCCTATTGTGTGTGGTTATCTAGGCGGAATACACAAAGCTTGACTGTCAGCTACATCCAGTCATGTGACCCAAATACAGGCTACAGGCACGAAATGTCTAAGGCAGGAAAATGCAATGTAATTTAAAATCTGACTTCACCATAAGTTAGGATTTTTCATTACAAATCCAAAGACACCAACCATGAACTGGTTACCTGCTCTCGTTTGGAAATTACAGCTTATTAAATGTAATAAGGTAACACCAATGTTAGCCTTTGGGAGAGGTAGGCCTTGCAGTAGTGAAAAACAAATTTAAGAGTGACTACCAGTACATGTAAAACTTAAAATTACATGTCTTACCTTTTAAATACACTGCACCCTGCCCTCTGGGCTGTCCAGAGCCTACCCTAGGGGGGACTGATATGTACAAAAAGGGAAGGTATGGGCCTGGCAAAAAGTTTATTTTGCCAGGTCAACATGGCAGTTAAACTGCACACACAGGCTGCAATAGCAGGCCTGAGACATGTTTAAAGGGAAATCTAAGTGGGTGGCACAATCAATGCTGCAAGGCCACTAGTATCATTTAATTTGCAGGCCCTGGGCACACATAGTGCCACTTTATTAGGGGCTTACAAGTAAATTAAATATGCCAATTGGGGCTAAGCCAATATTACCATGTTTTTAAGGAGTGAGCACAAGCACTTTAGTATTGATTAGCAGTGGTAAAGTGTGCAGAGTCCTAAGACCAGCAAAAACAAGATCAGCAAAAATGGAGGAGGAAGGCAAAACATTTGGGGAAAGACCACCCTAAGGCTGACGGGTCTAACTGTTTTAAACCCTGCTACTCTTTTGGCCCTTCCAGAGAGTGATTCACATAATGATGTTGACCATGATTGTGTTGATGTTACAGAGTTGTGTACCAAGCCAACACATAACATTCGAGATGTCTCTCCAGAAGAGCCTGATTTTACTTTGTTTGTGGACAGTTCTTGTTTAAGAGATGGACGCAGGATTTTGAAAGCAGTTTACGCTGTTTGCACCATAGATGGGGTTGTTGAAGTCTCCTATTTGTGTAATGTAAAGTCCACACAGGTATCTGAACAGATCAAACTTACTAAAACATGCTGTTTTCCAATAGTTTGAGTGTAATCATTTACACTGACAGTCAATATGGGTTTGTCAGGTTTCACGACATTGGGCAGTTGTGGTCACAGTAAGATATCCTGACCTCCTCTGGTTCCCCAGTCAAGAATGGGTAATGTGTCATGGAATTTTTAGAAGCGCTGCAGCTGACAAGAGCGATAGTAGTTATATTGATGAAACAGACGGACACCTACTTTTCTTTTGTCCTAAATACATTGGGCCTTATTTACAAGGCCCTTGCGCCACTTTTGCGTCATTTTTAACATGGGAAAAGTGATGCAAAAGTGGCGCAAGGGGCTTGTAAATCTGCCCCATTATGCCCAGAAGTAGGTAGATCGCTCCTTTATGTAGAAGTTTGACAACCACAGATCGAGTCAATGCACTGAGGATCTGTAAGAGTGAATCGACCTCAGTGGTAGTGGTTTCAATTTCTAAATTTCTGTTTGCAACATGGGCCATCAGACAAAAAGAATTACTGAAACTCCAATAAATGAGGCTAACGGGTCTTGAGCACTATTGCAAAATATTTATCTTTTATCCTTTCTAACGTATCTGATTTTATGAATATTGTTAAATCAGAGTTTTTGATTATTTATGTGTTATCTTTTAAAGTTTTTAACTAATGCTCTTAAATGTTGAAGCGAAAGGCTATTGTTTTTATTGTTGTGTGGCGATTAAATAATTTATTTCGATCTGTCAATAAACTTTGAAACTTTGATAGTAGTTGTTAAATGTGCAGCATGTAAGAGAGGGTGGGATTTTGTTACTGCTGGAAACCGCTCTACGGATGAAATGGCCAAGTATTAAGCTCTTGAGTCCAGTACATTTAATCAGAATGAACAATGTGAAACTGACAGTGACACTGTTTCAAACATGAGAATTCTGTAAATACATATAAAGAGTTGAGAGAGTTACAGAATTAAATGACAGAAACTGAGAAGGAAAAGTGGGTGAGGACTGGATGTGTAATTACTTTCTGTAACAAATGCAAAATAAAGGGGCCCCCTGATACTAGTGAGAAGTACACCTAGACAGGGAAAATACATAAATGTTAATACTCTAGGGCTACTTCAGACCATTAAAACCCTCAAACCATTATGAGGAGAAGAACAAACTATAGTGACACTAGAAAATAAGGAATATATAAAAAAGTTTATTTATAAATTGTCTTTATCTTTTTTGGGTAAATATAAAAACATATATTAGACATAAAGAAATTCATACAGAGACTGACAATTGTACAACATTCTGACCACATTCATTCACAGCCACAAACATACTACATACATATAATCAAGTTGATATACATGATTTTTCGTCAAACATGATAGAGTTTATACAGAATGTAACGAACAAACAACAACAGCACTTTAATGAGAAATTTGCTCTTTTAGGTGGTTTTCAAACTGACTTTGTACGCGTTTCGACAGAAACACTGTCTTCATCAGGAGTTCCACCTCAGAATGTTGTGCTCTGTAAGGAATAATATATATATCACATACATATAAATATAATTTTGAGTATAATTTTGAGTGTCACTATAGTAAATGATTATAATAATTTCATATTGTGATAAGGACCCATAGTTGGACTAGGGATATAATCTCATATTAACTTTTTATAAAAAGGAGGAAAGAATAAGAGCCTGACAAAAAATGAACATAAATACAAACACATAAATAATCTCCCAAACAACATGTAGCAATGCAAACATACAATAAAGCCCTATTACCAATGATCTACATTCTTTATATGGATACCATATCAGCAGTGCTAAAATCCTCTTATTAAAAGAAAATATATAATTAGTGTCCCTGAAATGCAGTTGAAAAGAAATATATATACTAACCAAGATAAATATTCTATAGAGGAAAATGTACACAATAATCAAGATGTGCACAAAAAGCACAGAATACTGAAGTGAAATTTATAACCAAAACAATAATAAAAAGAATATATTACCAAGTCTATCCAGCATGTACTTAGTGAGTACTGGAAAGCTTCTTTATTCTTTTTATTTCTCTGTTTTGGTACACCGCTCTAGAACTCCACAGGTGTATCCTGGGTGACAAGAATAAATTCTTGATGATACAATATCTTTATTTTGACCTGAACCATTTAAACAGCTCATCAGTCTACATACAGATGCTGGATAGACTTGGTAATATATTCTTTTTATTATTGTTTTGGTTATAAATTTCACTTCAGTACTCTGTGCTTTTTGTGCACATCTTGATTATTGTGTACATTTTCCTCTATAGAATATTTATCTTGGTTAGTATATATATTTCTTTTCAACTGCATTTCAGGGACACTAATTATATATTTTCTTTTAATAAGGGGATTTTAGCACTGCTGATATGGTATCCATATAAAGAATGTAGATCATTGGTAATAGGGCTTTATTGTATGTTTGCATTGCTACATGTTGTTTGGGAGATTATTTATATGTTTGTATTTATGTTCATTTTTTGTCAGGCTCTTATTCTTTCCTCCCTTTTTATAAAAAGTTAATATGAGATTGTATCCCTAGTCCAACTATGGGTCCTTATCACAATATGAAATTATTATAATCATTTACTATAGTGACACTCAAAATTATACTCAAAATTATATTTATATGTATGTGATATATATATTATTCCTTACAGAGCACAACATTCTGAGGTGGAACTCCTGATGAAGACAGTGTTTCTATCGAAACGCGCGTAGAGTCAGTTTGAAAACCACCTAAAAGAGCAAATTTCTCATTAAAGTGCTGTTGTTGTTTGTTCGTTACATTCTGTATAAACTCTATCATGTTTGACGAAAAAATCATGTATATCAACTTGATTATATGTATGTAGTATGTTTGTGGCTGTGAATGAATGTGGTCAGAATGTTGTACAATTGTCAGTCTCTGTATGAATTTCTTTATGTCTAATATATGTTTTTATATTTACCCAAAAAAAGATAAAGACAATTTATAAATAAACTTTTTTATATATTCCTTATTTTCTAGTGTCACTATAGTTTGTTCTTCTCCTCATAATGGTTTGAGGGTTTTAATGGTCTGAAGTAGCCCTAGAGTATTTACATTTATTACTTTCTGTAACTACTGGCATAACTCTCCTTTCTGTATCACTGCTGGAAATTTGTGTCACAGGTATATTAAATGCCAGCAGTTTTTTTAAATATATTTCTTTATTGGCATTTCGGTATGTCTCAACAACAGAACACCTATGCATGTCAATGAAGATATATCAGCACTGAAGTTCATATGATCACAATAGAAGAGTGAGCTATAGATTTTTTTGTTACATCCAATTGAATATTCCTCCAGTGACATTTTAAGTAACAAAATATATAATGACATGGAATACATCCCTTAGGTGTAGTATTACAGTGGAATAGTATAACATTTGACTGCTGAAGGAAGTATGGTACATACAGTGTATGACAATCAATTTCTGCCTCATAATGGGTGTGCTTGCAAGCCTTTGTAACAATTTTAACAGTTATACCATAAATAACATATCTCAAAGCAAACTGTCAACAACTGAAAATGTGGAAGAGACATTGTGTGACTAATACCAGTCTTAATACAGTGAGGCAGATGGGACAAGGGAAGGTTGAGGTTAAACGTTCAGAGTGATCGTTATCACCACTCCCAAGTGAGATGGGAGGGACGGTGACGGGGAGGAGAATGCCAGCAGGTAAATGCGGGCAAAGAACAGTTGTGACCATCAGCCACATAGGGAAGTCCGATGGTCCCTTTAATCACATTCAGTTAGACTTTGTAGTACTGCTCATCTGCAATGGACTTTGGTACATTCTAGAAATAGTTTGTCTCTCCTGTCGTTGGGTTGACACATTTATTATTATTGAGAGGACTGATTACCCAATTCGATCTTCTGGTTTCATGTGAGTCAGATCGTAGGATACATTACAAGAAAAAAAGAATGAAACTGTTGTGTGTAGCTTTAAAGATTGATGAAAGATTCCACTGTAGTTATTGTACAGAAGCATCTGCCATTGTGGAACAAATCAACTGTACCTTGAAATCTAAGACGACAAAGGTGTGCGTTTCTACCTCTTTGAAATGCCAGATACTCTTTTCCTTGTCTGATGAGCTTTCGAAGCAGACCCAATTGACACTCTACCCCAATGAAATCCTGATGGGAAGACCCATGAGAATTTTATCCAGTGGTGGCTCTACCACTATGGCGAGGAGCTTCGCCCTACTGCTTTCAAGCAGAGTGAGAAGCAAAAACATAAAATGATAACTTTCAGTTATTATCATTTTATGTTTGTGCTGTTTTGCGGGCGGGCGGGTGGGCGGGGCTGCTCTGCTCTCTGAGCAGGGCAGTGGAGGAGTGGTTTGCCCACTCCTTAATGCACTATGACTGTTTGGTCCGCCCTCCTGGGCCGCCCAAACCAGTCGCGCACGTTCCCCCTTCTCCATGCAGGCTGAGTTACTGCCTGCACGGAGAACATGCCCACCCCTCCAGCCCCCGGCTGAGCGTCACGTCACGGCACTCAGACCAATCACAACGCTACATTGCAAAGTTGTGATTGGCTTAGGGGAGGGAGCCTGGCTGCCTGCTTCCTGTTCTTGAAGTCGGAGGCAGGAGAGCAGGAACAGAGACGCGGGACCGTAGTAAGTTATTTAAAAAAAAAAACATTTTTCCTCACTCCCTCCAGCAATTGCGACACCAAAACGTGCCCTCCGCGTGACCCCTAAGGCCCCTCCCCCCTGCGCCCGTCTCCCCAGCTGCGAGCCATGCTAGCCGCCACTGATTTTATCAGTGCCTGCAGCTGTGCTTGTAAATGTAACAGATTATATGATGTGTTCTGTGCTCATCAGGTTGACTTTGCAACCCCATCTTCAAGACACGAGCTGTATTATGACCTAAGTGCAGGCCACTGTGTCCTGGTGAAGAAACAAGTCAGGAAAGCATGCCTTAAACCCTGTTGGAGGGGCTATGTTTAAGTAATCCATGTTTTTTTTTATATAGCTCTTTATTGAGTTTTAAATTACAACAGCTCATGGCAATTACATCAAAATCGACAACAGAGCCCATAGCAATCCCTCCCCAACCTGACATCAATAGAAATATGACACAGGAATGAATACTGTGAACTCTAGGGGAGGCCCAGGGCCTTGAGCTTCGTGTAGCTCGAGCTAATCAAAAAGAAAACAAACATTGGTGTTTAACTTAACTAACAAAGTTATCAGTGACCCTTGCTTTTACTCCATAGTGGTTGAGCCACTCTAGCCATTTCAGATTACCTAGGAACACCCTGATGAGATAGCAACCTACCCCAAACCTGACCCGGATGGCCGTATCTCTCCTTTTGTAGCAACCCCTCTGTCAATGCAATCAGTGCAGTAAGCACAGTAGGCTTGGCGCCGTGCATGCAGATCCACCCCGTCGCAAGCACCATCTGTGTGTGCAGCTGTTGACCAATGGAAGGTCAAGTCTGGGCCTCGAAGGGCAACCCGTGAGTGTACATTTACGATGGCCTGCCGTTGGATCCTGCCTCCAATTTAATGATAAATGCATCCCAAACTGCTATCCCTATTGCCTGTCCGCTCTGCCTTCATGTGCTGTGAATGGCAGACTGCTGCGTCGCTCCCCTTTTTTTTTAGATCTCTTAGCCAATGTGCCACAAACAGGTGCTCCAGCGCCTTCCAGGATATCGCAATGCAGTGTTTGTATAATACTAGTGCAAGGTTGACCAACCTAGAATCCAGTTTATTCTTTTTGGACTGGAGCATCCACCCCAAAAGGCAGAGACCAGGATCTGGGCACAATTCTCTTTCCCCCACGGCAGACAACTTCAAAAGTACCTCACATCAATACTTTGCTATCTCTGGACACTCCCACATCATTTGATAAGCATGCGCCTCAGGCGCACCACACATGGGGCAGTGAGAAGTGGTGTTCGGGAACATGCGTCCAATGCACTTCGGGGTGACGTAAGTTTGATACGAATAATTAAACTGAATACATTTGTGAGAGATCTGATTTGTCTATGCCTTGGTTTCACCCCACAGTTTGACCAAGATCACGCAATTCAGGCTTTTCACCCATTTGTCCCTGATGTCCTCGCAGGGACGCGATAGTTGAGACTACAGGGCATCGTAAAGAGTTGTGACAGCTTTATGCCAACACCATGCCTCAGTAGGCATTGCAATGTATCGCTACTAGGCGGCTTCAATTGGCTCCACAGGGAGCGCAGCCTGTTCGCCAGCATATTGTATGTCAGAAACTGGCTTGGCCCAATACTGAATCTCTCAAACATGTTTAGAAATGTGCACAGTTTACCCAATTCATACATATTCCCTACTTAGTAAATGCCAGACTGAGTCCATGGTTGCCGGTCAAACGTTGTTGCAATCTTACTAAGTTCTAGCAGCACCCACAGCAGTAAATTGCACAGCCTGTGGCCACGGACTGCCTTTTGACTGTACCTATCTTCCCCAGCAAGCTTTGGCAACTTTATGCAGCCTGGTCATCCCTAGTGTGAGCAGACCAGGGGAGACCAACCATTCAAAGATCCGGTTGTGTCCTAAGGTGTGTACCAATGCCTTCCCCTCAGGGCTATTCCCACCCCCCAGCCACCTCATAGCCACTGAAGCTGCGCTGCTGCATAATGCCACTCATAGTTTGGGGCACCCAGGCCACTCTCTTCCAGAGGTAGTTGCGTCTTGTAGAGCGCTACACTTTTCCACTTCCCACCCCAAATGAGGTCTGAGAGCATGGTATGCAATTCCACGAAGAAGGTCCTCTTAAGCACCAAAGGGGTTGGCAATAACAAGTACAGTAATTGTGGGAGAATCAACATTTTAGCCATGGTCACCCGGTCTAGTGGGGATAACGGGTAAGCACTCCAGAAAGCCATCAACTGTTGCATCGAGGATAGCACCCTTCCCAGGTTTCTTCTCACCAGATCATCCTCATTATGCTGCTTGTTCACCTCAAGATATTTAAAGGTATCGGCTTCCCATACCAGCCTGGTCTCCCAGCTCTCTTTTTCTGATACCTTCGATGGGATCACACTGATCCCTTTCGACTGTAGCCACTCCCATACATCTCCCAGTGTAGAGAAGAAGAGGGACTTTCCATTCTCCATGATGAGCAGTTTAGCAGGGTACATCAGGGTGTACCGTAGGTCTGGAGCACATAGGTGTTGCTCGATCTCCTTATAATTCAAGTACTGGCACTGGACTTCATTGGTGTTGTCTGGGTAAATGTTCACTGTTTGACCGTTCATGGACCATGGCCCTTTGGAGCGGGCCATCTGCAGTATTAGGTCCCTGTCCCAATAATCAAATAATCGAGCTACAATTGGCCTGGGTGGCACTCCAGGTGGAGGCAGATAGCCCGGGACCCTGTGGGCCCTCTCCATGCAAATCTTGGTCCGTGCCAGGTCTGGAACTCTGCGGGAGGGCGGGGGGGGGGTCAGCCCCAGTGCAGGGACATGTCTCCACAGTAGTCGAAATGCCCAGAAGTTTGCAGCAAGGCGTCTGTCCGATCCTGTACTGCAGTCATTCTGCCTGCCCACACCTCATCTCTATGGCCCAGCTTAGGGCTGCTTCAGCAAGGGAACCCCAATCACAATCAGCGGCAGACTTGTCCCAGGCCTCCACTCTCAGTCAACTTCACTGTGCATCTTAGGTTTCTCCGGTTGCAGGTCCAGCAAAAACAGCAGCCACTCGGTGGCTCCGCACAGCCCCAGCCTGCCTGGACCCAAAGGACAGCCCACTCCGCTTTCCCTGACCCGTTCGGCCGTCCTGCCCTGCTGGAAATGCTGATGAGTAAGCACACTGGGACAGGTTGCCCGGGCAAAGTCAGGCCCTCTAGAGGCTAAAGCGGGCCCCCACAGCACCTGCCTGGTCGGATGACATTGGTCGAGGCAGGATTCTTGTGTAGAGCCCGGTAAGCTGCAGCGTGGCCCATACCAAGACAAGTCGATGAATAAGTGGTGACAACAGAAGAAGTGGTGACAACAGCCACTGATTTGTAGAGTCAAACTCAAGTTCAGAAAGGGATGTTCGGAGGGAGATCGTACTCAAGGATCACAAAACCAGACCATGGCAAATTCACCAAGAGAAACACCAAGAATCAACCAAGCATCTGAGATTGAAAGTGTGCATTACAGCTAAAGATTGAATGACATGTTTGGATTAATGAACTCAAGTGGCATACATCCTTGTGTTTGACAATTCATGTTTTGTACTTTCGGTAT
This sequence comes from Calotriton arnoldi, assembly GCA_963921515.1. Lineage (NCBI taxonomy): Eukaryota > Metazoa > Chordata > Amphibia > Caudata > Salamandridae > Calotriton > Calotriton arnoldi. Next base: position 423,604 of record CAWUFW010013482.1, read on the forward strand.
CCAGATGAAGAAATTAGGTTCCCATAGGTATCCAGCTGTTGAGTAGAATTTTCCCTTATGCATCCAGTCAAAGTTGTAGTTTCCTTAATCCTAGAGTCTAACTAGAATTAACCGTTTTACAGTGAAAAGAGCTGAATGTTTTTCTGATTTGCAGAGTAGTGCTAATAAGTAAAAATTTAATTTCCTTTTTGATCTGACTCGAAAGAAACAATGATGTTAACCTCACAGAAAGGTTGCAAAATCATCTTAGTAGGGCTGGCATTAGCCATAGTCTTATTAATAGTGGGATTATTAGTGAGTCTTAACTCTTCTGTTGAGCATGCTTCAACTGAGATTAGTTCTAATCAGGCTTAGCTCGATGAAAAACTTCAATTTAACAGGAAATATTACGCAAGGATGACTCTGAAGGAGATGTTTCAGATAATGTTTATGTCAGATTTCTAAATGAGTATTCAGAAGTCATGGGTGTCCAGGATTGTTACATTTGCATATATCGTCAACAGAAGTTGGTGTCACTTACCAACACCTGCTTCTTACATACTCCCGTTCCTGTAGTGTGATTATTAATCTGTTTTATCGTCAATATCATTTTGAATATTAATTTTTGAATTTTGATGTGCCTATAGATGATGTGCCTAGGTTTAGGTCTTTTAAACCGAACGCAGGGGGAAGTTTGTGGAGAAAATGTATCTTTATATGAGACCTATCGCACAAATTAAAGTTACTAATACTATTAATTTTAAAGCTTCATGTACATTGAATTCGGCTGAGAAGGATTGAATGAACGAAAATTGATGACTGAAAAGAGGTAAAGAAAGGAGAAAGAAGTAGTTGAGAAAAGGAAGAAGAAACAATTAGGTAATTAGAAATACAATCGAAACTTAACCTGGATTTTAAATGGAAGACAAATCTATGTATGGTAAAAGAGAAAGACCAGGTTCAAAGGCCAGAGATGGTGGGTTGGAGTGATTGTGTACAGGGGTTCATAGTCATGGGTGATCAGGTTGTGTCAGGGAAAGAGCCTGTTATTAGAGAAATCTATTATGCATGCAGAAAGAATGCTTACTTCCAGCTTCTGACAAATTAGGTAGGTCGGGTTGTATGACCGAACCAAGCATTCAATTACTACGCATGCCTTTACAACGCGTTCAATACCACACAAATACCATTACCACGCATGCCTTTACCACACATATGCCTTTACAATGAAAATGTAAGTATTTAGCAGGTAAATTAAGAGCTATATATATATTCACTGAAAAAACCATAGGTTTCAAGGACGTTATAGTTAGTTGGACATTTCACTCTTATAAAACCAGAGAAATTCGGCTGTTATAGTTAGTAGAGCTAACTATAACACGCGCCCCCGCAATGCACTGCTGATGACGCCACATATTACATCACTCATGACATGTTCAGTGACATCACTGATGACATCTCAGATGACATCACTGATGACATCACTGATGACATCACTGATGACATCATCCACGTGATCATCTGATGCACCTCCTCACACACTAATAAAACCTTTCATACACCCACTCTAAAATACAGACTACCAATATCGAAACCATAGACACACCAATAGCAGTTAGTACATACCTGCTCAGTGATTCATACGTCTACACACACATCCACCCACTAACCCATACAATCACTCATACACGCAGTCATTTATCAATACAGCCACTGATATATCCACTCATACACCCATATAAACACTCACACACTGCCACTCACCCAAAGAGTTACTCAAAAACCTAGTCAGTCACCCAAAGAATTAATTACACTGCCATTTACTCACCTATACAGTTATACACACACCACGTCACTTATTCATACAGATATGTACTGTCTTCAACAATTACTGACATAAGCACACACTTATCCATGCAGCCCCTGTCACAATCACTCACTGTCACATATACTTACTTATATACTCCAGCACTCACAAATACTGCCTTTCACATATGTAGTTACTTACACATATACCACTAACATATCCATTCACTCACCAACACAGCTATACGTACACTCACTCACCCATACACTCCCTAACACACGCACTCATAAACGCATACACCCAGTGAATTACCCACTCACACATCTATGCACAGAGTCACACACCCCCCACACAGACACTCAGGCACCCATACAGATACTCAGACAACCAATGAATAACCCATATAGACACTCATTTAGCTACTCACCAACCCATTCAGCCGCTTACACACCAACTGACAGACTGATACAGACATTTACACAGTTTACTCACTAACCCATGCATTCTGTAAGACAAGTTTAATCACTCACTTATACAGTCAGTCACGCACCTACTAAATCATCTATTCAGGCACTCATACACCCACTCATACTTCAATACACCTTGGCATTTATATATATAAAACATATTTAAACTTTATAGAAGCACACAGTCACTGGATAATGTCATCAGTGATGTCATCAGTGATGTCACTGAGCATGTCATGAGTGATGTAATATGTGACGTCATCAGCAGTGCATTGCGGGGGCGCAAGTTATAGTTAGCTCTACTAACTATAACAGCCGAATTTCTCTGGTTTTATACGACTGAAATGTCCAACTAACTATAACGTCCCAGAAACCTATGCTTTTCTCCGTGAATTTCCAAGGTTTTTTAAATGCTAATTTCTAACTATAACGTCCCTGAAACCTGTGGTTTTTTCAGTGAATTTAATTTCTAAGGTTTTTTAAATGCTAATTTCTAACTATAACGTCCCTAAAACCTATGGTTTTTTCAGTGAATATATATATATATATAATACAAAAAAAGAGTTGCCTCTAGGTGGGATGCACTCCCAGGTGGAAATTACGCCAAAGCAAGGTCACACGCCATGAACAAAGTCCTTTTCTGGTTTACCTGCCAGACGCGTTTCGGGTCAACGCCCTCTTCAGTGGCAGTCCATGTGACATGCCGGCATGCGGCAACCACCAGTAAATCTCACCTGAAGCAATGCTTCCTGGGACTGGTGGTTCAGTAAAACCCAAGTGGGTCGCCGTCGGCACTCACATTCAAAAATGTCTTAAAAAGGATTGCCGATGTTCGCGCCGGCACCCCTGCATATAACAGGCACCTCCTGTTCCACAGTTAGCTGCCCCAATAAAGCAGCCGCGGACCCGCAAGTGTTTCACGGTGGTGCAATCCCGCGACCAGGCAGGCCGCTGTACAAAATACAAAAAAAAGAGTTGCCTATAGGTGGGGTGCACTCCCAGGTGGAAATTACGCCAAAGCAAGGGCACACGCCATGAACAAAGTCCTTTTCTGGTTTACCTGCCAGACGCATTTCGGGCCAACGCTAACTGTGGAACAGGAGGTGCCTGTTATATGCAGGCGTGCCGGCGCGAACATCGGCAATCCTTTTATGTTTAAATGTATTTATTGAATTTTCAAGAAACTCACAACATACAGAGATAGCAGTAAAATATTCATGGTGCATTATCAGGTAACTTGTGGGTGAAGACATAGCCTGGAGGGAGTTTCCTAAAAGAGTAATGCATACTGTATAATGCCTTGTTCCTCTCCCTTGCGAAAGCAGCGCCCTGAATGAGTTCATTCTGTAAAGAACTAAAAACAATTACAATAACACCCACCCCCCACCCCGTCCGGTAGTTCCTACGCCCTCGAAGGGCCAATGTGTAGCAAGTGCTGCTGTAGCGTTAGTTAAAGCGTCTACGAGAGCTATGGGGGTCTCCATAGATCCGACAGTCGTAGCACCCGTAGGTATTTGGGTTGTGTGACCTCATTGAATTCAGTCGTTAACAATTTCAAAAAGGGGGCCCACACTGTCTGGAACGATGTAGTAGAGTTAGTCAGGGTGGCCGAAATACGCTCCATGCCAAGGATGAACCAGAGTCTGTGTAACCACCCCGTGTGATTGGGCAAAGTGGAGGTACCCCAGTGGGACAGTATATTTTGCAGCGCGGCCCCTAGTGCCATCCCCATTTGGCGTCCCTTCACGCTCTTAAGTGGATATGTGATGGGATTTGGAAGCCCTAAGACCACGTATACCGGGAGCCTCGGGATCTGTGTGTCGAACAGCTCGTCTACAACATCAAGGGTCTTGGTCCAGTAAGAGGAAATCAGTGGGCAGTCCCATAGGATATGCAGTAGCGTTCCCTCTCCACCACAGCCCCTCCAGCAGGCAGAGCTGCGCTGCGGGTTGCCCCTGTGTAGGCGGACCGGAGTAAGGTACCAATAGGTAGCGATTTTCGTGGCGGTCTCTATGCTAGCCACATTGCGGCCTGTGTGCTTCGCCCTGGAGTAGATCCCCTCCCAGTCTTTCTGCGTAAGCTCCCCTCCTAACTCCCTCTCCCATCTTCTCTTGCTCGGTGTGGTCTGTGGGTGCGTGGTGTGTCTGAGCATGTCATATATATTGGAGATCAAGCCCTTATCCGTAGTCTTTGTGATCAGCCATTTTTCAAAGTGAGTTAACATGCAGCCCCCCTCTGTTTTTATGTCCGGCTGAAGCACCCAGTGCCTTAATTGCATGTATCGAAACCGCTCCTCCTCTGGGATCCCGTAATCTTGTTTTAGCTGAGTGAAGGGGATGATTCCGGACAGATCAAAGAGATGGCCCACTGAGCGGCAGGGGGTGTCATGCCATGCTGTGTACGTTTTATCGGACCAGCCCGGCGTGAAGTCGCTGTTCCCGAACAATGGGGTCAAAGGCGAGGGATACGTAGTAAACTTTCTGGGGACCGCCACACCCTCCCACACCGACATCACCGATTTAGTGATGGGGGAGCGCATGAGGCCAGGTGGGCGCTGTGTTTTCCTCAGGAAGGGAACCCTCCAAAGTGGTACCCCGGCTAGGGCCCTTTCTTGGAAAAGCCACCGTTTTTCCGACTCCAGTCTGGCCCACTCCTCTAGATACCTCAGCTGCGCGGCTTTATAGTAGCCAAGGAGATCTGGAATCCCCAACCCTCCCTGTTCGGGTCGTTGGTATCCCAGCGCTTTACCCATGCGTGGTCGTGCTCCCGCCCAAATGAAGCGGTTGATGTCGCGTTGCAGCGAGGTTATTGCCCCGGGAGGTGGCAGCGCTGGGAGAGTTTGGAAGAGAAAGAGTGCTTTGGGCAGTAAGGACATTTTGATCGCCGCAATCCGTCCGAGGAGGGAGAGCTGGTGTTTACTCCAGGTGTTCAGGTCCTTTTTCGCCTGCTGGGCTAGTCGGGAGTAGTTCAGGTGAACCGTTTGACTCACTGACGGCGCTAGTTCTAACCCCAGATACGGAATTGAATCCACTACCTGGATGTCGCACATGTCACTCTCTCGCCTTTTGAGCAATGCCGGTTCCGGGTGCAGGTTCAGAATGAGCGATTTCCCAACATTAACTTTGAAGCCGGACACTCCGCTGAATGTCTCCAGCTCCTCCAGAAATGCCGGAAGGGAGACCCTAGGCTCTTCAAGCGCCGCTATCACATCGTCTGCATAGAGACTGATTGGATGAGTTTCCCCCCCAAATGAAATGCCCCGGATGGTGCGGTTGTCTCGGACTCTTTGCGCGAGGGGTTCGATGTACAATGCAAAAAGGAGGGGAGACAACGGACACCCCTGCCGTGTCCCCCTCCGGATCGCGAAGGGCTGCGAAGTTGAGTCATTCACCCTGATGTGGGCCGTAGGACCGCTGTAGCAGCAACCCACCCATTCCCTGAATCTCTCACCCAAACCAAATTTAGCCATCGTGTGTCCCAAAAAGCGCCAATCTACACGATCAAACGCCTTTTCGGCGTCTATGGTCAGTAGGATCGCGTCTAGTTTTGTCTGATTGGCTTTATCAATGAGATGTAATATCCGTTTGGTGTTGTCCCCGCATTGGCGGGATTGAATAAACCCAGCTTGATCCGGCTCAATTAAACTGAGCATGCATGGGCTTAGCCGGGCCGCGAGTATGCCAGTAAATATCTTGAAATCTACATTGAGAAGTGATATTGGGCGGTATGAGCCGCATTGCTGCCGGTCCTTGCCGGGCTTTGGCAGAACCACTATGGCTGCCCCCAGCATTGTATTGGGAATCGCGTCCTCCCCTCCAAAGGAATTAAACAGTCGGACCAGCAGCGGGGCCAGCAAGTGACAGAATTTCTTATAGTAGAGGGCTGGGAACCCGTCTGGGCCGGGAGACTTAAGCAACTTAAGACGTGATATCGCAGTGATGACTTCTTCTATTCTAATGGGGGCGTCCAACTGTGCTGTCTGATCAGGCGTAAGTGTGGACATTTCAACTGAGTCAAGATAATCTAGCGTCGCCTGATCCGTTGATGCGTTGGCAGTGTATAGATTCTGATAAAAGTCTCGGAAGGCCCTCGCTATGTCTTGATCTCCCGTTATCTCCTCCCCTTCACTGCCACGCAGCGAGGATACTTGAGTTCGTTGTCTCTGGGCCCTAAGTCTAGCAGCTAGTAAGCGGCCCGTGCGGTTGCCCCCTACGTAATAAGAGTGTTTTAATCTGACCGCCGCGTATTCAGCCCTGTCCAAGTCCAGTCCTGCCAATTGCGCTCTGGCGGCCTTAAGTTGGCGCCACACGCGAGGTGCCCCAGTTCTACTGTGGACTCTTTCAAGTTCCTGCACCTGCGTGGCCAATGTTGCGCGAAGTTCCTTGCGCTCTTTATTGTCTGCCGCCGCTATAGCTATCAACTCGCCACGAATAACCGTTTTCAATGCCTCCCAAAGAGTTGTGGGGGATATATCTGGCATGTCATTAAGGGACAAGTAGTCCTGGATACGTTCGGTGAATTGCTGCTCCACGGCCTGTTTGTGTAGCATCGTTTCTCGGAGCCGCCACTGGCCCGCCTGCCTGGGTCCCATGGGGAATAACATGGTCACCGCCACTGCCTCATGATCCGATAACGCCGCTGGCTCGATGCTCACCGATCCCACCGCCCCAGCAATCTCCCGCGTGCCAAGAAAATAATCAATGCGAGCATAGGATTTATGTGCATGAGAGAAGAAGGTGTACTGGTGAGAGGTCGGGTGTGCCTCCCTCCATAGTTCCACGAGACCCATCTCCCGCAGCCATTGTTTCCCTTCTCTTGAAAGCTCCCCGCTCGGTGAATATGTGGATTGGGTTCTATCTTTGCTTGCATCCATCACTAAGTTTAGGTCTCCCCCAATGAGGGTCATGCGATTCTGGGACGCCATTGAGTCAGCTAATGCCTGTTTGAGGAAGGCTTCCTGCCCTGCATTGGGAGCATATATAGAACCTATCACCATGGTATGTGGGCCTATCCGCAAGGCGTGAACAAGTAGCCTCCCCTTTATTTCGGCCACCTTCTCGAGCAACACTCCCGGGCAACGCTTAGCAATGAGTATGGCAACCCCTGCCTTTTTTCCCCCCGAGGAGGAAAAATATTGGTGCGGGAACGCCTTGGAGCGTATGCGATGTTGATCTCCCACTAGGAGGTGAGTCTCCTGTAGGAGACATACGTCTGCTCCCGCATGTTCCAAATAAGACAGTATAGCTCGTCGTTTGATTGGGTTGTTAAGCCCTTTAACGTTAAGGGTAAGGACCTTTACCTCCCTAGTAGCCATGACCTACGTTGACCCTACGCGCTAGTGTGTCTCCATGTGTATGTCCCGTGTCCCAACCCAAACATGGACCCCGACCCGCGAGGAAGAGGCAGATGCTCGTGGAGGGGAACCCAGAATCCCCCGGAATGGCAATGTGAATCAGCCGTATGTTCAAAGCCCTGTCATAGTGTTGCGCCAAAGCACTATCTGTGATGTCAATTTCCCGAACTACCGGACAACCCACCCACCCCACCCGGACCTTCCCCCCCACAAGGCCCAACAGCCTCCCCACCGTAAACTGGGGTCTGTGTTTTCCACTGTGACCCCCTCCCTCAAACCCCCCCCTAACCCCAACCAAGTAGTCCCCAAGTTCAGTCATTGTCCTGTGCCTGTCATCCGTAAATGGGGGCACGTGGTAAGTAAGAATCGGGGTGTACATGTGGACCAAGTAGCCCGGACCCCCCGTCCCCGGACCCCGCCCCCGACCATTGCCATGTCAGTGCTACATCATTCCCCCTCGTAAAATCATGAAGGGGTCATAGATGCAGTGTCCTTCAAGACCGCCTCAACAGTTGCCTGTCTTTCTTGCGCCAAGGCGTTTGGATCCGGGCGTATCTCCACGCCAGGTGAGCGTCTTCGGCCCACACGTTGCCATCCCTCCCCAGGTGGCTTCTGTGGGCGTTTCGGGGAGCTCTCCGGACTCTGGGTCTCCAAGCCCAGGACCTGGCAGGATTCCTGGAGGGATCGAAGTTGGTGGAGTTTGCCGTTCCATCTGAAGATCAGGCTAAAGGGATGCCCCCAGGAGTATGCCACTCCTCGCTCTCTCAGGTGTGTGATTACCGCTTTGAAGGCCTTCCTCCGTTGTAGAGTGATGGCGGCCAAATCTTGATAAAGGGCTACAGGGTTACCCTGGAATGTAAGGGGCTGGTTCGAGCGTGCCGCTCTCAAAATGCGCTCCTTCAGTGGGAAGTCAGGAAGGAAGGCCAAAATGTCCGGCGGTGGGGCAGGGGTCCGCCTCTGCAGACCCACTCGGTGTGCCCTGTCAATGCGAATGCCAAAGTCTGGTGGTTCACCCAAAATGTCGCGGAAGAGACCCTGGAGATATTGGGTCACGTCTGCCCCTTCTGCCTTCGACGGGACCCCTCTGACGCGGATGTTATTCCGCCGTGAGTGGTTTTCGAGGTCCTCCGCTTGTGCCTGTAGGTCAAGTTGTTGGTCGCGAAGGCGGATGACCTCCTGCTGGAGCTGTTCGATCTCTTCGCCTTTGGTCAGCTCGTTTTCTTCAATTGCCGCAACTCTTTCCCCTATGTCATCAACGTCACGTCGAATTTCTTTTACTTCGCCCGCTACTTCATTTTTGAGCGTCTGGAAGTCTTCGCGTAGGACGTTAAACAGTGATTCCAGGAAAGATCGAGTGATCGGGACATCTCGGCCCTCCGCTCCTTCAGGGGTAGTTGTAGTTGGTGGCGTTCTGCTGCCTTTGTCCCCAGTCAAGGGCCCTTTGATTAGCATCTCCTTTAGGGACCTTTCCCCCTTCCTCCGGGCTGAGGCCATCGTCACGGCGCGCCCTGTGGAGTGGCTAGATATGGTGCCTGTCGTGTGGCATAGGCAGCGTCTCGGTGGGGCCAGTGACTATGGGGAAAGGGCCGTTTGTCTGGCAGTCCCCCGTGTTAGGGGCTGATGGCTTCTCCTCGTTTGCTGCCTGTGTCTTGGGTTAGGGTGGTATTCCAGGAGGCGCTATGGGAGAGTTGGGGCCCCGATGCACCTTCAGTCCTCTGGTCTAGGGTCCGACCAATCGGGGCAGGAGTCGCGTTGCACTCTATCTACGGCTTGCCCATCTGTTCGCTGCTCCTCCGATGGGGCCGGGGCCTCCCGGCCTCCTCTCCCCCCCCACTCCGCCAGTGGCGGGTAGGCGCCGAGGCGTGTACCTCCGGGGGCCTCCTTCAGCTTCTTCTTCTACACTGCTGGGGTGTGGAGTACCCCGACGCCGGCAAACTGTCCCCAAGTGCCTTGTGTCCGCTGTGTGCGCGCTGCCCCCTTGTGCTTTCTCGATCGGGGCCGCCCGTCTCGTGGTCCTGTAGGCATATATAGGAGGACACTCCCCTTCGGCGGCGTAGGCCCCTGACCTCAGTCTTGCCTGCCTGGTTTCGGGCCCCTCCACAGCCCAGCTCTGCGTGGGCGGCCGACCGCCGAAGTGGTGAGTCTCCGGTGGCGCCGGGGCTAGGGGCACAGCGTCGCTCTTCCCGCTCCTCACCGCCCCTGTCCGCACCTTTGGCTCGGGGTGATGGCCGGTGCTCGCGCTCCGTGGGCCTGAAGCCGCGCTCTAGAGTGGTTGTGAAGCCTGGGCACGGGCCTCCGCAGACCCGCTCTGCTGCGCGCCACCGCCTCTGTCGTGTGCGCCGCTGCTCCGGAGGCTCACTCACGTGTGTGCCGAGAGTGTCCTCTGATCACCGCTCCGTCACCACCTCCGCAGTGTTGGCGCCGCATAGACCACTCGACCGGCGTACCCTGGCTCCGGTCCGGGCGCCATTGCTATCGCTGGCCGCGGGAACTTGCAGGCTCCTGTCGTGGAGGCACGGCGGCCGTCGGCACCCGCAGTGCTGCCGCTGTGCTTCTAGTATGTTTACCCCCTACGGGCTGCTCAATCAGAGGGGGATTGCGTATAGAAAGGGCCGGTTTCAGGGGACGAAGACGAGGAGCCCACGGGCTATGCGACCAGTCAGATCGCCATCTTGGCCACGCCCCGGCAATCCTTTTAAAGACATTTTCGAATGTGAGTGCCGGCGGCGACCCACTTGGGTTTTACTGAACCACCAGTCCCAGGAAGCATTGCTTCAGGTGGTTCACCTGAGCATAATTATTACGGGGATTTACTGGTGGTTGCCGCATGCCGGCACGTCACATGGTCTGCCACTGAAGAGGGCGTTGGCCCGAACCGCGTCTGGCAGGGTACCAGAAAAGGACTTTGTTCATGGCGTGTGCCCTTGCTTTGGCGTAATTTCCACCTGGGAGTGCATCCCACCTAGAGGCAACTCTTTTTGTATTTTGTACAGCGGCCTGCCTGGTCGCGGGATTGCACCACCGCGAAACACTTGCTGGTCCGCGGCTGCTTTATTGGGGCAGCTAACTGTGGAACAGGAGGTGCCTCTTATATGCAGGGGTGCCGGCGCGAACATCGGCAATCCTTTTAAAGACATTTTTGAATGTGAGTGCCGGCGGCAACCCACTTGGGTTTTACTGAACCACCAGTCCCAGGAAGCATTGCTTTGGGTGGTTCACCTGAGCATAATTATTACGGGATTTACTGGTGGTTGCCGCATGCCAGCACGTCACATGGTCTGCCACTGAAGAGGGCGTTGGCCCGAAACGCGTCTGGCAGGATACCAGAAAAGGACTTTGTTCATGGCGTGTGCCCTTGCTTTGACGTAATTTCCACCTGGGAGTGCATCCCACCTAGAGGCAACTCTTTTGTATTTTGTACAGCGGCCTGCCTGGTCGCGGGATTGCACAACCGCGAAACACTTGCGGGTCCGCGGCTGCTTTATTGGGGCAGCTAACTGTGGAACAGGAGGTGCCTGTTATATGCAGGGGTGCCGGCGTGAACATCGGCAATCCTTTTAAAGACATTTTTGAATGTGAGTGCCGGCGGCGACCCACTTGGGTTTTACTGAACCACCAGTCCCAGGAAGCATTGCTTCAGGTGGTTCACCTGAGCATAATTATTACGGGGATTTACTGGTGGTTGCCGCATGCCGGCACGTCACATGGTCTGCCACTGAAGAGGGCGTTGGCCCGAAACGCGTCTGGTAGGATACCAGAAAAGGACTTTGTTCATGGCGTGTGCCCTTGCTTTGGCGTAATTTCCACCTGGGAGTGCATCCCACCTAGAGGCAACTCTTTTTGTATTTTGTACAGCGGCCTGCCTGGTCGCGGGATTGCACCACCGCGAAACACTTGCGGTTCCGCGGCTGCTTTATTGGGGCAGCTAACTGTGGAACAGGAGGTGCCTGTTATATGCAGGGGTGCCGGCGCGAACATCGGCAATCCTTTTAAAGAAATTTTTTAATGTGAGTGCCGGCGGCGACCCACTTGGGTTTTACTGAACCACCAGTCCCAGGAAGCATTGCTTCAGGTGGTTCACCTGAGCATAATTATTACGGGGATTTACTGGTGGTTGCCGCATGCCGGCACGTCACATGGTCTGCCACTGAAGAGGGCGTTGGCCCGAAACGCGTCTGGCAGGATACCAGAAAAGGACTTTGTTCATGGCGTGTGCCCTTGCTTTGGCGTAATTTCCACCTGGGAGTGCATCCCACCTAGAGGCAACTCTTTTTGTATTTTGTACAGCGGCCTGCCTGGTCGCGGGATTGCACCACCGCGAAACACTTGCGGGTCCGCGGCTGCTTTATTGGGGCAGCTAACTGTGGAACAGGAGGTGCCTGTTACATGCAGGGGTGCCGGCGTGAACATCGGCAATCCTTTTAAAGACATTTTTGAATGTGAGTGCCGGCGGCGACCCACTTGGGTTTTACTGAACCACCAGTCCCAGGAAGCATTGCTTCAAGTGGTTCACCTGAGCATAATTATTATGGGGATTTACTGGTGGTTGCCGCATGCCGGCACGTCACATGGTCTGCCACTGAAGAGGGCGTTGGCCCGAAACGCGTTGCGCAGGATACCAGAAAAGGACTTTGTTCATGGCGTGTGCCCTTGCTTTGGCGTAATTTCCACCTGGGAGTGCATCCCACCTAGAGGCAACTCTTTTTGTATTTTGTACAGCGGCATGCCTGGTCGCGGGATTGCACCACCGCGAAACACTTGCGGGTCCGCTGCTGCTTTATTGGGGCAGCTAACTGTGGAACACGAGGTGCCTGTTATATGCAGGGGTGCCGGCGCGAACATCGGCAATCCTTTTAAAGACATTTTTGAATGTGAGTGCCGGCGGCGACCCACTTGGGTTTTACTGAACCACCAGTCCCAGGAAGCATTGCTCCCGGTGGTTCACCTGAGCATAATTATTACGGGGATTTACTGGTGGTTGCCGCATGCCGGCACGTCACATGGTCTGCCACTGAAGAGGGCGTTGACCTGAAACGCGTCTGGCAGGATACCAGAAAAGGACTTTGTTCATGGCGTGTGCCCTTGCTTTGGCGTAATTTCCACCTGGGAGTGCATCCCACCTAGAGGCAACTCTTTTTGTATTTTGTACAGCGGCCTGCATGGTCGCGGGATTACACCACCGCGAAACACTTCCGGGTCCGCGGCTGCTTTATTGGGGCAGGTAACTGTGGAACAGGAGGTGCCTGTTATATGCAGGGGTGCCGGCGCGAACATCGGCAATCCTTTTAAAGACATTTTTGAATGTGAGTGCCGGCGGTGACCCACTTGGGTTTTACTGAACCACCAGTCCCAGGAAGCATTGCTTCAGGTGGTTCACCTGAGCATAATTATTACGGGGATTTACTGGTGGTTGCCGCATGCCGGCACGTCACATGGTCTGCCACTGAAGAGGGCGTTGGCCCGAAACGCGTCTGGCAGGATACCAGAAAAGGACTTTGTTCATGGCGTGTGCCCTTGCTTTGGCGTAATTTCCACCTGGGAGTGCATCCCACCTAGAGGCAACTCTTTTTGTATTTTGTACAGCGGCCTGCCTGGTCGCGGGATTGCACCACCGCGATACACTTGCTGGTCCGCGGCTGCTTTATTGGGGCAGCTAACTGTGGAACAGGAGGTGCCTCTTATATGCAGGGGTGCCGGCGCGAACATCGGCAATCCTTTTAAAGACATTTTTGAATGTGAGTGCCGGCGGCAACCCACTTGGGTTTTACTGAACCACCAGTCCCAGGAAGCATTGCTTCAGGTGGTTCACCTGAGCATAATTATTACGGGGATTTACTGGTGGTTGCCGCATGCCGGCACGTCACATGGTCTGCCACTGAAGAGGGCGTTGGCCCGAAACGCGTCTGGCAGGATACCAGAAAAGGACTTTGTTCATGGCGTGTGCCCTTGCTTTGGCGTAATTTCCACCTGGGAGTGCATCCCACCTAGAGGCAACTCTTTTTGTATTTTGTACAGCGGCCTGCCTGGTCGCGGGATTGCACCACCGCGAAACACTTGCGGGTCCGCGGCTGCTTTATTGGGGCAGCTAACTGTGGAACAGGAGGTGCCTGTTATATGCAGGGGTGCCGGCGTGAACATCGGCAATCCTTTTAAAGACATTTTTGAATGTGAGTGCCGGCGGCGACCCACTTGGGTTTTACTGAACCACCAGTCACAGGAAGCATTGCTTCAGGTGGTTCACCTGAGCATAATTATTACGAGGATTTACTGGTGGTTGCCGCATGCCGGCACGTCACATGGTCTGCCACTGAAGAGGGCGTTGGCCCGAAACGCGTCTGGTAGGATACCAGAAAAGGACTTTGTTCATGGCGTGTGCCCTTGCTTTGGCGTAATTTCCACCTGGGAGTGCATCCCACCTAGAGGCAACTCTTTTTGTATTTTGTACAGCGGCCTGCCTGGTCGCGGGATTGCACCACCGCGAAACACTTGCGGTTCCGCGGCTGCTTTATTGGGGCAGCTAACTGTGGAACAGGAGGTGCCTGTTATATGCAGGGGTGCCGGCGCGAACATCGGCAATCCTTTTAAAGAAATGTTTTAATGTGAGTGCCGGCGGCGACCCACTTGGGTTTTACTGAACCACCAGTCCCAGGAAGCATTGCTTCAGGTGGTTCACCTGAGCATAATTATTACGGGGATTTACTGGTGGTTGCCGCATGCCGGCACGTCACATGGTCTGCCACTGAAGAGGGCGTTGGCCCGAAACGCGTCTGGCAGGATACCAGAAAAGGACTTTGTTCATGGCGTGTGCCCTTGCTTTGGCGTAATTTCCACCTGGGAGTGCATCCCACCTAGAGGCAACTCTTTTTGTATTTTGTACAGCGGCCTGCCTGGTTGCGGGATTGCACCACCGCGAAACACTTGCGGGTCCGCGGCTGCTTTATTGGGGCAGCTAACTGTGGAACAGGAATTGCCTGTTACATGCAGGGGTGCCGGCGCGAACATCGGCAATCCTTTTAAAGACATTTTTGAATGTGAGTGCCGGCGGCGACCCACTTGGGTTTTACTGAACCACCAGTCCCAGGAAGCATTGCTTCAGGTGGTTCACCTGAGCATAATTATTATGGGGATTTACTGGTGGTTGCCGCATGCCGGCACGTCACATGGTCTGCCACTGAAGAGGGCGTTGGCCCGAAACGCGTCGCGCAGGATACCAGAAAAGGACTTTGTTCATGGCGTGTGCCCTTGCTTTGGCGTAATTTCCACCTGGGAGTGCATCCCACCTAGAGGCAACTCTTTTTGTATTTTGTACAGCGGCATGCCTGGTCGCGGGATTGCACCACCGCGAAACACTTGCGGGTCCGCGGCTGCTTTATTGGGGCAGCTAACTGTGGAACACGAGGTGCCTGTTATATGCAGGGGTGCCGGCGCGAACATCGGCAATCCTTTTAAAGACATTTTTGAATGTGAGTGCCGGCGGCGACCCACTTGGGTTTTACTGAACCACCAGTCCCAGGAAGCATTGCTCCAGGTGGTTCACCTGAGCATAATTATTACGGGGATTTACTGGTGGTTGCCGCATGCCGGCACGTCACATGGTCTGCCACTGAAGAGGGCGTTGACCCGAAACGCGTCTGGCAGGATACCAGAAAAGGACTTTGTTCATGGCGTGTGCCCTTGCTTTGGCGTAATTTCCACCTGGGAGTGCATCCCACCTAGAGGCAACTCTTTTTGTATTTTGTACAGCGGCCTGCCTGGTCGCGGGATTACACCACCGCGAAACACTTGCGGGTCCGCGGCTGCTTTATTGGGGCAGGTAACTGTGGAACAGGAGGTGCCTGTTATATGCAGGGGTGCCGGCGCGAACATCGGCAATCCTTTTAAAGACATTTTTGAATGTGAGTGCCGGCGGTGACCCACTTGGGTTTTACTGAACCACCAGTCCCAGGAAGCATTGCTTCAGGTGGTTCACCTGAGCATAATTATTACGGGGATTTACTGGTGGTTGCCGCATGCCGGCACGTCACATGGTCTGCCACTGAAGAGGGCGTTGGCCCGAAACGCGTCTGGCAGGATACCAGAAAAGGACTTTGTTCATGGCGTGTGCCCTTGCTTTGGCGTAATTTCCACCTGGGAGTGCATCCCACCTAGAGGCAACTCTTTTTGTATTTTGTACAGCGGCCTGCCTGGTCGCGGGATTGCACCACCGCGAAACACTTGCGGGTCCACGGCAGCTTTATTGGGGCAGCTAACTGTGGAACAGGAGGTGCCTGTTATATACAGGGGTGCCGGCGCGAACATCGGCAATCCTTTTAAAGACATTTTTGAATGTGAGTGCCGGCGGCGACCCACTTGGGTTTTACTGAACCACCAGTCCCAAGAAGCATTGCTTCAGGTGGTTCACCTGAGCATAATTATTACGGGGATTTACTGGTGGTTGCCGCATGCCGGCACGTCACATGGTCTGCCACTGAAGAGGGCGTTGGCCCGAAACGCGTCTGGCAGGATACCAGAAAAGGACTTTGTTCATGGCGTGTGCCCTTGCTTTGGCGTAATTTCCACCTGGGAGTGCATCCCACGTAGAGGCAACTCTTTTTGTATTTTGTACAGCGGCATGCCTGGTAGCGGGATTGCACCACCGCGAAACACTTGCGGGTCCGCTGCTGCTTTATTGGGGCAGCTAACTGTGGAACACGAGGTGCCTGTTATATGCAGGGGTGCCGGCGCGAACATCGGCAATCCTTTTAAAGACATTTTTGAATGTGAGTGCCGGCGGCGACCCACTTGGGTTTTACTGAACCACCAGTCCCAGGAAGCATTGCTCCAGGTGGTTCACCTGAGCATAATTATTACGGGGATTTACTGGTGGTTGCCGCATGCCGGCACGTCACATGGTCTGCCACTGAAGAGGGCGTTGACCCGAAACGCGTCTGGCAGGATACCAGAAAAGGACTTTGTTCATGGCGTGTGCCCTTGCTTTGGCGTAATTTCCACCTGGGAGTGCATCCCACCTAGAGGCAACTCTTTTTGTATTTTGTACAGTGGCCTGCCTGGTCGCGGAATTGCACCACCGCGAAACACTTGCGGGTCCGCGGCTGCTTTATTGGGGCAGCTAACTGTGGAACAGGAGGTGCCTGTTATATGCAGGGGTGCTGGCGCGAACATCGGCAATCCTTTTAAAGACATTTTTGAATGTGAGTGCCGGCGGCGACCCACTTGGGTTTTACTGAACCACCAGTCCCAGGAAGCATTGCTTCAGGTGGTTCACCTGAGCATAATTATTACGGGGATTTACTGGTGGTTGCCGCATGCCGGCACGTCACATGGTCTGCCACTGAAGAGGGCGTTGGCCCGAAACGCGTCTGGCAGGATACCAGAAAAGGACTTTGCTCATGGCGTGTGCCCTTGCTTTGGCGTAATTTCCACCTGGGAGTGCATCCCACCTAGAGGCAACTCTTTTTGTATTTTGTACAGCGGCCTGCCTGGTCGCGGGATTGCACCACCGCGAAACACTTGCCGGTCCGCGGCTGCTTTATTGGGGCAGCTAACTGTGGCACAGGAGGTGCCTGTTATATGCAGGGGTGCCGGCGCGAACATCGGCAATCCTTTTAAAGACATTTTTGAATGTGAATGCCGGTGGCGACCCACTTGGGTTTTACTGAACCACCAGTCCCAGGAAGCATTGCTTCAGGTGGTTCACCTGAGCATAATTATTACGGGGATTTACTGGTGGTTGCCGCATGCCAGCACGTCACATGGTCTGCCACTGAAGAGGGCGTTGGCCCGAAACGCGTCTGGCAGGATACCAGAAAAGGACTTTGTTCATGGCGTGTGCCCTTGCTTTGGCGTAATTTCCACCTGGGAGTGCATCCCAGCTAGAGGCAACTCTTTTTGTATTTTGTACAGCGGCCTGCCTGGTCGCGGGATAGCACCACCGCGAAACACTTGCTGGTCCGCGGCTGCTTTATTGGGGCAGCTAACTGTGGAACAGGAGGTGCCTGTTATATGCAGGGGTGCCGGCGCGAACATCGGCAATCATTTTCAAGACATTTTTGAATGTGAGTGCTGGCGGCGACCCACTTGGGTTTTACTGAACCACCAGTCCCAGGAAGCATTGCTTCAGGTGGTTCACCTGAGCATAATTATTACGGGGATTTACTGGTGGTTGCTGCATGCCGGCACGTCACATGGTCTGCCACTGAAGAGGGCGTTGGCCCGAAATGCGTCTGGCAGGATACCAGAAAAGGACTTTGTTCATGGCGTGTGCCCTTGCTTTGGCGTAATTTCCACCTGGAGGCAACTCTTTTTGTATTTTATTATATATATATATATATATATATATATATATATATATATATATATCGAACAAAATGCTGGCTCTCCCCACTTCCAGCCGGCGAAGAGAGAGTCACGGACTCCGAATTGCATGGCAAAAACAGGTCTTTATTCAGCAAAGCCGTATGGCGCGTTTCGGACAACAAGGTGCCCTTGATCACATGCGGAAACGCAGTCCTCCTGCAGTTTTTATTCTATGTTGTGTCATTTCCCCGTGTCACATGAGTAATAAACATAAACAGCATACTATGTTATACACTTTCACATAGTCTGTTTTTTTCGATCTGCTAGTTCTTCTATTTAGACATTTATATTTTTCCACGCGCTGTACTATTCATTGGTTTCCCCGCAGGCAAAACGAGTGAGTCTTAGAATTAGATTAGTGTGAACATAATCTGATTGCTCATTAGTCAAAGTACGATAAATTAGTAAATGCATATGAATTAAAACAATTTGAAAATATATACATAATTCAAATACAATAAATGTTTTAAATATCTAAAATGCACTGGATGTTAAATAATTAAACATTAAATATTAAATATTAAATGTTAAAACCATGTATTGCTGCATAATGCTTTCTAATATATCTTGCTGATTGTACTGTGCAAAAAAAGCCTTACATGGTTATGCCTGAAATAGCCAAGGTTAGACTGGTGGATATATAGTGGGGTACTATAATGTGGAGTGAAGCTCCTATTACTGCATGAATGCTGTAAACTAACTTAGCTCCCTTATATCATCCTAGTCATCTGTTAGAATAGAAATAGTATAACAGCTAAAAGTGCTGGAAGTGTCTGATGATAAAATAGACTAAAAACTCGGATCGCAGTGTCTATAAAGTGCAAAATTCAGTGCAAAAAAAGTGCTGTTGCTTATAGGTAGGGCAGCCGCCCTGCCAAGCTTGTAAAGTGCTAGTGCTAAAAAAACTAAATCTAATATCAGGATTGTGGGATTAAAAACAATAGATTAGCAGCTGAGAACAGGTATAGAATCCCATCATAACTGAATTAATTCATTCATATGTGTTGAGATTATCTATCTAATGTCTGTGTAATATGTGCATATAACAAGAGATGTGGGATAGCAAGTCACTACTATAAATCATATGTGTTAGGCATACATATTATAGGAAGTTGTGTAGATCCTCCGTGTTGTTGAGCCCATTAGGAAATCTACTGTCTAGTTCGAGGATCATGCGCGATTCCAGTTGGCGCAGAGACCGCTCCCTATTACCTCCTCTGCGCGGATTAGGTACCGCCGTGATCACATAGTATTTGAGACACTTAAGATCGTTATTATGTGCTAACTTAAAGTGTCTGGCAACTGGGTACGCTGTGTCATTGTTAACAATTGCCCGCAGGTGCTGCAATATTCTGACATGCACCTGTAACTTCGTACTACCAACGTACCTGAAGCCACAGGTGCACGTCAGGACATATACAGCGAATTCTGTTCTGCAATTGTAGCTGCCTTTGATCATTATTGCAGTAGGACTGAAGGGGGTCATATATTTTATAGTGTTTTCTCCGAATTTACATGCTCTACAAGTAGAGCATTTGAAGAACCCTTGTCTTGGCTGTAGCCACATTTTACTAGAATGAACCTCAGGGCTACTTTTGACTAATTGGGACCTCATGGAGACACCCTTCCTAAAAGTAATAGTGGGTTTGTCTGTTAGATTAGGTGCCAAAACCGCATCTGTAAGGATTATAGGCCAATTACGTTTGATTATAGACCTGATTTGTCTTTCCTGCTGGTTATAGGTAAGGATGAGTCTAGGTGCGTTAGTGTCCTGCGGTTCAACTGTGGTATTGATCTTTAATCCCAACAGTGAATCTCTGGGTTTCAGAGCCACTTTTGCTAGCGCATCCTTGAGGACTGAGTCACCATATCCTCTGTGTCTGAATCTCATTATTGCTTCCTGTGTGCATCTATCTAGTTCCTGTTCGGTACTGCATATTCTTTTGATTCTCAGGAGTTCCCCATATGGTATACTCCTTACTAGATGCTTTGGATGTTCGCTGTCGGCATGGAGTGTAGAGTTTCCTGCTGTAGCCTTTCTGTGTAGAGTAGTGGCTATATGTCCATTTTTGATAAAAACTCTAACATCTAAAAATTCAATGCTATCTTTACTGATATGTGAAGTGAACTTTAGATTAGCAGAGTTAACATTGATGCTGTTGACAAATACATTTGCACTTTCTACATTTCCTTGCCACACAATAAAAACATCGTCAATATATCTGAGCCAGTATTTAACATGCCTGGCATACATATCTGAGTGTACAGCCCTGAGAGCCTGCTCCTCCCACCAGCCTACCAACAAACAGGCATAACTAGGAGAGAAGCAGGCCCCCATGGCAACACCCTGCAGTTGTCTATATAGATCAGTACCAAACATAAAATAGTTGTTGTTGAGGCACCATGATATACAGTCCATCAGCATTTTGTTGTGTTCATAGCATTCTGCTGGTCTGGTATCTAAAAAGTGTTTGACCGCCATGAGTCCTGTGTGATGTTCTATACACGTATATAGTGACTCAATGTCTAAAGTTATAAATACCATATCATCATCCCATTGGATGTCTTTGATCTTGTTTAGGAAATCTCCTGTACCCTTTACATATGTAGGGAGATCTTTGACCAGTCTTTGTAAAAAGAAGTCCACATACTGTGATATGTGTTCCCCCATGCTGTTTATGGCTGATATTATCGGTCGTCCTGGAATGGGGCTGATGTTTTTATGTATCTTCGGGATAAAATTGATTATTGGAACCACCGGATACTCCACCCATAGAAATTTAAATTCCTCCAATGATATCAAGCCATCTCGTTTAAATTGATGTAACTTTTTTGCCAGAGATTCCTTAGCTTTGTTGTATTCTTTCCAGTTGGATTTGCCATAACATACTCCATCTGAAAGTTGTCTTTGTGCTTCTTTGACATAGTCTACTTTTGGCCATATTATGATATTTCCACCTTTATCTGCTTTTGTGACAACCACCTCATGGTTTTTGCTGAGTTTGTTGATCAGTTTGATATATTCACTTTCTCTGTACTTCTTTTTCCGCTTTTTATGGTTTACTCAATGATATAATTTTTTCATTTCCTCTGTCACTGTCTCATGGAATATGTCAATTGAGTCTTTAGGCATTGCTGGTATAAACGTGGATTTCGATTTGAATGGGCTGCTGCCCGCCCCTCGTTGAGTGATGTCCATTAGCAAAAGCTGCTCTTGCGTTGAGCCTACTGGACTGTGAAGCTCATTTTCATTGTCAGTTTCAGCATTTAATTCATGTACAGTGAACAGTAATGGGATATCTGAAACTTGCAAATTGCCTTTGTTGCTTCGCTCTGTCTGTTTTTCTAATCGATTGGCTTCCAAGCCGTTTTTAATTGTGAAAAACTTTCTAAGTTTCAGTTTGCAGATATAGCTGAACAGATCAATTCTTGTTTGTGCATAGTTAAAGTCATTGGGTGGACAATAGGATAACCCCAATCTTAACACTTGTTTCTCAGCGTTTGTCAATTCCATTGTAGATAGATTAACAATGGTTTTGTCTTCCACAGTGTTCATTTGCGCCAATATCTTCTTTTTGATTTTTGATTTGTGTTTTTTGCGTCTATCTCTCCTTTTTGCGTTCTTGTATTTTCTGATTGCTGCACTTGTTTGCGCGGTCTTAGTGTATTTCGGCGGTCCGTGACTAAAAAATCAACCTCTTCTCCTAGGCTCAGTCTTCTATCTTCCATAATTATAACGGCTGAATTTCTCTGGTTTTGTACGAGTGAAATGTCAGACTAACTATAACGTCCCTGAAACCTGTGGTTTTTTCCGTGAATATCTAAGGTTTTTTAAATGCTCATTTCTAACTATAACGTCCCTGAAACCTGTGGCTTTTTCAGTGAATTTTATATATATGTATTCAATCTCCTCTCACTCTTACAAGGAAGGAATCAGCACTCAGGTTGTAGTTTGGAAGTATTTAATCTGCAAAGGACGTGATCCACGCGTTTTGGCTTGTCCAAACCTTGATAACGATACAAGACGTCATTGTAGCTTCCTTATTTAAATGTACAAATGCCTCCAGTTGCCAACATTAACAAAGGACTACATATTGCTTTAATCCAAAAAGCTGGCGGCCATATTGGCCTGGTTACGATGTGAAAATTCAGGAATTGATACAATAAAGAAAAGAAAACAAGTGTTAATATGCACACAATGTCATTTCAGCATATCTTGCCCCGTGACCGCTGTACCTGTATGTTCGTCAACGTGACTTGTTCACAATAAACATACTTAGGATTGCAAACATCAACATAAACAATGGACTACACATTACTTTAAAGTGAAAGGCTATCGGCTATATTGATCTGTGCACGTTGCGTATTATAATGGTTCTTACACGAAAGAAAAGAAAAAAAAGGGGTGTTAATATACACACACTATCCCTAAATAAAGTTCTAGCGATTATAGTTCCATTCCATTCACAGCTCATTTGAGATGTCATGAGTGATGTCACTGACCATGTCATGAATGATGTACTATTTGAGGTCATAAGCAGTGCATTGCAGGGACGTAAGTTATAGTTAGTTTAGGTAACTATAACTGCTGATTTCACTGGTTTTGTATGAGTGAAATCTGAGTCTAACTATAACGTCCCTGTAATCTTTGTTTTTTTCAGCAAATTTCTAGTTTTTTTTAACGTTAAGTAAGATGCCTATCACAATGGATGGTGGGGGGTTGGAAGCAGGGCCTGGCCTGGCATTGTGCTGCCCCCACCCAAGCTTGCTGCTCCTGCCTCCCCTCCTCCTTGCCATCCATTGTCCAAGTCCATGCCCCTGCTCCCTCATTACAGCCCTGTGTGGCAGTTGTTCTGCCACTGGCCTTCCCGCCTTCTCTGAACAGTTAGCTTGCTGCCCCATCCACCTCCTCCCTATCCTCTGTTGTCTGAATCCATGCACTAGCCTCCTCCCATGCATGGTCTGATGTGCTGCCACTGCCCTCCATTTAGCATGATGTCCCAGTCCACTCCTCCTGCACTCCATTGCCCAATTCTATTCCCCATCATTGACCTCCTGCTTAGCCTCTGTGCTTAGCTTGCTGCCCCTACTCTCCTTCCCCCTGCCCTCCGATGTCTGTGTGCATGCCCCTGCTCCATCCTTTTTGCCCTCCATTTTCATGAACCTGCCCCTCCTATCTACTAGAGTGTTCTGTTGAGATGCCACTCCCCTCCCACCTGCCTAGTATTGTCAGATGACTGTAACCTGTCCCTGCCACCTCCACCCTGCCTGTCCATGTTCCATGCCCCTATCCCCTTCCTCCTGTCCTGCATGGTTCATTTTACTGCCACACCCTTCTGCCCTCCCTGGTCTGTTGTGCTGCAACTGCTCCTCTGCCTTCCCCGCGTGGTCTGTTGTGAGGCCCATTCCCCTGAACTCTCTTGTCTGTGCCCAGCTCCTACCCCTCCCTTCTATCCTCCATGGTCCTTTGTGCATTCCCCTGCCCCCTCCTTCTTGCCCATCATGGCCATTGGGCTGCCACTAACCCTCCCGCTTGCCATGCATGGTCTTCTGTGCTGCCACGGCCCCTCCCACCTTCCCTGTGTGGTCAGCTAGCTGCCCCTGACCCCGTCCCACCTTCCCTCCATGGTCTGTGTGTATGCCATTATAGTCTCACTGTTGCTCTCCATGGTGTGTCTTGCTTCTTGTGCCCATCCTGCCTGACCTCCATGGTCAGCTTCCTGCTCCTGCCCTGCCCCCTTGCCCCCTGCCCTCTGTTTTCCATGTGCAGACCCCTATTCCCTCCCTCCTGGCTTGTCTGTTCCATTGTAATGCCCCTGATCCCTCCCTCCTGCCCTTGATGGCCTGTTATGCTGCAGCTTCCTCTCCTGTCTGTCCATTATGGTCAGCTAGCTGCCATTACCTCTTTCCCCTCTGTTCTCTGTTGTCCATGTGCATGGTCCTGTCCCCTCCCTAATGCTTTCCATGGATTGTTGTGCTGCACTCCCGTCCTGCATGCCCTGTGTGGTGTATTGTGCTGCTGCAAACCCTGATGCCTGCCTTGTAAGGTCAGTTTGGTGCACCTGTCCATGTCCCTCCTGTCCTCTGTTATCCGAGTCCATGTCCCTACCCCAATTCCTCCTGCCTTCCATGATCCAATGTACCATACTTGCTAACATTTTGAACTTGGTAAGAGGGAGATTTGGGGAAAAAAACTGGGGTATTAATTTTCCCCCTTGACTTACATTGAAAAAGAGGAGATTGTAGACAGGAGACAGATCAAATAAAGCCCATTTGGGCTTAAAAACATTGGGCGTTTCCTGGCTGAATCGGGTCTGTTGGCATGTATGGTTGTACTACCACTGCCTCTTCCTTCTGCCATCAATGGTCTATTATATTGCCACAGCCTCTCTTGCCTGTCCTGCATTGTTGGTTTGGTGCCCCTGTCCCCCTTTCCACTGCCCTCCATAGTCTGTTGTGCTGCCACTGCCCTTCCTGCCTGCCCAGTGTGGTCAAATTGTTGCTTCTGCACCCTCCTACCTGCCTTCAATTTTCTGAGTCCGTGCCCCTGGCCTCTGCCTCTCAACAGCATACATGCCAATAGACCCGATTCAGGCGGGAGACTACCGATTTTTCATGCCAAAAATGGCTTTATTTTAGCTGTCTCCCGCCTGAAATTGCATTTTCTACAATAGAAGTCAATGGGGAATTTTCGTTCTCCTGATTTTTTATTTTAAATCTCCCACGTCCCTGTCCTAAAATGTTGGCATGTATGCAACAGTATCCTAATGAACAACTAGATTGCTAACATTCTATATTTATTACAAAAGTGTGGCATGCCTGACGCCATCTTGATAAAATCAAAACTGTAATACCTAGAGCATTTCCTTTAGAAATTACAGAAATGAGAGGATCTTATTTGCATCGAAATTATGGTTAGTGCTCTAAAAAACTAAAATGAGGACATATTTTCTGAGTTTTCAAATAGCGACAAAGCACTTTTGAATTATTTGTTATCTTTATGTTTTTTTATCCAGTTGACCACTTGATTAAATGTTGCACTTAGGGGAGAGGATGTGGTGTTAATTCCAGAGCTGCAGACTCTGCAACTGGGGAACCAGGTTGGAGTTTCTGCTTCAGCTCGACATTCTGTGATTCTGGTCAATTCACTTAATCTCCCCATGTCTACAACCAAAATGAATTTGTCCTTGTGTGATGTAACCAATGCTCATGTAAAGCACTCCAATACCTGACCAGTCTGCACTATATAAAACTGCAAAAAAAACAAAAAATAAAAAGTGGTTTGCACACTTCTGTCATTGGGCTATACGTGGGCTACATCTGGGTGATATTTGTGCTACATTTGGGCTCTTTTGTCTCTGGTGGCCATCTTGGGAGACTATTTGTTATGAAGTTTCCTAATTTCCTCATTTACTGCAGTCTCCTCAGTAGGAAAAACTTTCAGTTTTTTACTTTGATTCCATCAAGAAGGCATTCAGATGTGTCACACATTTGCCATAAATTCAGAATGTTAGCACTCTAGTTGCTCACTAGATCACTGTAGTAAAGCTACTGCTCACCAGGGAAATCTGCTGCTGATATTGAAAGTGCATGTTTCAGTCTGCATGTCAGACTTTTTTAATGAAATAGAAGAGGATTTGAGAAGTCACTCAAAATGTGCCCTAATTTTTCTTTCTGCAGCACTAATCATAATTTCTATGGCAAAATGAATCCCCTCATTTTGTTCCTTTTTAAATTAAATGTTTTAAGTGTTACCAGTTTATTCCAATCAAGATGGCTTCAGGTGTGCCATACTTTTGTCATAAGTAAGACTGTTAGCGCTCTAGTTGTTCTTTAGAACACTCTGGGACATTCTGTCATTGGGCTGTACGTGGGCTACATCTGGGTGATATTTGTGCTACATTTGGGCTCTTTTGTCTCTGGTGGCCATCTTGGGAGACTTATTTGTTATGAAGTTTCCTAATTTCCTCATTTACTGCAGTCTCCTCAGTAGGAAATACTTTCAGTTTTTTACTTTGATTCCATCAAGAAGGCATTCAGATGTGTCACACATTTGCCATAAATTCAGAATGTTAGCACTCTAGTTGCTCATTAGATCACTGTAGTAAAGCTACTGCTCACCAGGGAAGTCTGCTGCTGGTATTGAAAGTGCATGTTTCAGTCTGCATGTCAGAACATTTTAATGAAATAGAAGAGGATTTGAGAAGTCACTCAAAATGTGCCCTAATTTTTCTTTCTGCAGCACTAATCATAATTTCTATGGCAAAATGAACCCCCTCATTTTTTTCCTTTTTAAATTAAATGTTTTAAGTGTTACCACTTTATTCCAATCAAGATGGCTTCAGGTGTGCCATACTTTTGTCATAAGTAAGACTGTTAGCGCTCTAGTTGTTCTTTAGATCACTCTGGGAAGCTGCAGTAGAACACAAAGGAATCAACTGACAGTCTCTGCCCTTGTTGGATATACATGTTTTACTGAGAATGTCAGACTTCATTCTCACATGACTGAGAAAGATAATGTGAATTTACAGAAAATATGCTCTCATTTTCAGCTTCTAGATCACCTTCCAAACCTCTATGGGAAAAGTATGAGAAAATAGTTTTCTCTCAAACATGATTCATGATATCCCAGCAGAAGGCTTTTTCATAGAGTAAAATCACCTTAGAACACACTACAATTTCTAAAATTAGTATGGTACCATCAACAAATGATTTATAATGTAACTAAAGTCTTATCACCCTTTATACGTTCTCCTTTTGGTGACCCTCAAAACCTTCCATTCACTACAATGCATTTTAATGGGGTGCTATCATGTATATTGGTCCCAAGATGGCTGCCAACACTTCTTGGATGAAGTGCTGACAGCCAATCAGATCTCACGATGAGATGTGTAGTTAGGCTCCGCCCAGATATATACATTTATTTTTCCTTTAATATTTAAAAAACTACTGAACGGATTTACACCATTTATAAAAAAGGGCGCTTTCTGAACCAAGAGCTACCTTTTTGCCAAATTTGGTGTAATTCCTTTCAGCAGTTTGGGCTGTAGCCTTGTCTAAAGTTTCCTATGGAAATTAATATGGGGAAAACGCATTTTGGGACTCCCCTTTTTTCTCGGCCCCCGTTTGACGAATCACCCCGAAACTTTTAAGACAGGAGCTGACCTGAGCGGGCCATTAGTTTTGAAAATTTTGCGAAGATTCGTCAAACAGCGCCAAAGATATTGGCAAAAGAAAAAACGCTTTTTGAATAGAAACAAGGTCCTAACTATAGCTACCTACTGGCGACCGCGCTCCGTTTGTGGTGAGGATTCCCAGGTGGTTGACGGAGTTGTTGTGGATTAATAAAGCCGGTTTGGTCTCCTCCGGCTTAACACGGACCCCCTCGCTATCTTGTGTGCGGCCGCCATCAAAGGAGCGATCGCTTGGATTCAAGCATTTCAAGAATCCGGGAGGATTATTGGCGGCGCTACCCCCGACTGATGATAAACAGATAGCTGTGATACCCAGCAACCGTGAAGCCGCTGCCAGGTAGGCGACTACGGGTCGAAAGACACGGGAGTGCGCTGGTTTGGCGGTGGGCTGAAGGTGAGGGGTAATCTGCTATGTAAACAGTATTTGTCGGGTAGCGAGGTTTTGCAGCGATACTACGGCGTAGCCAGCATTGGCAGGTGCTCCGTTACTGGTATCTGAAAAGTTTCATACAAACATTTAGATTTTGCTCACAAAGACCATGACAGCCGACGCGCTCCGAGAACGTGAAGCGGCGGCAGCTGATATGTTTGACGATAGTAAAAGGCCAATACTGGACTCACTATCCCAGAATGCAACAGTTGGGCCAAAAAATACAAGCCTTAAAGATAAAATCAGACAATTAGAAAAACTTATGAGAGCTGAGCAGAAAAAATGGTGGGAGGCCACGTCTCTCCAACGTTACGTGGAAGTTGGTAGGGTGCCAAGAGGACTAAGAATACTGATAGCTCCCAGTTATGAGGACCCCGACAGGGAGATGATGAATGAATGGGCAGAAACCAATCTGGACTCTTCATGTAGGCTACTGGTAATCCTGGTGAAATACGCAGTTAAAGACCGTGCCAAATTGCTGGAAAAAATTGAAGAACTTAATGAGGAAATATTGAACTTGGGGCAACCAGATGAAACTAACAAACTTAAGGATGACATGACGAAGAGACTTAAAAAGGAGGAAGAGGTTATAAGAGAAAGAAAAGCGTTCAAATTTCATAGGGACCGTATGGACTATGAAAGTGGACGTATATATTCACTTTCGCAAAAAAATATGATTCATTGAAAGTATCCAAATACGGAGGAGGACAGTCAGACAAACGAGCACCAGGGGCCAGAGCAAAGGTAGCAGAAACTTCATCAAATTCAGAGCTCAGCTCAGCTCCCGAAAGTGAATCTGAAGTCGATGCTCGCAAACAGGCGCTCCATCAGATTCCATCCAAAATTTCACTGGCCGAAGAAGTTGATTTTTTAGTAATAGAGCGCAGGCAAACCCTGCGCCCACGATATCAGCTAAACAAAACAAGAGTGGAACAACCAAACGCCGGGAAAGACGGCGGGCCAGGAAGCGAAGATACAAACAGTGCATTGCAGCAGAGGCAACAAAAGAGGAGAAATTGGAGACGTTAAGGCAACAAGAGCACAGTGCTAATCTAACAGTAATAAATCTCACAGACGTCGTCCTAAATAAAGCGGAACAACAACTCCTGTCCTTAGGTCTCTCCTATTGCCCGGAAAGTTCTTTCAATTACGCCAAAACGAGATTTGATATTTACAAAAGTGTAAGAAAACTAAAATTAAAGAAACACTTTTTTCAGCAAAATCTAGACCGTGGTAGTCACAGATTGGAAGCAGAAATAGCTCAGGTCTCACAAAACGAACCAAATGCCCTGGAAGAACTTCCATTCAACCTGACCCTGTCGGACTTACCTGTACTTAAAGACATGCAAGAGTTAGCAAATGAGAACACTATGTCTAACATGATGCCAGTAATAGATGTGAGGCTGGGCAATATGGACCAACAAATAAGATTGAAAACACCTTTTAAACCACGCTCTACGTTTAATCCTGTGATGATTAAAGATTCGATTGATATCTTTCACGATAATGTGATAAACGGTATCAAAAAATTGAATTATAAAGTACAGAATTCTACTGAACAAAAAAGTAATAAAAGGGAAATACAATTTCACTCACTTATGAACAAACTAAATAAGAATTCAGATATTGTCATCCGCAATGCTGATAAAGGAGGTAATGTAGTTTTATGGAAGAAGATCGACTACATCAATGAGGCCATGAAACAACTTAAAGATACTGATTGTTACCGCCGCAGTGACTATCAAACTCTTCGAAAAACAACCCAGGATTTCAACACAAAGTTAATTGGATGGAAGAATGCAGGATTGCTAACTCAGGATGAATTCCAATACATGAAAAATGACAAGCCAGTAGTGCCAATCCTGTATTTTATACCCAAAATTCATAAGAATGCCCAAGTTCCACCAGGGAGGCCTATAATTTCTGCCCGTAGAAGCCTTTTGGAAAATACCTCGAAATATATAGACTATTACCTACAGGATCATGTTCATAAGTTGACCTCCTACATAAAAGATACTAGTGATTTTCTAGAGAAATTGATGAACTTCACCTGGCGAACAGAATACCTGTTAATAACTTTGGACGTAACATCCCTTTATACCTCTATTAATCACAAAGATGGCCTAAGAGCGCTCGAATATTATCTTGCTAAAAGAGGACCTGAACATGCACTGCACAGCACAATGCTTTTAAAAATGGTTGAATTCTGTTTATGTAATAATCTATTTTTATTTCAGAACAATGTGTACCAACAATTGCGAGGGGTAGCTATGGGGGCCAGCTTCTCCCCCAGCTACGCGTGTTTACACATGGGTTGGTGGGAGGAGCTGGTCCTCCTACGAGACCATATACCCCAGGTAACTAACAATGTCAAGGTCTGGTGGAGGTACATTGATGACCTCTTTGTAATTTGGGATGGGTCAGCTATCGAAGCAGAGCATTTTATTGAGGGGCTCAATAGCAATCAACTAAATCTGCATTTCACAGCTTCCATAAGCAATATAAGTGTCAATTTCTTAGATGTAGAGGTTTTCATAAAGGATGGCAAACTAGAGACCAAATTGCATAGAAAACCTACAGCCGGAAACGCAGTTCTGCATGCTGGCAGCGCGCACCCTAAGCATCTCATCCACAGCATTCCCTATGGGGAGATGCTTAGACTTAGACGGATTTGCAGCTGCCAGGAAGATCTAAACATGGCTCAAAACAGCAGCAAATTAAGATTCCTAGAAAGGGGATATACAATCAAATGCATTGATGCAGCAATACACAAAAGCAGGTTGAAATCCAGGGAAACACTACTCAAAAAAGGAAAAGAAAAAGACAAAGAACTAGATAAAGAGGGAGGTCCGGACCTAACTGTAAACACTGGTAGATCCGAGGAAGTTGATATTTTCAGATTCATCCTCCAATATAACAAACAGGAAAAACAGGTTAGAAAGATCATAACCAAAAATTGGCCCCTGGTTCTCAGCGACCCCACAATTGGTCATCTGTTTTCTAACAAGCCAGCAATCACTTATAGTAGGGCTACATCTATGAGAGACATTGTGGTTCACAATGACCCGGGTGCCCCAAACAAAAGTACGTGGTTGACGCAAAGAAAGGGGTTCTTCAAATGTAAAACATGTAAGGCCTGCCAATATGGCAGTAACAAAACGACATACAGAACCCCTTTTAATGATAAGGATATACCTATCAACAAATTTCTCAGCTGCAAGTCTGACTATGTCATCTATGTGCTGGAGTGCCCTTGTAGGCTACGCTATATTGGTAGTACTATATTACAAGGTCATAAAAGGGTACTCCAGCACATTAGAGCCATAAAAAACAGAGACCAGGCCTATCCTGTTGCCAGACACTTCGGTGAGATACACAATGCAGACCCAAAAGGCTTGAGCTATTATTTAATAGACTCTATTCCTCTCAACAAGAGAGGGGGGACAGAGAAAAAATGCTCAGACATCTGGAGTCTAACTACATAATTAATCTTGATACCAAACAGCCTAATGGTCTGAACGCCACTGAAGAATTATATACTTGTCTGTAATCTCAGGATCAATTAAAGAGTCACAGTTACGACATATTGTCCTAAATAACATCGGTATTGCATTTCATCGCACAACTGTCATTACGACAATAAAGTTGTTTTATTTACATTTTTACTGCCACCGCATATCACAATGTTTTTACACATAAGGTTAGGTAGTTTTTTCTTTCTCCTTTTTTCCCCGTTCTTTTTTCACTAATAGTTATAAGGTTTTAATCATCAAATCATGGTATTGCACTGGTATTAAGCACTTTAATAGTAATAGGTTTACATGAATTGTTTACATTATATGTACTGTATTTGCGTATTTTGCACTTTTCTGATTAGTCATTAATAATGTATAATAACAGCAAAAAATTTAGACAATGATGCTTCAAATGTTATGAAAGAGGCCACATTAGTACATTATTTTTATGTATTTTAGTATCAGTTTTAAGTGCTTTTACAAATTTTCAGTACTATTTCAAGACGGATATTTTAGCATATTTTAAATGGCTATTTTGATGACGCAACCCGTTGAGGTATTATACCTGGATGTTAATTATCTATTTAGACAAATTGAGAGATTGCGTCTCAAAACCTACAATCTAAATTTAAACTCATATCTAAAGTCTGTTGTTCATTTCTATGTATTTTAACTTATAGGCACTTGTCACTTTAAGAGAACACATGGTTAAGCATATAGAGAAAAAAACGTTATAAAGTACTACCCACCTGACAGAGCGTGTCATGTGATCAAGGCCCTTGACGGGCTGAAACGCGTCATGGCTGTAGAGGTCGGAGAGCACTAATAAACTGTTCTGCACCAATTTGTGGTCCGTGCTCCGTTTGTGGTGAGGATTCCCAGGTGGTTGACGGAGTTGTTGTGGATATATATATATATATATATATATATATATATATATATATATATATATATATATATATATATATATATATATATATATTATCTACTGGCGGTCGCCAGTAGATAGTTATAGTTAGGACCTATTTTCCATAGGAAATCCGCGACATTCTATTTGAAATAACTCTTAGCGTCGGTTGACGAATCTTCGCGAAATTTTCAAACTTTATGGCCCGCTCCGGTCCGCTCCTACCCTGAAAGTCTCAGGGTGATTCGTCAAGCGGGGCCGAAAAAAGGGGGTCCCAAAACGTGTTTTCCCCATTCATTTTCCCATAGGAAACTTTAGACACGGCTACAGCCCGAACTGCTGAACGGAATTACACCAAATTTGGCAAAGAGGTAGTTCTTGGTTCAGAAAGAACCCTTTTGTTAAATGGTGTAAATCCGTTCAGTAGTTGCGGAGAAATTAAAAAAATAAGAGTCAAAAATCAATTTCCCATAGGAAACTTTACGCAAGGCTACAGCCCGTACTGCTGAACGGAATTACACCAAATTTGGCAAAGAGGTAGTTCTTGGTTCAAAAAGAACCCTTTTTGTTAAATGGTGCAAATCCGTTCAGTAGTTGCTGAGAAAATCAAAAGTAAAAACACATATATCTGGGCGGAGCCTAACCACATATGTCATCGTGAGATCTGATTGGCTGTCAGCACTTCATCCTGGAATTGCTGGCAGCCATCTTGGGACCAATATAAATAATAGTACCCCTTTGAAATGCATTGTAGTGAATCGAAGATTTTGAGGGTTACCAAAAGGAGAACTATAAAGGGTGATAACAGACTTTAGTTACATTAGAATTCATTTGTTGATGGTACCATACTAATTTCAGGAATTGTGGTGTGTTCTAAGGTGATTTTACCCTGTGAAAAACCTTCTGCTGGGATATCATGAATCATGTTTGAGAGAAAACTATTTTCACATGCTTGTCCCATACAGTTTTGGAAGGTGCCCCAGAAGCTAAAATGAGAGCATATTTTCTGTAAATTCACATTATCTTTCTCAGTCATGTGAGAATGAAGTCTGACATTCTCAGTAAAACATGTACATCCAACAAGGGCAGAGACTGTCAGTTGATTCCTTTGTGTTCTACTGCAGCTTCCCAGAGTGTTCTAAAGAACAACTAGAGTGCTAACAGCCTTACTTATGACAAAAGTATGGCACACCTGAAGCCATCTTGATTGGAATAAACTGGTAACACTTAAAACATTTAATTTAAAAAGGAACAAAATGATGGGGTTCATCTTGTCATAGAAATTATGGTTAGTGCTCTGGAAAGAAAAATTAGGACATGTTTCAAGTGTGATCTCAAATATCTTCCTGTTATATTTCAACAGGAGCAGCCTGTCAGTTGATGCCTTTGTGTTCTACTGCAGCTTCCCAGAGTGTTCTAAAGAACAACTAGAGCGCTAACAGTCTTACTTATGACAAAAGTATGGCACACCTGAAGCCATCTTGATTGGAATAAACTGGTAACACTTAAAACATTTAATTTAAAAAGGAACAAAATGAGGGGGTTCATTTTGCCATAGAAATTATGGTTAGTGCTGTAGAAAGAAAAATTAGGACATGTTTTAAGTGAGATCTCAAATATCTTCCTGTTATATTTCAACAGGAGCAGCCTGTCAGTTGATGCCTTTGTGTTCTACTGCAGCTTCCCAGAGTGTTCTAAAGAACAACTAGAGTGCTAACAGCCTTACTTATGACAAAAGTATGGCACACCTGAAGCCATCTTGATTGGAATAAACTGGTAACACTTAAAACATTTAATTTAAAAAGGAACAAAATGAGGGGTTCATTTTGCCATAGAAATTATGGTTAGTGCTGCAAAAAGAAAATTTAGTGCATGTTTTAAGTGAGATCTCAAATCCTCTTCTATTTCATTAGAAAATTCTGACATGCAGACTGAAACAATCACTTTCAATACCAGCAGTAGACTTCCAGTTAACTCCTTGGTGAGCAGTAGCTTTACTACAGTGATCTAATGAACAGCTAGAGTAATAACATTCTGAATTTATGGCAAATGTGTGACACATCTGAATGCCTTCTTGATGGAATCAAAGTAAAAAACTGAAAGCATTTCCTACTGAGGAGACTGCAGTAAATGAGGAAATTAGGAAACTTCATAACAAAGAAGTCTTACAAGATGGCCACCAGTGAAAAAGAGCCCAAATGTAGCACAAATATTACCGAGATGTAGCCCACATATAGCCCAATGACAAAAGTGTGCAAAACACTTTTTATTTTTAGTTTTTTTGTAGTTTTATGTAGTGCAGACTGGTCAGGTATTGGAGCGTTGCATCTTAAAACATGACCCCCTACACTACAAAAACACCACTGCACTACCCTAAACCCTAAAACACTACCCCAGCACAACCCCCTACACTACACAAGCACCACTGCACTATCCTAAACCCTAAAACACTACCCCCAGCATGACCCCCTACACTACACAAACACCACTGCACTACCCTAAACCCTAAAACACTACCCCAACACCACTGCACTAACCTAAATCCTAAAACACTACCCCCAGCATGACCCCTACACTACCCAAACACCACTGCACTACCCTAAAACATGACCCCTACACTACACAAACACCACTGCACTACCCTGAACCCTAAAACACTACCCCCAGCACGACCCCCTACACAAGCACCACTGCACTACCCTAAACCCTAAAACACTACACCCAGCACGACCCCCTACACTACACAAACACCACTGCACTACCTTAAACCCTAAAACACTACCCCTGGCACGACCCCCTACACTGCCCGAACACCACTGCACTGCCCTAAACCCTGAAACACCACCCCCAGCACGACCCCTACACTGCCCGAACACCACTGCACTGCCCTAAACCCTGAAACACCACCCCCTGCACGACCCCCTACACTGACCGAACACTACTGCACTGCCCTAAACCCTGAAACACCATCCCCAGCACGACCCCTACACTTCACGAACACCACTGCACTGCCCTAAACCCTGAAACACCACCCCCAGCATGACCCCCTACACTGCCCGAACACCACTGCACTGCCCTAAACCCTGAAACACCACCCCCTGCACGACCCCCTACACTGCCCGAACACTACTGCACTGCCCTAAACCCTGAAACGCCATCCCCAGCACGACCCCTACACTGCACGAACACCACTGCACTGCCCTAAACCCTGAAACACTACCCCCAGCAAGACCCCTACACTGCCCGAACACCACTGCACTGCCCTAAACCCTGAAACACCACCCCCAGCAAGACCCCCTACACTGCCCGAACACCACTGCCCTAAACCCTGAAACACCACCCCCAGCAAGACCCCCTACACTGCCCGAACACCACTGCACTGCCCTAAACCCTGAAACACCAGCCCCAGCACGACCCCTACACTGCCCGAACACCACTGCACTGCCCTAAACCCTGAAACACCACCCCTGCACGACCCCCTACACTGCCCGAACACCACTGCACTGCCCTAAACCCTGAAACACCACCCCCAGCACGACCCCCTACACTGCCCGAACACCACTGCACTGTCCTAAACCCTGAAACACCACCCCTGCACGATCCCTTACACTGCCCGAACACTACTGCACTGCCCTAAACCCTGAAACACCACCCCCAGCACGACCCCCTACACTGCACGAACACCACTGCACTGCCCTAAACCCCGAAACACTACCCCCAGCAAGACCCCTACACTGCCCGAACACCACTGCCCTAAACCCTGAAACACCACCCCCAGCAAGACCCCCTACACTGCCCGTACACCACTGCACTGCCCTAAACCCTGAAACACCACCCCCAGCATGACCCCCTACACTGCCCGAACACCACTGCACTGCCCTAAACCCTGAAACACCACCCCCAGCACGAGCCCCTACACTGCCCGAATACCACTACAGTGCCCTAAACCATGAAAAACCAGCCCCAGCACGACCCCCTACACTGCCCAAACACCACTGCACTGCCCTAAACCCTGAAACACCACCCCCAGCACGACCCCCTACACTGCCCGAACACCACTGCACTGCCCTAAACCCTGAAACACCAGCCCCAGCACAACCCCGTACACTGCCTGAACACCACTGCACTGCCCTAAACCCTGAAACACCAGCCCCAGCACGACCGCCTACACTGCCCGAAAACCACTGCACTGCCCTAAACCCTGAAACACCAGCCCCAGCACGACCCCCTACACTACCCGAACACCACTGCACTACCCTAAACCCTCAAACACCAGCCCCAGCACGACCCCCTACACTGCCCGAACACCACTGCACTGCCCTAAACCCTGAAACACCAGCCCCAGCAAGACCCCTACACTGCCCGAACACCACTGCACTGCCCTAAACCCTGAAACACCACCCCCAGCAAGACCCCCTACACTGCCCGAACACCACTGCACTAAAGCCTGAAACACCACCCCAACAAGACCACCTACACTGGCCGAACACCATTGCACTGCCCTAAACCCTGAAACACCACCCCCTGCACGACCCCCTACACTGCCCAAACACCACTGCACTGCCCTAAACCCTGAAACACCACCCCTGCACGACCCCCTACAGTGCCCGAACACCACTGCACTGCCCTAAACCCTGAAACACCACCCCTCAGCCCGACACCCTACACTGCCCGAACACCACTGCACTGCCCTAAACCCTGAAACACCACCCCCAGCATGACCCCCTACACTGCCCGAACACCACTGCACTGCCCTAAACCCTGAAACACCACCCCCTGCACGACCTCCTACACTGCCGGAACACCACTGCACTGCCCTTAACCCTGAAACACCACCCCCAGCACGACCCCCTACACTGCCCGAACACCACTGCACTGCCCTAAACCCTGAAACATCAACCCCAGCAAGACCCCTACACTGCCTGAACACCACTGCCCTAAACCCTGAAACACCACCCCTACACTGCACGAACACCACTGCACTGCCCTAAACCCTGAAACACCACCTCCAGCAAAACCCCATACACTGCCTGAACACCATTGCTCTGCCCTAAATCCTGAAACACTAGCCCCAGCATGACCCCCTACACTGCCCAAACACCACTGCACTGCCCTAAACCCTGAAACACCACCCCCAGCACGACCCCCTACACTGCCCGAAAACCACTGCACTGCCCTAAACCCTGAAACACCAGCCCCAGCAAGACCCCTACACTGCCCGAACACCACTGCACTGCCCTAAACTCTGAAACACCAGCCCCAGCATGACCCCCTACACTGCCCGAACACCACTGCACTGCCCTAAACCCTGAAACACCAGCCCCAGCACGACCACCTACACTGCCCGAACACCACTGCACTGCCCTAAACCCTGAAACACCAGCCCCAGCATGACCCCCTACACTGCCCGAACACCACTGCACTGCCCTAAACCCTGAAACACCAGCCCCAGCACGACCCCTACACTGCCCGAACACCACTATACTGCCCTAAACCCTGAAACACCAGCCCCAGCACGACCCCCTACACTGCCCAAACACCACTGCACTGCCCTAAACCCTGAAACACCACCCCCTGCATGACCCCCTACACTGCCTGAACACCACTGCACTGCCCTAAACCCTGAAACACCACCCCCTGCAGCACCCCCTACACTGCCCGAACACCACTGCACTGCCCTAAACCCTGAAACACCACCCCGTGCACCGCCCCTACACTGCCCGAACACCACTGCACTGCCCTAAACCCTGAAACACCACCCCCAGCACGACCCCCTTTACTGCTCGAACACCACTGCACTGCCCCAAACCCTGAAACACCACCCCCAGCACGACCCCCTACACTGCCCGAACACCACTGCCCTAAACCCTGAAACACCACCCCCTGCACGACCCCCTACACTGCCCGAACACCACTGCACTGCCCTAAACCCTGAAACACCACCCCCTACACTGCCCGAACACCACTGCACTGCCCTAAACCCTGAAACACCACCCCCAGCACGACCCCCTACACTGCCCGAACACCACTGCACTGCCCTAAACCCTAAAACACCACCCCAGCATTACCCCCTACACTGCCCAAACATCACTGCACTGCCCTAAACCCTAAAATACTACCCCCAGCACAACCCCCTACACTACCCGAACACGACTGCACTGCCCTAAACCCTCAAACACTACCCCCAGCACGACCCCCTACACTACCCGAACACCACTGCACTGCCCTAAACCCTAAAACACTCCCCCAGCACGACCCCCTACACTACCCGAACACCACTGCACTGCCCTAAACCCTAAAACACTCCCCCAGCACGACCCCCTACACTGCCCAAACACCACTGCACTGCCCTAAACCCTAAAACACTACCCCCGCATGACCCCCTACACTACCCAAACACCAATGCACTACCCTAATCCCTAAAACACTACTCCCGCATGACCCCCTACACTACCCTAAACCCTAAAACACTACCCCCGCACGACTCCCTACACTACCCAAAGACCACTGCACTACCCTAAACCCTAAAACATGACCTCCTACACTACACAAACACCACTGCACTACCCTAAACCCTAAAACACTACCCCCTACACTACACAAACACCACTGCACTACCCTAAACCCTAAAACACTACCCCCAGCAGTACCCCTATACTACCCAAACACCACTGCACTAACCTAAACCCTAAAACACTACCCCCAGCAGTACCCCCTACACTACCTAAACACCACTGCACTACCCTAAATCACTACCCCCAGCATGACCCCCTACACTACCCAAACACCACTGCACTGCCCTAAACCCTAAAACACTACCCCCAGCATGACCCCCTACACTACCCAAACACCAATGCACTACCCTAATCCCTAAACACTACCCCCGCATGACCCCCTACACTACCCTAAACCCTAAAACACTACCCCCGCACGACTCCCTACACTACCCAAAGACCACTGCACTACCCTAAACCCTAAAACATGACCTCCTACACTACACAAACACCACTGCACTACCCTAAACCCTAAAACACTACCCCCTACACTACACAAACACCACTGCACTACCCTAAACCCTGAAACACCACCCCCAGCAAGACCCCCTACACTGCCCGAACACCACTGCACTAAAGCCTGAAACACCACCCCCAGCAAGACCACCTACACTGGCCGAACACCATTGCACTGCCCTAAACCCTGAAACACCAACCCCTGCACGACCCCATACACTGCCCGAACACTACTGCACTGCCCTAAACCCTGAAACGCCATCCCCAGCACGACCCCCTACACTGCACGAACACCACTGCACTGCCCTAAACCCTGAAACACTACCCCCAGCAAGACCCCCTACACTGCCCGAACACCACTGCACTGCCCTAAACCCTGAAACACCACCCCCAGCAAGACCCCTACACTGCCCGAACACCACTGCACTGCCCTAAACCCTGAAACACCAGCCCCAGCACGACCCCTACACTACCCGAACACCACTGCACTGCCCTAAACCCTGAAACACCACCCCCTGCACGACCCCCTACACTGCCCGAACACCACTGCACTGCCCTAAACCCTGAAACACCACCCCCAGCACGACCCCCTACACTGCCCGAACACCACTGCACTGTCCTAAACCCTGAAACACCACCCCTGCACGATCCCTTACACTGCCCGAACACTACTGCACTGCCCTAAACCCTGAAACACCACCCCCAGCACGACCCCCTACACTGCACGAACACCACTGCACTGCCCTAAACCCCGAAACACTACCCCCAGCAAGACCCCCTACACTGCCCGAACACCACTGCCCTAAACCCTGAAACACCACCCCCAGCAAGACCCCCTACACTGCCCGTACACCACTGCACTGCCCTAAACCCTGAAACACCACCCCCAGCATGACCCCCTACACTGCCCGAACACCACTGCACTGCCCTAAACCCTGAAACACCACCCCCAGCACGAGCCCCTACACTGCCCGAATACCACTACAGTGCCCTAAACCATGAAAAACCAGCCCCAGCACGACCCCCTACACTGCCCAAACACCACTGCACTGCCCTAAACCCTGAAACACCACCCCCAGCACGACCCCCTACACTGCCCGAACACCACTGCACTGCCCTAAACCCTGAAACACCAGCCCCAGCACAACCCCGTACACTGCCTGAACACCACTGCACTGCCCTAAACCCTGAAACACCAGCCCCAGCACGACCGCCTACACTGCCCGAAAACCACTGCACTGCCCTAAACCCTGAAACACCAGCCCCAGCACGACCCCCTACACTACCCGAACACCACTGCACTACCCTAAACCCTCAAACACCAGCCCCAGCACGACCCCCTACACTGCCCGAACACCACTGCACTGCCCTAAACCCTGAAACACCAGCCCCAGCAAGACCCCCTACACTGCCCGAACACCACTGCACTGCCCTAAACCCTGAAACACCACCCCCAGCAAGACCCCCTACACTGCCCGAACACCACTGCACTAAAGCCTGAAACACCACCCCAACAAGACCACCTACACTGGCCGAACACCATTGCACTGCCCTAAACCCTGAAACACCACCCCCTGCACGACCCCCTACACTGCCCAAACACCACTGCACTGCCCTAAACCCTGAAACACCACCCCCTGCACGACCCCCTACAGTGCCCGAACACCACTGCACTGCCCTAAACCCTGAAACACCACCCCTCAGCCCGACACCCTACACTGCCCGAACACCACTGCACTGCCCTAAACCCTGAAACACCACCCCCAGCATGACCCCCTACACTGCCCGAACACCACTGCACTGCCCTAAACAATGAAACACCACCCCCTGCACGACCTCCTACACTGCCGGAACACCACTGCACTGCCCTTAACCCTGAAACACCACCCCCAGCACGACCCCCTACACTGCCCGAACACCACTGCACTGCCCTAAACCCTGAAACATCAACCCCAGCAAGACCCCCTACACTGCCTGAACACCACTGCCCTAAACCCTGAAACACCACCCCCTACACTGCACGAACACCACTGCACTGCCCTAAACCCTGAAACACCACCTCCAGCAAAACCCCATACACTGCCTGAACACCATTGCTCTGCCCTAAATCCTGAAACACTAGCCCCAGCATGACCCCCTACACTGCCCAAACACCACTGCACTGCCCTAAACCCTGAAACACCACCCCCAGCACGACCCCCTACACTGCCCGAAAACCACTGCACTGCCCTAAACCCTGAAACACCAGCCCCAGCAAGACCCCTACACTGCCCGAACACCACTGCACTGCCCTAAACTCTGAAACACCAGCCCCAGCATGACCCCCTACACTGCCCGAACACCACTGCACTGCCCTAAACCCTGAAACACCAGCCCCAGCACGACCACCTACACTGCCCGAACACCACTGCACTGCCCTAAACCCTGAAACACCAGCCCCAGCATGACCCCCTACACTGCCCGAACACCACTGCACTGCCCTAAACCCTGAAACACCAGCCCCAGCACGACCCCCTACACTGCCCGAACACCACTATACTGCCCTAAACCCTGAAACACCAGCCCCAGCACGACCCCCTACACTGCCCAAACACCACTGCACTGCCCTAAACCCTGAAACACCACCCCTGCATGACCCCCTACACTGCCTGAACACCACTGCACTGCCCTAAACCCTGAAACACCACCCCCTGCAGCACCCCCTACACTGCCCGAACACCACTGCACTGCCCTAAACCCTGAAACACCACCCCGTGCACCGCCCCCTACACTGCCCGAACACCACTGCACTGCCCTAAACCCTGAAACACCACCCCCAGCACGACCCCCTTTACTGCTCGAACACCACTGCACTGCCCCAAACCCTGAAACACCACCCCCAGCACGACCCCCTACACTGCCCGAACACCACTGCCCTAAACCCTGAAACACCACCCCCTGCACGACCCCCTACACTGCCCGAACACCACTGCACTGCCCTAAACCCTGAAACACCACCCCCTACACTGCCCGAACACCACTGCACTGCCCTAAACCCTGAAACACCACCCCCAGCACGACCCCCTACACTGCCCGAACACCACTGCACTGCCCTAAACCCTAAAACACCACCCCAGCATTACCCCCTACACTGCCCAAACATCACTGCACTGCCCTAAACCCTAAAATACTACCCCCAGCACAACCCCCTACACTACCCGAACACGACTCCACTGCCCTAAACCCTCAAACACTACCCCCAGCACGACCCCCTACACTACCCGAACACCACTGCACTGCCCTAAACCCTAAAACACTCCCCCAGCACGACCCCCTACACTACCCGAACACCACTGCACTGCCCTAAACCCTAAAACACTCCCCCAGCACGACCCCCTACACTGCCCAAACACCACTGCACTGCCCTAAACCCTAAAACACTACCCCCGCATGACCCCCTACACTACCCAAACACCAATGCACTACC
The DNA here is from genome assembly GCA_963921515.1 of Calotriton arnoldi. NCBI lineage: Eukaryota > Metazoa > Chordata > Amphibia > Caudata > Salamandridae > Calotriton > Calotriton arnoldi. The sequence goes on from CAWUFW010013482.1 coordinate 466,088, forward strand.
CTAATCCCTAAAACACTACTCCCGCATGACCCCTACACTACCCTAAACCCTAAAACACTACCCCCGCACGACTCCCTACACTACCCAAAGACCACTGCACTACCCTAAACCCTAAAACATGACCTCCTACACTACACAAACACCACTGCACTACCCTAAACCCTAAAACACTACCCCCTACACTACACCAAACACCACTGCACTACCCTAAACCCTAAAACACTACCCCCAGCAGTACCCCTATACTGCCCAAACACCACTGCACTAACCTAAACCCTAAAACACTACCCCCAGCAGTACCCCCTACACTACCTAAACACCACTGCACTACCCTAAATCACTACCCCCAGCATGACCCCCTACACTACCCAAACACCACTGCACTGCCCTAAACCCTAAAACACTACCCCCAGCATGACCCCCTACACTACCCAAACACCAATGCACTACCCTAATCCCTAAAACACTACCCCCGCATGACCCCCTACACTACCCTAAACCCTAAAACACTACCCCCGCACGACTCCCTACACTGCCCAAAGACCACTGCACTACCCTAAACCCTAAAACATGACCTCCTACACTACACAAACACCACTGCACTACCCTAAACCCTAAAACACTACCCCCTACACTACACAAACACCACTGCACTACCCTAAACCCTGAAACACCACCCCCAGCAAGACCACCTACACTGGCCGAACACCATTGCACTGCCCTAAACCCTGAAACACCACCCCCTGCACGACCCCCTACACTGCCCAAACACCACTGCACTGCCCTAAACCCTGAAACACCACCCCCTGCACGACCCCCTACAGTGCCCGAACACCACTGCACTGCCCAAAACCCTGAAACACCACCCCTCAGCACAACACCCTACACTGCCCGAACACCACTGCACTGCCCTAAACCCTGAAACACCACCCCCAGCATGACCCCCTACACTGCCCAAACACCACTGCACTGCCCTAAACCCTGAAACACCACCCCCTGCACGACCTCCTACACTGCCGGAACACCACTGCACTGCCCTAAACCCTGAAACACCACCCCCTGCACGACCCCCTACACTGCCCGAACACCACTGCACTGCCCTAAACCCTGAAACATCAACCCCAGCAAGACCCCTACACTGCCTGAACACCACTGCTCTAAACCCTGAAACACCACCCCCTACACTGCACGAACACCACTGCACTGCCCTAAACCCTGAAACACCACCTCCAGCAAAACCCCATACACTGCCTGAACACCATTGCTCTGCCCTAAATCCTGAAACACAAGCCCCAGCATGACCCCCTACACTGCCCAAACACCACTGCACTGCCCTAAACCCTGAAACACCACCCCCAGCACGACCCCCTACACTGCCCGAACACCACTGCACTGCCCTAAACCCTGAAACACCACCCCCAGCAAGACCCCCTACACTGCCCGAACACCACTGCACTAAAGCCTGAAACACCACCCCCAGCAAGACCACCTACACTGGCCGAACACCATTGCACTGCCCTAAACCCTGAAACACCACCCCCTGCACGACCCCCTACACTGCCCAAACACCACTGCACTGCCCTAAACCCTGAAACACCACCCCTTGCACGACCCCCTACAGTGCCCGAACACCACTGCACTGCCCTAAACCCTGAAACACCACCCCTCAGCACGACACCCTACACTGCCCGAACACCACTGCACTGCCCTAAACCCTGAAACACCACCCCCAGCATGACGCCCTACACTGCCCGAACACCACTGCACTGCCCTAAACCCTGAAACACCACCCCCTGCACGACCTCCTACACTGCCGGAACACCACTGCACTGCCCTTAACCCTGAAACACCACCCCCAGCACGACCCCCTACACTGCCCGAACACCACTGCACTGCCCTAAACCCTGAAACATCAACCCCAGCAAGACCCCCTACACTACCTGAACACCACTGCCCTAAACCCTGAAACACCACCCCCTACACTGCACGAACACCACTGCACTGCCCTAAACCCTGAAACACCACCTCCAGCAAAACCCCATACACTGCCTGAACACCATTGCTCTGCCCTAAATCCTGAAACACTAGCCCCAACATGACCCCCTACACTGCCCAAACACCACTGCACTGCCCTAAACCCTGAAACACCACCCCCAGCACGACCCCCTACACTGCCCGAACACCACTGCACTGCCCTAAACCCTGAAACACCAGCCCCAGCATGACCCCCTACACTGCCCGAACACCACTGCACTGCCCTAAACCCTGAAACACCAACCCCAGCACGACCACCTACACTGCCCGAACACCACTGCACTGCCCTAAACCCTGAAACACCAGCCCCAGCATGACCTCCTACACTGCCCGAACACCACTGCACTGCCCTAAACCCTGAAACACCAGCCCCAGCACGACCCCCTACACTGCCCGAACACCACTATACTGCCCTAAACCCTGAAACACCAGCCCCAGCACGACCCCCTACACTGCCCGAACACCACTGCACTGCCCTAAACCCTGAAAACCACCCCCTGCATGACCCCCTACACTGCCTGAACACCACTGCACTGCCCTAAACCCTGAAACACCACCCCCTGCATGACCCCCTACACTGCCTGAACACCACTGCACTGCCCTAAACCCTGAAACACCACCCCCTGCAGCACCCGCTACACTGCCCGAACACCACTGCACTGCCCTAAACCCTGAAACACCACCCCGTGCACCGCCCCCTACACTGCCCGAACACCACTGCACTGCCCTAAACCCTGAAACACCACCCCCAGCACGACCCCTTTACTGCTCGAACACCACTGCACTGCCCCAAACCCTGAAACACCACCCCCAGCACGACCCCCTACACTGCCCGAACACCACTGCCCTAAACCCTGAAACACCACCCCCTGCACGACCCCCTACACTGCCCGAACACCACTGCACTAAACCCTGAAACATCACCCCCTACACTGCCCGAACACCACTGCACTGCCCTAAACCCTGAAACACCACCCCCAGCACGACCCCCTACACTGCCCGAACACCACTGCACTGCCCTAAACCCTAAAACACCACCCCAGCATTACCCCCTACACTGCCCAAACACCACTGCACTGCCCTAAACCCTAAAATACTACCCCCAGCACAACCCCCTACACTACCCGAACACGACTGCACTGCCCTAAACCCTCAAACACTACCCCCAGCACGACCCCCTACACTACCCGAACACCACTGCACTGCCCTAAACCCTAAAACACTCCCCCCAGCATGACCCCCTACACTACCCGAACACCACTGCACTGCCCTAAACCCTAAAACACTCCCCCCAGCACGACCCCCTACACTGCCCAAACACCACTGCACTGCCCTAAACCCTAAAACACTACCCCCGCATGACCCCCTACACTACCCAAACACCAATGCACTACCCTAATCCCTAAAACACTACTCCCCGCATGACCCCCTACACTACCCTAAACCCTAATACACTACCCCCGCACGACTCCCTACACTACCCAAAGACCACTGCACTACCCTAAACCCTAAAACATGACCTCCTACACTACACAAACACCACTGCACTACCCTAAACCCTAAAACACTACCCCCTACACTACACAAACACCACTGCACTACCCTAAACCCTAAAACACTACCCCCAGCAGTACCCCTACACTACCCAAACACCACTGCACTAACCTAAACCCTAAAACACTACCCCCAGCAGTACCCCCTACACTACCCAAACACCACTGCACTACCCTAAATCACTACCCCCAGCATGACCCCCTACACTACCCAAACACCACTGCACTGCCCTAAACCCTAAAACACTACCCCCCGCATGACCCCCTACACTACCCAAACACCAATGCACTACCCTAATCCCTAAAACACTACCCCGCATGACCCCCTACACTACCCTAAACCCTAAACACTACCCCCGCACGACTCCCTACACTACCCAAAGACCACTGCACTACCCTAAACCCTAAAACATGACCTCCTACACTACACAAACACCACTGCACTACCCTAAACCCTAAAACACTACCCCTACACTACACAAACACCACTGCACTACCCTAAACCCTGAAACACCACCCCCAGCAAGACCCCTACACTGCCCGAACACCACTGCACTAAAGCCTGAAACACCACCCCCAGCAAGACCACCTACACTGGCCGAACACCATTGCACTGCCCTAAACCCTGAAACACCACCCCCTGCACGACCCCCTACACTGCCCAAACACCACTGCACTGCCCTAAACCCTGAAACACCACCCCTGCACGACCCCTACAGTGCCCGAACACCACTGCACTGCCCTAAACCCTGAAACACCACCCCTCAGCACAACACCCTACACTGCCCGAACACCACTGCACTGCCCTAAACCCTGAAACACCACCCCCAGCATGACCCCCTACACTGCCCGAACACCACTGCACTGCCCTAAACCCTGAAACACCACCCCCTGCACGACCTCCTACACTGCCGGAACACCACTGCACTGCCCTAAACCCTGAAACACCACCCCCTGCACGACCCCCTACACTGCCCGAACACCACTGCACTGCCCTAAACCCTGAAACATCAACCCCAGCAAGACCCCCTACACTGCCTGAACACCACTGCCCTAAACCCTGAAACACCACCCCCTACACTGCACGAACACCACTGCACTGCCCTAAACCCTGAAATACCACCTCCAGCAAAACCCCATACACTGCCTGAACACCATTGCTCTGCCCTAAATCCTGAAACACTAGCCCCAGCATGACCCCCTACACTGCCCAAACACCACTGCACTGCCCTAAACCCTGAAACACCACCCCCAGCACGACCCCCTACACTGCCCGAACACCACTGCACTGCCCTAAACCCTGAAACACCAGCCCCAGCAAGACCCCCTACACTGCCCGAACACCACTGCACTGCACTAAACCCTAAAACACTACCCCCAGCAGTACCCCCTACACTACCCAAACACCACTGCACTACCCTAAATCACTACCCCCAGCATGACCCCTACACTACCCAAACACCACTGCACTGCCCTAAACCCTAAAACACTACCCCCGCATGACCCCCTACACTACCCAAACACCAATGCACTACCCTAATCCCTAAAACACTACCCCGCATGACCCCTACACTACCCTAAACCCTAAACACTACCCCGCACGACTCCCTACACTACCCAAAGACCACTGCACTACCCTAAACCCTAAAACATGACCTCCTACACTACACAAACACCACTGCACTACCCTAAACCCTAAAACACTACCCCCTACACTACACAAACACCACTGCACTACCCTAAACCCTGAAACACCACCCCCAGCAAGACCCCCTACACTGCCCGAGCACCACTGCACTAAAGCCTGAAACACCACCCCCAGCAATACCACCTACACTGGCCGAACACCATTGCACTGCCCTAAACCCTGAAACACCACCCCTGCACGACCCCCTACACTGCCCAAACACCACTGCACTGCCCTAAACCCTGAAACACCACCCCTGCACGACCCCCTACAGTGCCCGAACACCACTGCACTGCCCTAAACCCTGAAACACCACCCCTCAGCACAACACCCTACACTGCCCGAACACCACTGCACTGCCCTAAACCCTGAAACACCACCCCCAGCATGACCCCCTACACTGCCCGAACACCACTGCACTGCCCTAAACCCTGAAACACCACCCCTGCATGACCTCCTACACTGCCGGAACACCACTGCACTGCCCTAAACCCTGAAACACCACCCCTGCACGACCCCCTACACTGCCCGAACACCACTGCACTGCCCTAAACACTGAAACATCAACCCCAGCAAGACCCCCTACACTGCCTGAACACCACTGCCCTAAACCCTGAAACACCACCCCCTACACTGCACGAACACCACTGCACTGCCCTAAACCCTGAAACACCACCTCCAGCAAAACCCCATACACTGCCTGAACACCATTGCTCTGCCCTAAATCCTGAAACACTAGCCCCAGCATGACCCCTACACTGCCCAAACACCACTGCACTGCCCTAAACCCTGAAACACCACCCCCAGCACGACCCCTACACTGCCCGAACACCACTGCACTGCCCTAAACCCTGAAACACCAGCCCCAGCAAGACCCCTACACTGCCCGAACACCACTGCACAGCCCTAAACCCTGAAACACCAGCCCCAGCATGACCCCCTACACTGCCCGAACACCACTGCACTGCCCTAAACCCTGAAACACCAGCCCCAGCACGACCACCTACACTGCCCGAACACCACTGCACTGCCCTAAACCCTGAAACACCAGCCCCAGCATGACCCCCTACACTGCCCGAACACCACTGCACTGCCCTAAACCCTGAAACACCAGCCCCAGCACGACCCCCTACACTGCCCGAACACCACTATACTGCCCTAAACCCTGAAACACCAGCCCCAGCACGACCCCCTACACTGCCCGAACACCACTGCACTGCCCTAAACCCTGAAACACCACCCCCTGCATGACCCCCTACACTGCCCGAACACCACTGCACTGCCCTAAACCCTGAAACACCACCCCCTGCAGCACCCCCTACACTGCCCGAACACCACTGCACTGCCCTAAACCCTGAAACACCACCCCTGCACCGCCCCTACACTGCCCGAACACCACTGCACTGCCCTAAACCCTGAAACACCACCCCCAGCACGACCACCTTTACTGCTCGAACACCACTGCACTGCCCCAAACCCTGAAACACCACCCCCAGCACGACCCCATACACTGCCCGAACACCACTGCCCTAAACCCTGAAACACCACCCCCTGCACGACCCCCTACACTGCCCGAACACCACTGCACTGCCCTAAACCCTGAAACACCACCCCTACACTGCCCGAACACCACTGCACTGCCCTAAACCCTGAAACACCACCCCCAGCACGACCCCCTACACTGCCCGAACACCACTGCACTGCCCTAAACCCTAAAACACCACCCCCAGCATTACCCCCTACACTGCCCAAACACCACTGCACTGCCCTAAACCCTAAAATACTACCCCCAGCACAACCCCCTACACTACCCGAACACGACTGCACTGC